>JBBPBS010000604.1:1982935-2006578 GCA_037974835.1 Cicer judaicum | reverse complement strand
AGGACGAAAATGACCCAAATGTTCATCCAATGACACAAAACAACTATTGGATGCACAAGATTAGTTAGAAACCCTAATTGGACAAGCATAAGCCTAGGGAAGATGAAAATGACCTAAATGTTCATCCCATGACACAAAACACCTATTGGATTCACAAGATTGGTTAGAAACACTAATTGGACAAGATTATGTTTACGGAGGACGAAAATGAACTAATTGTTCATCCACTGACACAAAACACCTATTGGATGCACAAGATTGGGTAAAAACCCTAATTGGTTAAGATTAAGTGTAGGGAGGACGAAAATGACCCAAATGTTCATCCAATGACACAAAACACCTATTGGATGCACAAGATTGGTTAAAAACCCTAATTGGACGAGAATTAGCCTAGGGAGGACGAAATTGACCTAATTGTTCATCCAATGACACAAAAACACCTATTGGATGTACAAGACTGGTTAAAAACCCTAATTGGACAAGAATTAGCCTAGGGAGGACAAAAATGACCTAATTGTTCATCCAATGACACAAAAACACCTACTGGATGCACAAGATTGGTTAGAAACCTTAATTGGACAAGATTAAGTGTAGGGAGGTCGAAAATGACATAAAAATCATCCAATGACACAAACACACCTATTGGATGCACAAGATTGGTTAAAAACCCTAATTGGACAAGAATTAGCCTAGGGAGGACGAAAATGACCTAAATGTTCATCCAATGACAATAAAAACACCAACTGGATGCACAAGATTGGTTAGAAACCTTAATTGGACAAGATTAAGTGTAGGGATGTCGAAAATGACATAAAAATCATCCAATGACACAAACACACCTATTGGATGCACAAGATTGGTTAAAAACCCTAATTAGACAAGAATTAGCCTAGGGAGGACGAAAATGACCTAAATGTTCATCCAATGACACAAAAACACCTAATGGATGCAGAAGATTGGTTAAAAACCCTAATCGGACTTCATTAAGTGTAGGGAGGACGAAAATGACCTAAATGTTCATCCAATGACACAAAAGACCTATGGATGCACAAGATTGGTTAAACACTCTAATTGGACAAGATTAAGTGTAGGGAGGACAAAAATGAGCAAATTGTTCATCCAATGACACAAACACACCAATTGGATGCACAAGATTGGTTAGTAACCCTAATTGGACAAGAATAAGCCTAGGGAGGTCGAAAATGACCTAATTGTTCATCCAATGACACAAACACAACTATTGGATGCACAAGATTGGTTAAAAACCCTAATTGGACAAGATTAAGTGTAGGGAGGACGAAAATGACCTAAATGTTCATCCAATGACACAAAACACCTATTGGATGCACAAGATTGGTTAAAAACCCTAATTGGACAAGAATTATCCTAGGGAGGACGAAAATGATCTAATTGTTCATCCAATTACACTAAAACACCAATTGGATACACAAGATTGGTTAAAAACCCTAATTAGACAAGGTTAAGTGTAGGGATGATGAAAATGACCTAAATATTCATCCAATGACACAAAACACCTATTGGATGCACAAGATTGGTTAAAAACCCTAATTGGACAAGATTAAGTGTAGGGAGGACGAAAATGACCTAAATGTTCATCCAATGACACAAAAACACCTAATGGATGCACAAAATCGGTTAAAAACCCTAATTGGACTACATTAAGTGTAGGGAGGATGAAAATGACCTAAATGGTCATCCAATGACACAAAACACCTATTGGATGCACAAGATTGGTTAAAAACCCTAATTGGACAAGAATTAGCCTAGGGAGGTCGAAAATGACCTAATTGTTCATCCAATGACACAAACACATCTATTGGATGCACAAGATTGGTTAGAAACCCTAATTGGACAAGCATAAGCCTAGGGAGGATGAAAATGACCTAAATGTTCATCCAATGACACAAAACACCTATTGGATGCACAAGATTGGTTAAAAACCCTAATTGGACAAGCTTAAGTGTAGGGAGGACGAAAATGACCTAAATGTTGATCCAATGACACAAAAACACCTAATGGATGCACAAGATCGGTTAAAAACCCTAATTGGACTACATTAAGTGTAGGGAGGACGAAAATGACCTAAATGGTCATCCAATGACACAAAACACCTATTGGATGCACAAGATTGGTTAAAAACCCTAATTGGACAAGAATTAGCATAGGGATGACGAAAATGACCTAATTGTTCATCCAATGACACAAACACAACTATTGGATGCACAAGATTGGTTAGAAACCCTAATTGGACAAGCATAAGCCTAGGGAGGATGAAAATGACCTAAATGTTCATCCAATGACACAAAACACCTATTGGATGCACAAGATTGGTTAAAAACCCTAATTGGACAAGATTAAGTGTAGGGAGGACGAAAAAGACCTAAATGTTCATCCAATGACACAAAAACACCTAATGGATGCACAAGATCGGTTAAAAACCCTAATTGGACTACATTAAGTGTAGGGAGGACGAAAATGACCTAAATGGTCATCCAATGACACAAAACACCTATTAGATGCACAAGATTGGTTAAAAACCCTAATTGGACAAGAATTAGCATAGGGATGACGAAAATGACCTAATTGTTCATCCAATGACACAAACACAACTATTGGATGCACAAGATTGGTTAGAAACCCTAATTGGACAAGCATAAGCCTAGGGAGGATGAAAATGACCTAAATGTTCATCCAATGACACAAAACACCTATTGGATGCACAAGATTGGTTAAAAACCCTAATTGGACAAGATTAAGCGTAGGGAGGACGAAAATGACCTAAATGTTCATCCAATGACACAAAACACCTATTGGATGCACAAGATTGGTTAAAAACCCTAATTGGACAAGAATTATCATAGGGAGGACGAAAATGACCTAATTGTTCATCCAATGACACAAAAATACCAATTGGATGCACAAGATTGGTTAGAAACCCTAATTGGACAAGATAAACTGTAGGGAGGATGAAAATGACCTAAGTGTTCATCCAATGACACAAAACACCTATTGGATGCACAAGATTGGTTAAAAACCCTAATTGGACAAGAATTAGCCTAGGGAGGACGAAAATGACCTAATTGTTCATCCAATGACACAAAAACACCTGTCGGATCCACAAGATTGGTCAGAAACCCTAATTGAACAAGATTAAGTGTAGGGACGACGAAAATGACCTAAATGTTCTTCCAATGACACAAAACACCTATTAGATGCACAAGATTGCTTAAAAACCCTAATTGGACAAGATTAAGTTTAGGGAGGACGAAAATGACCTAAATGTTCATCCAATGACACAAAACACCTATTGGATGCACAAGATTGGTTAAAAACCCTAATTGGAAAAGAATTAGCCTAGGGAGGACGAAAATGACCTAAATGTTCATCCAATGACACAAAAACACCTATTGGATGCACAAGATTGGTGAAAAACCCTAATTGGACAAGAATAAGCCTAGGGAGAACGAAAATGATCTAAATTTTCATCCATTGACACAAAACACCTATTGGATGCACAACATTGGTTAAAAACCCTAATTGGACAAGAATTAGCCTAGGGAGGACGAAAATGACCTAATTATTCATCCAATGATACAAAAACACCTATTGGATGCACAATATTGGTTAGAAACCCTAATTGGACAAGATTAAGTTTAGGGAGGACGAAAATGACCTAAAATGTTCATCCAATGACACAAAACACCTATTGGATGCACAAGATTGGTTAAAAACCCTAATTGGACAAGAATTAGCCTAGGGAGGACGAAAATGACCTAAATGTTCATCCAATGACACAAAAACACCTATTGGATGCACAAGATTGGTGAAAACCCCTAATTGGACAAGAATTAGCCTAGGGAGAACAAAAATGACCTAAATTTTCATCCATTGACACAAAACACCTATTGGATGCACAACATTGGTTAAAAACCCTAATTGGACAAGAATTAGCCTAGGGAGGACGAAAATGACCTAATTATTCATCCAATGATACAAAAACACCTATTGGATGCACAATATTGGTTAGAAACCCTAATTGGACAAGATTAAGTTTAGGGAGGACGAAAATGACCTAAAATGTTCATCCAATGACACAAAACACCTATTGGATGCACAAGATTGGTTAAAAACCCTAATTGGACAAGAATTAGCCTAGGGAGGACGAAAATGACCTAAATGTTCATCCAATGACACAAAAACACCTATTGGATGCACAAGATTGGTTAAAAACCCTAATTGGACAAGAATTAGCCTAGGCAAGACGAAAATAACCTAAATGTTCATCCAATGACCCAAAACACCTATTTGATGCACAAGATTGGTTAAAAACCCTAATTGGACAAGAATTAGCCTAGGGAGGACGAAAATGACCTAATTGTTCATCCATTGTCACAAAACACCTATTGGATCCACAAGATTGGTTAAAGACCCTAATTGGACAAGAATTAGCCTAGGGAGGACGAAAATGACCTAATTGTTAATCCAATGACACAAAAATACCTATTGCATGCACAGGATTGGTTAGAAACCCTAATTGGACAAGATTAAGTGTAGGGAGGTCGAAAATGACCTAATTGTTCATCCAATGACACAAACACAACTATTGGATGCACAAGATTGGTTAGAAACCCTAATTGGACAAGCATAAGCCTAGGGAGGATGAAAATGACCTAAATGTTCATCCAATAACACAAAACACCTATTGGATGCACAAGATTGGTTAAAAACCCTAATTGGACAAGATTAAGTGTAGGGAGGACAAAAATGACCTAAATGTTCATCCAATGACACAAAACACCTAATGGATGCACAAGATTGGTTAAAAACCCTAATTGGACTACATTAAGTGTAGAGAGGACGACAATGACCTAAATGTTCATCCAATGACACAAAACACCTATTGGATGCCCAAGATTGGTTAAAAACACTAATTGGAGAAGATTAAGTGTAGGGAGGACGAAAATGACCTAAATGTTCATCCACTGACACAAAACACCTATTGGATGCACAAGATTGGTTAAAAACCCTAATTGGACATGATGAAGTTTACGGAGGGCGAAAATGACCTAATTGTTCATCCAATGAAACAAAACACCTATTGGATGCACAAGATTGGTTAAAAACCATAATTGGACAAGATTAATTGTAGGGAGGACGAAAATGACCCAAATGTTCATCCAATGACACAAAACACCTATTGGATGCACAAGATTGGTTAAAAACCCTAATTGGACAAGAATTAGCCTAGGGAGGACGAAATTGACCTAATTGTTCATCCAATGACACAAAAACACCTATTGGATGTACAAGACTGGTTAAAAACCCTAATTGGACAAGAATTAGCCTAGGGAGGACAAAAATGACCTAATTGTTCATCCAATGACACAAAAACACCTACTGGATGCACAAGATTGGTTAGAAACCTTAATTGGACAAGATTAAGTGTAGGGAGGTCGAAAATGACATAAAAATCATCCAATGACACAAACACACCTATTGGATGCACAAGATTGGTTAAAAACCCTAATTGGACAAGAATTAGCCTAGGGAGGACGAAAATGACCTAAATGTTCATCCAATGACAATAAAAACACCAACTGGATGCACAAGATTGGTTAGAAACCTTAATTGGACAAGATTAAGTGTAGGGATGTCGAAAATGACATAAAAATCATCCAATGACACAAACACACCTATTGGATGCACAAGATTGGTTAAAAACCCTAATTAGACAAGAATTAGCCTAGGGAGGACGAAAATGACCTAAATGTTCATCCAATGACACAAAAACACCTAATGGATGCAGAAGATTGGTTAAAAACCCTAATCGGACTTCATTAAGTGTAGGGAGGACGAAAATGACCTAAATGTTCATCCAATGACACAAAAGACCTATGGATGCACAAGATTGGTTAAACACTCTAATTGGACAAGATTAAGTGTAGGGAGGACAAAAATGAGCAAATTGTTCATCCAATGACACAAACACACCAATTGGATGCACAAGATTGGTTAGTAACCCTAATTGGACAAGAATAAGCCTAGGGAGGTCGAAAATGACCTAATTGTTCATCCAATGACACAAACACAACTATTGGATGCACAAGATTAGTTTGAAACCCTAATTGGACAAGCATAAGCCTAGGGAAGATGAAAATGACCTAAATGTTCATCCCATGACACAAAACACCTATTGGATTCACAAGATTGGTTAGAAACACTAATTGGACAAGATTATGTTTAGGGAGGACGAAAATGAACTAATTGTTCATCCAATGACACAAAACACCTATTGGATGCACAAGATTGGTTAAAAACCGTAATTGGTTAAGATTAAGTGTAGGGAGGACGAAAATGACCTAAATGATGATCCAATTTCACAAAACACCTATTGGATGCACAAGATTGGTTAAAAACCCTAATTGGACAAAAATGACCTAATTGTTCATCCAATGACACAAACACACCAATTGGATGCACAAGATTGGTTACTAACCCTAATTGGACAAACGTAAGCCTAGGGAAGATGAAAATGACATAAATGTTCATCCAATGACACAAAACACCTATTGGATGCACAAAATTGGTTAAAAACCTTAATTGGACAAGAATTAGCCTAGGGAGGACGAAAATGACCTAAATGTTCATCCAATGACACAAAAACTCCTAATGGATGCACAAGATTGGTTAAAAACCCTAATTGGACTACATTAAGTGTAAGGAGGACGAAAATGACCTAAATGTTCATCCAATGATCCAAAACACCTATTTGATGCACAAGATTGGTTAAAAACCCTAATTGGACAAGAATTAGCCTAGGGAGGACGAAAATGACCTAATTGTTCATCCAATGACACAAAACACCTATTGGATGCACATGATTGGTTAAAGACCCTAATTGGACAAGAATTAGCCTAGGGAGGACGAAAATGACCTAATTGTTCATCCAATGACACAAAAATACCTATTGCATGCACAGGATTGGTTAGAAACCCTAATTGGACAAGATTAAGTGTAGGGAGGTCGAAAATGACCTAATTGTTCATCCAATGACACAAACACAACTATTGGATGCACAAGATTGGTTAGAAACCCTAATTGGACAAGCATAAGCCTAGGGAGGATGAAAATGACCTAAATGTTCATCCAATGACACAAAACACCTATTGGATGCACAAGATTGGTTAAAAACCCTAATTGGACAAGATTAAGTGTAGGGAGTACAAAAATGACCTAAATGTTCATCCAATGACAAAAAACACCTTATGGATGCACAAGATTGGTTAAAAACCCTAATTGGACTATATTAAGTGTAGAGAGGACGACAATGATCTAAATGTTCATCCAATGACACAAAACACCTATTGGATGCCCAAGATTGGTTAAAAACACTAATTGGAGAAGATTAAGTGTAGGGAGGACGAAAATGACCTAAATGTTCATCCACTGACACAAAACACCTATTGGATGCACAAGATTGGTTAAAAACCCTAATTGGACATGATGAAGTTTACGGAGGACGAAAATGACCTAATTGTTCATCCAATGAAAGAAAACACCTATTGGATGCACAAGATTGGTTAAAAACCATAATTGGACAAGATTAAGTGTAGGGAGGACGAAAATGACCCAAATGTTCATCCAATGACACAAAACACCTATTGGATGCACAAGATTGGTTAAAAACCCTAATTGGACAAGAATTAGCCTAGGGAGGACGAAATTGACCTAATTGTTCATCCAATGACACAAAAACACCTATTGGATGTACAAGACTGGTTAAAAACCCTAATTGGACAAGAATTAGCCTAGGGAGGACAAAAATGACCTAATTGTTCATCCAATGACACAAAAACACCTACTGGATGCACAAGATTGGTTAGAAACCTTAATTGGACAAGATTAAGTGTCGGGAGGTCAAAAATGACATAAAAATCATCCAATGACACAAACACACCTATTGGATGCACAAGATTGGTTAAAAACCCTAATTGGACAAGAATTAGCCTAGGGAGGACGAAAATGACCTAAATGTTCATCCAATGACACAAAAACACCTAATGGATGCAGAAGATTGGTTAAAAACCCTAATTGGACTACATTAAGTGTAGGGAGGACGAAAATGACCTAAATGTTCATCCAATGACACAAAAGACCTATGGATGCACAAGATTGGTTAAAAACCCTAATTGTACAAGATTAAGTGTAGGGAGGACAAAATTGACCAAATTGTTCATCCAATGACACAAACACACCAATTGGATGCACAAGATTGGTTAGTAACCCTAATTGGACAAGAATAAGCCTTGGGAGGTCGAAAATGACTTAATTGTTCATCCAATGACACAAACACAACTATTGGATGCACA
The DNA here is from genome assembly GCA_037974835.1 of Cicer judaicum. Classification (NCBI taxonomy): domain Eukaryota; kingdom Viridiplantae; phylum Streptophyta; class Magnoliopsida; order Fabales; family Fabaceae; genus Cicer; species Cicer judaicum. Next base: position 1,998,188 of record JBBPBS010000604.1, on the reverse strand, counting down.
AGATTAGTTAGAAAACCTAATTGGACAAGCATAAGCCTAGGGAATATGAAAATGACCTAAATGTTCATCCCATGACACAAAACACCTATTGGATTCACAAGATTGGTTAGAAACACTAATTGGACAAGATTATGTTTAAGGAGGACGAAAATGAACTAATTGTTCATCCAATGACACAAAACACCTATTGGATGCACAAGATTGGTTAAAAACCCTAATTGGAGAAGAATTAGCCTAGGCAAGACGAAAATAACCTAAATGTTCATCCAATGACACAAAAACACCAAATGGATGCACAAGATTGGTTAAAAACCCTAATTGGATAACAATTAGCCTAGGGAGGACGAAAAGGACCCAAATTTTCATCCAACGACACAAAAACACCTAATGGATGCACAAGATTGGTTAAAAACCCTAATTGGACTACATTAAGTGTAGGGAGAACGAAAATGACCTAAATGTTCCTCCAATGACACAAAAACACCTTATGGATGCACAAGATTGGTTTAAAACACTAATTGGACAAGATTAAGTGTAGGGAGGACGAAAATGACCTAAATGTTCATCTAATGACACAAAACACCTATTGGATGCACAAGATTGGTTAGAAACCCTAATTGGACATGATTAAGTTTACGGAGGACGAAAATGACCTAATTATTCATCCAATGAAACAAAACACCTATTGGATGCACAAGATTGGTTTAAAACCCTAATTGGACAAGATTAAGTGTAGGGAGGACGAAAATGACCCAAATGTTCATCCAATGACACAAAACACCTATTGGATGCACAAGATTGGTTAAAAACCCTAATTGGACAAGAATTAGCCTAGGGAGGACGAAATTGACCTAATTGTTCATCCAATGACACAAAAACACCTATTGGATGTACAAGACTGGTTAAAAACCCTAATTGGACAAGAATTAGCCTAGGGAGGACAAAAATGACCTAATTGTTCATCCAATGACACAAAAACACCTACTGGATGCACAAGATTGGTTAGAAACCTTAATTGGACAAGATTAAGTGTAGGGAGGTCGAAAATGACATAAAAATCATCCAATGACACAAACACACCTATTGGATGCACAAGATTGGTTAAAAACCCTAATTGGTTAAGATTAAGTGTTGGGAGGACGAAAATGACCTAAATGTTGATCCAATAACACAAAACACCTATTGGATGCACAAGATTGGTTAAAAACCCTAATTGGACAAGATTAAGTTTAGGAAGGACGAAAATGACCTAATTGTTCATCCAATGACACAAAACACCAATTGGATGCACAAGATTGGTTAAAAACCCCAATTGGACAAGATTTAGTTTAGGGAGGACGAAAATGACCTAAATGTTCATCCAATGACACAAAAACACCTAATGGATGCACAAGATTGGTTAAAAACCCTAATTGGACAAGAATTAGCCTAGGGAGGACGAAAATGACCTAATTGTTCATCCAATGACACAAACACAACTATTGGATGCACAAGATTGGTTAGAAACCCTAATTGGACAAGCATAAGCCTAGGGAGGATGAAAATGACCTAAATGTTCATCCAATGACACAAAACACCTATTGGATGCACAAGATTCGTTAAAAACCCTAATTGGACAAGAATAAGTGTAGGGAGGACGAAAATGACCTAAATGTTCATCCAATGACACAAAACACCTATTGGATGCACAAGATTGGTTAAAAACCCTAATTGGACAAGAATTAGCCTAGGGAGGACGAAAATGACCTAATTGTGCATCCAATGACACAAAAAAACCTATTGGATGCACATGATTGGTTAGAAACCCTAATTGGACAAGAATTAGCCTAGGGAGGACGAAAATGACCTAATTATTCATCCAATGATACAAAAACACCTATTGGATGCACAATATTGGTTAGAAACCCTAATTGGACAAGATTAAGTTTAGGGAGGACGAAAATGACCTAAAATGTTCATCCAATGACACAAAACACCTATTGGATGCACAAGATTGGTTAAAAACCCTAATTGGACAAGAATTAGCCTAGGGAGGACGAAAATGACCTAAATGTTCATCCAATGACACAAAAACACCTATTGGATGCACAAGATTGGTGAAAACCCCTAATTGGACAAGAATTAGCCTAGGGAGAACAAAAATGACCTAAATTTTCATCCATTGACACAAAACACCTATTGGATGCACAACATTGGTTAAAAACCCTAATTGGACAAGAATTAGCCTAGGGAGGACGAAAATGACCTAATTATTCATCCAATGATACAAAAACACCTATTGGATGCACAATATTGGTTAGAAACCCTAATTGGACAAGATTAAGTTTAGGGAGGACGAAAATGACCTAAAATGTTCATCCAATGACACAAAACACCTATTGGATGCACAAGATTGGTTAAAAACCCTAATTGGACAAGAATTAGCCTAGGGAGGACGAAAATGACCTAAATGTTCATCCAATGACACAAAAACACCTATTGGATGCACAAGATTGGTTAAAAACCCTAATTGGACAAGAATTAGCCTAGGCAAGACGAAAATAACCTAAATGTTCATCCAATGACCCAAAACACCTATTTGATGCACAAGATTGGTTAAAAACCCTAATTGGACAAGAATTAGCCTAGGGAGGACGAAAATGACCTAATTGTTCATCCATTGTCACAAAACACCTATTGGATCCACAAGATTGGTTAAAGACCCTAATTGGACAAGAATTAGCCTAGGGAGGACGAAAATGACCTAATTGTTAATCCAATGACACAAAAATACCTATTGCATGCACAGGATTGGTTAGAAACCCTAATTGGACAAGATTAAGTGTAGGGAGGTCGAAAATGACCTAATTGTTCATCCAATGACACAAACACAACTATTGGATGCACAAGATTGGTTAGAAACCCTAATTGGACAAGCATAAGCCTAGGGAGGATGAAAATGACCTAAATGTTCATCCAATAACACAAAACACCTATTGGATGCACAAGATTGGTTAAAAACCCTAATTGGACAAGATTAAGTGTAGGGAGGACAAAAATGACCTAAATGTTCATCCAATGACACAAAACACCTAATGGATGCACAAGATTGGTTAAAAACCCTAATTGGACTACATTAAGTGTAGAGAGGACGACAATGACCTAAATGTTCATCCAATGACACAAAACACCTATTGGATGCCCAAGATTGGTTAAAAACACTAATTGGAGAAGATTAAGTGTAGGGAGGACGAAAATGACCTAAATGTTCATCCACTGACACAAAACACCTATTGGATGCACAAGATTGGTTAAAAACCCTAATTGGACATGATGAAGTTTACGGAGGGCGAAAATGACCTAATTGTTCATCCAATGAAACAAAACACCTATTGGATGCACAAGATTGGTTAAAAACCATAATTGGACAAGATTAATTGTAGGGAGGACGAAAATGACCCAAATGTTCATCCAATGACACAAAACACCTATTGGATGCACAAGATTGGTTAAAAACCCTAATTGGACAAGAATTAGCCTAGGGAGGACGAAATTGACCTAATTGTTCATCCAATGACACAAAAACACCTATTGGATGTACAAGACTGGTTAAAAACCCTAATTGGACAAGAATTAGCCTAGGGAGGACAAAAATGACCTAATTGTTCATCCAATGACACAAAAACACCTACTGGATGCACAAGATTGGTTAGAAACCTTAATTGGACAAGATTAAGTGTAGGGAGGTCGAAAATGACATAAAAATCATCCAATGACACAAACACACCTATTGGATGCACAAGATTGGTTAAAAACCCTAATTGGACAAGAATTAGCCTAGGGAGGACGAAAATGACCTAAATGTTCATCCAATGACACAAAAACACCTAATGGATGCAGAAGATTGGTTAAAAACCCTAATCGGACTTCATTAAGTGTAGGGAGGACGAAAATGACCTAAATGTTCATCCAATGACACAAAAGACCTATGGATGCACAAGATTGGTTAAACACTCTAATTGGACAAGATTAAGTGTAGGGAGGACAAAAATGAGCAAATTGTTCATCCAATGACACAAACACACCAATTGGATGCACAAGATTGGTTAGTAACCCTAATTGGACAAGAATAAGCCTAGGGAGGTCGAAAATGACCTAATTGTTCATCCAATGACACAAACACAACTATTGGATGCACAAGATTAGTTAGAAACCCTAATTGGACAAGCATAAGCCTAGGGAAGATGAAAATGACCTAAATGTTCATCCCATGACACAAAACACCTATTGGATTCACAAGATTGGTTAGAAACACTAATTGGACAAGATTATGTTTACGGAGGACGAAAATGAACTAATTGTTCATCCACTGACACAACACACCTATTGGATGCACAAGATTGGGTAAAAACCCTAATTGGTTAAGATTAAGTGTAGGGAGGACGAAAATGACCTAAATGTTGATCCAATGAAACAAAACACCTATTGGATGCACAAGATTGGTTAAAAACCCTAATTGGACAAGAATTAGCCTAGGCAAGACAAAAATAACCTAAATGTTCATCCAATGACACAAAAACACCAAATGGATGCACAAGATTGGTTAAAAACCCTAATTGGATAAGAATTAGCCTAGGGAGGACGAAAAGGACCCAAATTTTCAACCAACGACACAAAAACACCTAATGGATGCACAAGATTGGTTAAAAACCCTAATTGGACTACATTAAGTGTAAGGAGGACGAAAATGACCTAAATGTTCATCCAATGACCCAAAACACCTATTTGATGCACAAGATTGGTTAAAAACCCTAATTGAACAAGGATTAGCCTAGGGAGGACGAAAATGACCTAATTGTTCATCCAATGACAGAAAACACCTATTGGATGCACAAGATTGGTTAAAGACCCTAATTGGACAAGAATTAGCCTAGGGAGGACGAAAATGACCTAATTGTTCATCCAATGGCACAAAAATACCTATTGCATGTACAGGATTGGTAAGAAACCCTAATTGGACAAGATTAAGTGTAGGGAGGTCGAAAATGACCTAATTGTTCTTCCAATGACACAAACACAACTATTGGATGCACAAGATTGGTTAGAAACCCTAATTGGACAAGCATAAGCCTAGGGAGGATGAAAATGACCTAAATGTTCATCCAATGACACAAAACACCTATTGGATGCACAAGATTGGTTAAAAACCCTAATTGGACAAGATTAAGTGTAGGGAGTACAAAAATGACCTAAATGTTCATCCAATGACAAAAAACACCTAGTGGATGCACAAGATTGGTTAAAAACCATAATTGGACAAGATTAATTGTAGGGAGGACGAAAATGACCCAAATGTTCATCCAATGACACAAAACAACTATTGGATGCACAAGATTAGTTAGAAACCCTAATTGGACAAGCATAAGCCTAGGGAAGATGAAAATGACCTAAATGTTCATCCCATGACACAAAACACCTATTGGATTCACAAGATTGGTTAGAAACACTAATTGGACAAGATTATGTTTACGGAGGACGAAAATGAACTAATTGTTCATCCACTGACACAAAACACCTATTGGATGCACAAGATTGGGTAAAAACCCTAATTGGTTAAGATTAAGTGTAGGGAGGACGAAAATGACCTAAATGTTGATCCAATGAAACAAAACACCTATTGGATGCACAAGATTGGTTAAAAACCCTAATTGGACAAGAATTAGCCTAGGCAAGACGAAAATAACCTAAATGTTCATCCAATGACACAAAAACACCAAATGGATGCACAAGATTGGTTAAAAACCCTAATTGGATAAGAATTAGCCTAGGGAGGACGAAAAGGACCCAAATTTTCAACCAACGACACAAAAACACCTAATGGATGCACAAGATTGGTTAAAAACCCTAATTGGACTACATTAAGTGTAGGGAGAACGAAAATAACCTAAATGTTCATCCAATGACACAAAAACACCTTATGGATGCACAAGATTGTTTTAAAACACTAATTGGACAAGATTAAGTGTAGGGAGGACGAAAATGACCTAATTGTTCATCCAATGAAACAAAACACCTATTGGATGCACAAGATTGGTTAAAAACCCTAATTGGACAAGATTAAGTTTAGGGAGGACGAAAATGACCCAAATGTTCATCCAATGACACAAAACACCTATTGGATGCACAAGATTGGTTAAAAACCTAATTGGACAAGAATTAGCCTAGGGAAAACGAAAATGACCTAAATGTTCATTCAATGACACAAAAACACCTATTGGATGCACAATATTGGTTAAAAACCCTAATTGGACAAGAATTAGCCTAGGGAGGACAAAAATGACCTAATTGTTCATCCAATGACACAAAAACACCTACTGGATGCACAAGATTGGTTAGAAACCTTAATTGGACAAGAATAAGTGTAGGGAGGCCGAAATTGACTTAAAAATCATCCAATGACACAAACACACTATTGGATGCACAAGATTGGTTAAAAACCCTAATTGGACAAGAATTAGCCTAGGGAGGACGAAAATGACCTAAATGTTCATCCAATGACACAAAACACCTATTGGATGCACAAAATTGGTTAAAAACCCTAATTGGACTACATTAAGTGTAAGGAGGACGAAAATGACCTAAATGTTCATCCAATGACCCAAAACACCTATTTGATGCACAAGATTGGTTAAAAACCCTAATTGGACAAGAATTAGCCTAGGGAGGACGAAAAGGACCTAATTGTTCATCCAATGACACAAAACACCTATTGGATGCACAAGATTGGTTAAAGACCCTAATTGGACAAGAATTAGCCTAGGGAGGACGAAAATGACCTAATTGTTCATCCAATGACACAAAAACACCTATTGCATGCACAGGATTGGTTAGAAACCCTAATTGGACAAGATTAAGTGTAGGGAGGTCGAAAATGACCTAATTGTTCATCCAATGACACAAACACAACTATTGGATGCACAAGATTGGTTAGAAACCCTAATTGGACAAGCATAAGCCTAGGGAGGATGAAAATGACCTAAATGTTCATCCAATGACACAAAACACCTATTGGATGCACAAGATTGGTTAAAAACCCTAATTGGACAAGATTAAGTGTAGGGAGTACAAAAATGACCTAAATGTTCATCCAATGACAAAAAACACCTAATGGATGCACAAGATTGGTTAAAAACCCTAATTGGACTACATTAAGTGTAGAGAGGACGACAATGATCTAAATGTTCATCCAATGACACAAAACACCTATTGGATGCCCAAGATTGGTTAAAAACACCTATTGGATGCACAAGATTGGTTAAAAACCCTAATTGGACATGATGAAGTTTACGGAGGACGAAAATGACCTAATTGTTCATCCAATGAAACAAAACACCTATTGGATGCACAAGATTGGTTAAAAACCATAATTGGACAAGATTAATTGTAGGGAGGACGAAAATGACCCAAATGTTCATCCAATGACACAAAACACCTATTGGATGCACAAGATTGGTTAAAAACCCTAATTGGACGAGAATTAGCCTAGGGAGGACGAAATTGACCTAATTGTTCATCCAATGACACAAAAACACCTATTGGATGTACAAGACTGGTTAAAAACCCTAATTGGACAAGAATTAGCCTATGGAGGACAAAAATGACCTAATTGTTCATCCAATGACACAAAAACACCTACTGGATGCACAAGATTGGTTAGAAACCTTAATTGGACAAGATTAAGTGTAGGGAGGTCGAAAATGACATAAAAATCATCCAATGACACAAACACACCTATTGGATGCACAAGATTGGTTAAAAACCCTAATTGGACAAGAATTAGCCTAGGGAGGACGAAAATGACCTAAATGTTCATCCAATGACACAAAAACACCAACTGGATGCACAAGATTGGTTAGAAACCTTAATTGGACAAGATTAAGTGTAGGGAGGACGAAAATGACCTAAATGTTCATCCAATGACACAAAAACACCTAATGGATGCAGAAGATTGGTTAAAAACCTTAATCGGACTTCATTAAGTGTAGGGAGGACGAAAATGACCTAAATGTTCATCCAATGACACAAAAGACCTATGGATGCACAAGATTGGTTAAACACTCTAATTGGACAAGATTAAGTGTAGGGAGGACAAAAATGAGCAAATTGTTCATCCAATGACACAAACACACCAATTGGATGCACAAGATTGGTTAGTAACCCTAATTGGACAAGAATAAGCCTAGGGAGGTCGAAAATGACCTAATTGTTCATCCAATGACACAAACACAACTATTGGATGCACAAGATTAGTTTGAAACCCTAATTGGACAAGCATAAGCCTAGGGAAGATGAAAATGACCTAAATGTTCATCCCATGACACAAAACACCTATTGGATTCACAAGATTGGTTAGAAACACTAATTGGACAAGATTATGTTTAGGGAGGACGAAAATGAACTAATTGTTCATCCAATGACACAAAACACCTATTGGATGCACAAGATTGGTTAAAAACCGTAATTGGTTAAGATTAAGTGTAGGGAGGACGAAAATGACCTAAATGATGATCCAATTTCACAAAACACCTATTGGATGCACAAGATTGGTTAAAAACCCTAATTGGACAAAAATGACCTAATTGTTCATCCAATGACACAAACACACCAATTGGATGCACAAGATTGGTTACTAACCCTAATTGGACAAGAATAAGCCTAGGGAGGTCGAATATGACCTAATTGTTCATCCAATGAAACAAACACAACTATTGGATGCACAAGATTGGTTAGAAACCCTAATTGGACAAGCGTAAGCCTAGGGAAGATGAAAATGACATAAATGTTCATCCAATGACACAAAACACCTATTGGATGCACAAAATTGGTTAAAAACCTTAATTGGACAAGAATTAGCCTAGGGAGGACGAAAATGACCTAAATGTTCATCCAATGACACAAAAACTCCTAATGGATGCACAAGATTGGTTAAAAACCCTAATTGGAAAAGAATTAGCCTAGGGAGGACAAAAATGATATAATTGTTCATCCAATGACACAAAAACACCTATTGGATGCACAAGATTGGTTAAAAACCCTAAATGGACTACATTAAGTGTAGAGAGGACGAAAAAGACCTAAATGTTCATCCAATGACACAAAACATTTATTGGATGCACAAGATTGGTTAAAAACCCTAATTGGACAAGAATTAGCCTAAGGAGGACGAAAATGACCTAATTGTTCATCCAATGACAAAAAAACACCTATTGGATACACAAGATTGGTTAGAAACCCTAATTGGACAAGATTAAGAGTAGGGAGATCGAAAATTACATACAAATTATCCAACGACACAAACACACCTATTGGATGCACAAGACTGGTTAAAAACCCTAATTGGACAAGCATTTGCCTAGGGAGGACGAAAATGACCTAAAAGTTCATCCAATGACACAAAAACACCTAATGGATGCACAAGATTGGTTAAAAACCCTAATTGGACAACAATTAGCCTAGGGAGGACGAGAATGACCTAAATGTTCCTCCAATGACACAAAAACACCTAATGGATGCACAAGATTGGTTAAAAACCCTAATTGGACAAGAATTAGCCTATGGAGGACGAAAATGACCTAAATGTTCATCCAACGACACCAAAACACCTAATGGTGCACAGGATTGGTTAAAAACCCTAATTGGACTACATTAAGCGTAGGGAGGACGAAAATCACCTAAATGTTCATCCAATGAAACAAAAACACACTATGGATGCACAAGATTGGTTAAAAACCCTAATTGGACAAGATTAAGTGTAGGGAGGACGAAAATGACCTAAATGTTCATCCAATGACAAAAAACACCTATTGGATTCACAAGAATGGTTAAAAACCCTAATTGGACTACATTAAGTGTAAGGTGGACGAAAATGACCTAATTGTTCATCCAATGACACAAACACACCAATTGGATGCACAAGATTGGTTAGATACCCTAATTGGACAAGAATAAGCCTAGGGATGTCGAAAATGACCTAATTGTTCATCCAATGACACAAACACAACTATTGGATGCACAATATTGGTTAGAAACCCAAATTGGACAAGCATAAGCCTAGGGAGGATGAAAATGACCTAAATGTTCATCCAATGACACAAAACACCTATTGGATGCACAAGATTGGTTAAAAACCCTAATTGGACAAGATTAAGTGTAGGGAGGACGAAAATGACCTAAATGTTCATCCAATGACACAAAAACACCTAATGAATGCACAAGATTGGTTAAAAACCCTAATTCGACAACAATTAGCCTAGGGAGGACGAAAATGACCTAAATGTTCATCCAATGACACAAAAACACCTAATGGATGCACTAGATTGGTTAAAAAGCCTAATTGGACTACATTAAGTGTAGGGACGACGAAAATGACCTAAACGTTCATCCAATGACACAAAACACCTATTGAATGCACAATATTGGTTAAAATCCCTAATTGGACAAGATTAAGTGTAGGGAGGACGAAAATGACCTAAATATTCATCCAACGACACAAAACACATATTGGATGGAAAAGATTACAAGATTGGTTAAAAACCCTAATTGGATAAGAATTAGCCTAGGGATGACGAAAATGACCTAAATATTCATCCAATGACACAAAAACACCAAAACGATGCACAAGATTGGTTAAAACCCTAATTGGACTACATTAAGTGTTGGGAGACGAAAATGACCTAAATGTTCATCCAATGACACAAAACACCTATTGGATACACAAGATTGGTTAAAAACCCTAATTGGACAAGAATTAGCCTGGGGTGGACGAAAATGACCTAATTATTCATCCAATGACGCAAAAACACCTATTGGATGCACAAGATTGGTTAGAAACCCTAATTGGAAAAGATTAAGTGTAGGGCGGACGAAAATCACCTAAATGTTCATCCAATGACACAAAACACCTATTGGATGCACAAGATTGGTTAGAAACCCTGATTGGACAAGAATAAGACTAGGGAGGTCGAAAATGACCTAATTGTTCAACCAATGGCACAAACACAATAATTGGATGCACAAGATTGGTTAGAAACCCTAATTGGACAAGCATAAGACTAGGGAGGATGAAACTGACCTAAATGTTCATCCAATGACACAAAACACCTATTAAATGCACAAGATTGGTTAAAAACACTTATTGGACAAGAATTAGCCTAGGGAGGACGAAAATGACCTAAATGTTCATCCAATGACACAAAAAAACCTAATGGATGCACAAGATTGGTTAAAAACCCTAATTGGACAAGATTAAGTGTAGGGAGGACGAAAATGACCTAAATGTTCATCCAATGACACAAAAACACCTAATGGATGCACAAGATTGGTTAAAAACCCTAATTGGACTACATTAAGTGTAGGGAGGACGAAAATGACCTAAATGTTCATCCAATGACACAAAACACCTATTGGATGCACAAGATTGGTTAAAAACCGTAATTGGACAAGATTAAGTGTAGGGAGGACGAAAATGACCTAAATGTTCATCCAAGGACACAAAAACACCTAATGGATGCACAAGATTGGTTAAAAACCCTAATTGGACTACATTAAGTGTAGGGAGGACAAAAATGACCTAAATGTTCATCCAATGACACAAAACACCTATTGGATGCACAAGATTGGTTAAAACCCCTAATTGGACAAGATTAACTGTAGGGAGGACGAAAATGACCTAAATGTTCATCCAATGACACAAAACACCTATTGGATGCAAAAGATTGGTTAAAAACCATAATTGGACAAGATTAAGTGTAGGGAGGACGAAAATGACCTAAATGTTCATCCGATGACAAAAAACACCTATTGGATGCACAAGATTGGTTAGAAACCCTAATTGGACAAGATTAAGTTTAGGGAGGACGAAAATGACCTAAATGTTCATCCAATGACACAAAACACCTAATGGATGCATAAGATTGGTTAAAAACCCTAATTGGACTACATTAAGTGTAAGGAAAACGAAAATGACCTAAATGTTCATCCAATGACACAAAACACCTATTGGATGCACAAGATTGGTTAAAAACTCTAATTGGACAAGAATTAGCCTAGGGAGGACGAAAATGACCTAATTGTTCATCCAATGACACAAACACACCAATTGGATGCACAAGATTGGTTAGTAACCCTAATTGGACAAGAATAAACTTAGGGAGTTCGAAACTGACCTAATTGTTCATCCAATGACACAAACTCACCAATTGGATGCACAAGATTGGTTAGTAACCCTAATTGGACAAGAATAAGCCTAGGATGGTCGAAAATGACCTAATTGTTCATCCAATGACAGAAACACAACTATTGGACGCACAAGATTGGTTAGATACCCTAATTGGACAAGCATAAGTCTAGGGAGGACGAAAATGACCTAAATGTTCATCAAATGACACCAAAACACCTACTGGATGCACAAGATAGGTTAAAAACCCTAATTAGACAAGAATTAGCCTTGGGAGGACGAAGATGACATAAAAATCATCAAATGACACAAACACACCTATTGGATGCACAAGATTGGTTAAAAACCCTAATTGGACAAGAATTAGCCTAGGCAGGACGAAAATGACCTAAATGTTCATCCAATAACACAAAACACCTAATCGATGCACAAGATTGGTTAAAAACCCTAATTGGACAAGAATTAGCCTATGGAGGACGAAAATGACCTAAATGTTCATCCAACGACACCAAAACACCTAATGGTGCACAGGATTGGTTAAAAACCCTAATTGGACTACATTAAGCGTAGGGAGGACGAAAATCACCTAAATGTTCATCCAATGAAACAAAAACACACTATGGATGCACAAGATTGGTTAAAAACCCTAATTGGACAAGATTAAGTGTAGGGAGGACGAAAATGACCTAAATGTTCATCCAATGACAAAAAACACCTATTGGATTCACAAGAATGGTTAAAAACCCTAATTGGACTACATTAAGTGTAAGGTGGACGAAAATGACCTAATTGTTCATCCAATGACACAAACACACCAATTGGATGCACAAGATTGGTTAGATACCCTAATTGGACAAGAATAAGCCTAGGGATGTCGAAAATGACCTAATTGTTCATCCAATGACACAAACACAACTATTGGATGCACAATATTGGTTAGAAACCCAAATTGGACAAGCATAAGCCTAGGGAGGATGAAAATGACCTAAATGTTCATCCAATGACACAAAACACCTATTGGATGCACAAGATTGGTTAAAAACCCTAATTGGACAAGATTAAGTGTAGGGAGGACGAAAATGACCTAAATGTTCATCCAATGACACAAAAACACCTAATGGATGCACAAAATCGGTTAAAAACCCTAATTGGACTACATTAAGTGTAGGGAGGATGAAAATGACCTAAATGGTCATCCAATGACACAAAACACCTATTGGATGCACAAGATTGGTTAAAAACCCTAATTGGACAAGAATTAGCCTAGGGAGGTCGAAAATGACCTAATTGTTCATCCAATGACACAAACACAACTATTGGATGCACAAGATTGGTTAGAAACCCTAATTGGACAAGAGTAAGTGTAGGGAGGACGAAAATGACCTAAATGTTCATCCAATGACACAAAACACCTATTGGATGCACAAGATTGGTTAAAAACCCTAATTGGACAAGATTAAGTGTAGGGAGGACGAAAATGACCTAAATGTTCATCCAATGACACAAAACATCTATTGGATGCACAACATTGGTTAGAAACCCTAATTGGACAAGATTAAGTTTAGGGAGGACGAAAATGACCTAATTGTTCATCCAATGACACAAAACACCTATTGGATGAACAAGATTTGTTAAAAACCCTAAATGGACAAGATTAAGTGTAGGGAGGACGAAAATGACCTAATGTTCATCCAATGACACAAAAGCACCTAATGGATGCACAAGATTGGATAAAAACCCTAATTGGACAAGAATTAGCCTAGGGAGGACGAAAATGACCTAAATGTTCATCCAATGACACAAAACACCTATTGGATGCACAAGATTGGTTAAAAACCCTAATTGGACTACATTAAGTGTTGGGAGGACGAAAATGACCTAAATGTTCATCCAATGACACAAAACACCTATTGGATGCACAAGATTGGTTAAAAACCCTAATTGGACAAGATTAAGTGTAGGGAGGACGAAAATGACCTAAATGTTCATCCAATGACACAAAACACCTATTGGATGCACAAGATTGGTTAAAAACTCTAATTGGACAAGAATTAGCCTAGGGAGGACGAAAATGACCTAATTGTTCATCCAATGACACAAACACACCAATTGGATGCACAAGATTGGTTAGTAACCCTAATTGGACAAGAATAAACTTAGGGAGTTCGAAACTGACCTAATTGTTCATCCAATGACACAAACTCACCAATTGGATGCACAAGATTGGTTAGTAACCCTAATTGGACAAGAATAAGCCTAGGATGGTCGAAAATGACCTAATTGTTCATCCAATGACAGAAACACAACTATTGGACGCACAAGATTGGTTAGATACCCTAATTGGACAAGCATAAGTCTAGGGAGGACGAAAATGACCTAAATGTTCATCAAATGACACCAAAACACCTACTGGATGCACAAGATAGGTTAAAAACCCTAATTAGACAAGAATTAGCCTTGGGAGGACGAAGATGACATAAAAATCATCAAATGACACAAACACACCTATTGGATGCACAAGATTGGTTAAAAACCCTAATTGGACAAGAATTAGCCTAGGCAGGACGAAAATGACCTAAATGTTCATCCAATAACACAAAACACCTAATCGATGCACAAGATTGGTTAAAAACCCTAATTGGACAAGAATTAGCCTATGGAGGACGAAAATGACCTAAATGTTCATCCAACGACACCAAAACACCTAATGGTGCACAGGATTGGTTAAAAACCCTAATTGGACTACATTAAGCGTAGGGAGGACGAAAATCACCTAAATGTTCATCCAATGAAACAAAAACACACTATGGATGCACAAGATTGGTTAAAAACCCTAATTGGACAAGATTAAGTGTAGGGAGGACGAAAATGACCTAAATGTTCATCCAATGACAAAAAACACCTATTGGATTCACAAGAATGGTTAAAAACCCTAATTGGACTACATTAAGTGTAAGGTGGACGAAAATGACCTAATTGTTCATCCAATGACACAAACACACCAATTGGATGCACAAGATTGGTTAGATACCCTAATTG
>JBBPBS010000604.1:1945194-1970244 GCA_037974835.1 Cicer judaicum | reverse complement strand
ACTATTAGATGCACAAGATTGGTTAGAAACCCTAATTGGACTACATTAAGTGTAGGGAGGACGAAAATGACCTAAATGGTCATCCAATGACACAAAACACCTATTGGATGCCAAGATTGGTTAAAAACCCTAATTGGACAAGAATTAGCATAGGGATGACGAAAATGACCTAATTGTTCATCCAATGACACAAACACAACTATTGGATGCACAAGATTGGTTAGAAACCCTAATTGGCCAAGCATAAGCCTAGGGAGGATGAAAATGACCTAAATGTTCATCCAATGACACAAAACACCTATTGGATGCACAAGATTGGTTAAAAATCCTAATTGGAGAAGAATTAGCATAGGGAGGACGAAAATGAACAAATTGTTCATTCAATGACACAAACACAACTATTGGATGCACAAGATTGGTTAGAAACCGTAATTGGACAAGCATAAGCCTAGGGAGGATGAAAATGATCTAAATGTTCATCCAATGACACAAAACACCTATTGGATGCACAAGATTGGTTAAAAACCCTAATTGGACAAGATTAAGTGTAGGGAGGACGAAAATGACCTAAATGTTTATCCAATGACACAAAAACACCTAATGGATGCACAAGATCGGTTCAAAAACCCTAATTGGACTACATTAAGTGTAGGGAGGACGAAAATGACCTAATGGTCATCCAATGACACAAAACACCTATTGGATTCACAAGATTGGTTAAAAACCCTAATTGGACAACAATTAGCATAGGGATGGCGAAAATGACCTAATTGTTCATCCAATGACATAAACACAACTATTAGATGCACAAGATTGGTTAGAAACCCTAATTGGCCAAGCATAAGCCTAGGGAGGATGAAAATGACCTAAATGTTCATCCAATGACACAAAACACCTATTGGATGCACAAGATTGTTTAAAAA
This sequence comes from Cicer judaicum, assembly GCA_037974835.1. Classification (NCBI taxonomy): domain Eukaryota; kingdom Viridiplantae; phylum Streptophyta; class Magnoliopsida; order Fabales; family Fabaceae; genus Cicer; species Cicer judaicum. The sequence goes on along the minus strand of JBBPBS010000604.1, from coordinate 1,969,321 downwards.
CCCTAATTGGACAAGATTAAGTGTAGGGAGGACAAAAATGACCTAAATGTTCATCCAATGACACAAAACACCTATTGGATGCAAAAGATTGGTTAAAAACCCTAATTGGACAAGATTAAGTTTGGGGAGGACGAAAATGACCTAATTGTTCATCCAATGACACAAAAACACCTAATGGATGCACAAGATTGGTTAAAAACACTAATTGGACTACATTAAGTGTAAGGACGACGAAAATGACCTAAATGTTCATCCAATGACACAAAACACCTATTGGATGCACAAGATTGGTTAGAAACCCTAATTGGACAAGACTTAGCCTAGGGAGGACGAAATTGACCTAATTGTTCATCCAATGATACAAAAACACCTATTGGATGCACAAGATTGGTTAAAAACCCTAATTGGACAAGATTAAGTGTAGGGAGGACAAAATTGACCAAATTGTTCATCCAATGACACAAAACACCTATTGGATGCAAAAGATTGGTTAAAAACCCTAATTGGACAAGATTAAGTTTGGGGAGGACGAAAATGACCTAATTGTTCATCCAATGACACAAAAACACCTAATGGATGCACAAGATTGGTTAAAAACACTAATTGGACTACATTAAGTGTAAGGAGGACGAAAATGACCTAAATGTTCATCCAATGACACAAAACACCTATTGGATGCACAAGATTGGTTAGAAACCCTAATTGGACAAGACTTAGCCTAGGGAGGACGAAATTGACCTAATTGTTCATCCAATGATACAAAAACACCTATTGGATGCACAAGATTGGTTAAAAACCCTAATTGGACAAGATTAAGTGTAGGGAGGACAAAATTGACCTAAATGTTCATCCAATGACACAAAACACCTATTGGATGCAAAAGATTGGTTAAAAACCCTAATTGGACAAGATTAAGTTTGGGGAGGACGAAAATGACCTAATTGTTCATCCAATGACACAAAAACACCTAATGGATGCACAAGATTGGTTAAAAACACAAATTGGACTACATTAAGTGTAAGGAGGACGAAAATGACCTAAATGTTCATCCAATGACACAAAACACCTATTGGATGCACAAGATTGGTTAGAAACCCTAATTGGACAAGACTTAGCCTAGGGAGGACGAAATTGACCTAATTGTTCATCCAATGATACAAAAACACCTATTGGATGCACAAGATTGGTTAAAAACCCTAATGGGACAAGATTAAGTGTAGGGAGGACAAAATTGACCAAATTGTTCATCCAATGACACAAACACACCAATTGGATGCACAAGATTGGTTAGTAACCCTAATTGGACAAGAATAAGCCTAGGGAGGTCGAAAATGACCTAATTGTTCATCCAATGACACAAACACAACTATTGGATGCACAAGATTAGTTAGAAACCCTAATTGGACAAGCATAAGCCTAGGGAATATGAAAATGACCTAAATGTTCATCCCATGAGACAAAACACCTATTGGATTCACAAGATTGGTTAGAAACACTAATTGGACAAGATTATGTTTAGGGAGGACGAAAATGAACTAATTGTTCATCCAATGACACAAAACACCTATTGGATGCACAAGATTGGTTAAAAACCCTAATTGGAGAAGAATTAGCCTAGGCAAGACGAAAATAACCTAAATGTTCATCCAATGACACAAAAACACCAAATGGATGCACAAGATTGGTTAAAAACCCTAATTGGATAAGAATTAGCCTAGGGAGGACGAGAAGGACCCAAATTTTCATCCAACGACACAAAAATACCTAATGGATGCATAAGATTGGTTAAAAACCCTAATTGGACTACATTAAGTGTAGGCAGAACGAAAATGACCTAAATGTTCATTCAATGACACAAAAACACCTTATGGATGCACAAGATTGGTTTAAAACACTAATTGGACAAGATTAAGTGTAGGGAGGACGAAAATGACCTAAATGTTCATCTAATGACACAAAACACCTATTGGATGCACAAGATTGGTTAGAAACCCTAATTTGACATGATTAAGTTTACGGAGGAAGAAAATGACCTAATTGTTCATCCAATGAAACAAAACACCTATTGGATGCACAAGATTGGTTAAAAACCCTAATTGGACAAGATTAAGTGTACGGAGGACGAAAATGACCCAAATGTTCATCCAATGACACAAAACACCTATTGGATGCACAAGATTGGTTAAAAACCCTAATTGGACAAGAATTAGCCTAGGCAAGACGAAAATAACCAAAATGTTCATCCAATGACCCAAAACACCTATTTGATGCACAAGATTGGTTAAAAACCCTAATTGGACAAGAATTAGCCTAGGGAGGACGAAAATGACCTAATTGTTCATCCAATGTCACAAAACACCTATTGGATGCACAAGATTGGTTAAAGACCCTAATTGGACAAGAATTAGCCTAGGGAGGACGAAAATGACCTAATTGTTAATCCAATGACACAAAAATACCTATTGCATGCACAGGATTGGTTAGAAACCCTAATTGGACAAGATTAAGTGTAGGGAGGTCGAAAATGACCTAATTGTTCATCCAATGACACAAACACAACTATTGGATGCACAAGATTGGTTAGAAACCCTAATTGGACAAGCATAAGCCTAGGGAGGATGAAAATGACCTAAATGTTCATCCAGTGACACAAAACACCTATTGGATGCACAAGATTGGTTAAAAACGCTAATTGGACAAGATTAAGTGTAGGGAGGACAAAAATGACCTAAATGTTCATCCAATGGCACAAAACACCTAATGGATGCACAAGATTGGTTAAAAACCCTAATTGGACTACATTAAGTGTAGAGAGGACGACAATGACCTAAATGTTCATCCAATGACACAAAACACCTATTGGATGCCCAAGATTGGTTAAAAACACTAATTGGAGAAGATTAAGTGTAGGGAGGACGAAAATGACCTAAATGTTCATCCACTGACACAAAACACCTATTGGATGCACAAGATTGGTTAAAAACCCTAATTGGACATGATGAAGTTTACGGAGGACGAAAATGACCTAATTGTTCATCCAATGAAACAAAACACCTATTGGATGCACAAGATTGGTTAAAAACCATAATTGGACAAGATTAAGTGTAGGGAGGACGAAAATGACCCAAATGTTCATCCAATGACACAAAACACCTATTGGATGCACAAGATTGGTTAAAAACCCTAATTGGACAAGAATTAGCCTAGGGAGGACGAAATTGACCTAATTGTTTATCCAATGACACAAAAACACCTATTGGATGTACAAGACTAGTTAAAAACCCTAATTGGACAAGAATTAGCCTAGGGAGGACAAAAATGACCTAATTGTTCATCCAATGACACAAAAACACCTACTGGATGCACAAGATTGGTTAGAAACCTTAATTGGACAAGATTAAGTGTCGGGAGGTCGAAAATGACATAAAAATCATCCAATGACACAAACACACCTATTGGATGCACAAGATTGGTTAAAAACCCTAATTGGACAAGAATTAGCCTAGGGAGGACGAAAATGACCTAAATGTTCATCCAATGACACAAAAACACCTAATGGATGCAGAAGATTGGTTAAAAACCCTAATTGGACTTCATTAAGTGTAGGGAGGACGAAAATGACCTAAATGTTCATCCAATGACACAAAAGACCTATGGATGCACAAGATTGGTTAAAAACCCTAATTGTACAAGATTAAGTGTAGGGAGGACAAAATTGACCAAATTGTTCATCCAATGACACAAACACACCAATTGGATGCACAAGATTGGTTAGTAACCTTAATTGGACAAGAATAAGCCTTGGGAGGTCGAAAATGACTTAATTGTTCATCCAATAACACAAACACAACTATTGGATGCACAAGATTAGTTAGAAAACCTAATTGGACAAGCATAAGCCTAGGGAATATGAAAATGACCTAAATGTTCATCCCATGACACAAAACACCTATTGGATTCACAAGATTGGTTAGAAACACTAATTGGACAAGATTATGTTTAAGGAGGACGAAAATGAACTAATTGTTCATCCAATGACACAAAACACCTATTGGATGCACAAGATTGGTTAAAAACCCTAATTGGAGAAGAATTAGCCTAGGCAAGACGAAAATAACCTAAATGTTCATCCAATGACACAAAAACACCAAATGGATGCACAAGATTGGTTAAAAACCCTAATTGGATAAGAATTAGCCTAGAGAGGACGAAAAGTACCCAAATTTTCATCCAACGACATAAAAACACCTAATGGATGCACAAGATTGGTTAAAAACCCTAATTGGACTACATTAAGTGTAGGGAGAACGAAAATGACCTAAATGTTAATCCAATGACACAAAAACACCTTATGGATGCACAAGATTGGTTTAAAACACTAATTGGACAAGATTAAGTGTAGGGAGGACGAAAATGACCTAAATGTTCATCTAATGACACAAAACACCTATTGGATGCACAAGATTGGTTAGAAACCCTAATTGGACATGATTAAGTTTACGGAGGACGAAAATGACCTAATTGTTCATCCAATGAAACAAAACACCTATTGGATGCACAAGATTTGTTTAAAACCCTAATTGGACAAGATTAAGTGTAGGGAGGACGAAAATGACCCAAATGTTCATCCAATGACACAAACCACCTATTGGATGCACAAGATTGGTTAAAAACCCTAATTGGACAAGAATTAGCCTAGGGAGGACGAAATTGACCTAATTGTTCATCCAATGACACAAAAACACCTATTGGATGTACAAGACTGGTTAAAAACCCTAATTGGACAAGAATTAGCCTAGGGAGGACAAAAATGACCTAATTGTTCATCCAATGACACAAAAACACCTACTGGATGCACAAGATTGGTTAGAAACCTTAATTGGATAAGATTAAGTGTCGGGACGTCGAAAATGACATAAAAATCATCCAATGACACAAACACACCTATTGGATGCACAAGATTGGTTAAAAACCCTAATTGGACAAGAATTAGCCTAGGGAGGACGAAAATGACCTAAATGTTCATCCAATGACACAAAAACACCTAATGGATGCAGAAGATTGGTTAAAAACCCTAATTGGACTTCATTAAGTGTAGGGAGGACGAAAATGACCTAAATGTTCATCCAATGACACAAACACACCTATTGGATGCACAAGATTGGTTAAAAACCCTAATTGGACAAGAATTAGCCTAGGGAGGACGAAATTGACCTAATTGTTCATCCAATGACACAAAACACCTATTGGATGCACAAGATTGGTTAGAAACCCTAATTGGACATGATTAAGTTTACGGAGGACGAAAATGACCTAATTGTTCATCAAATGAAACAAAACACCTATTGGATGCACAAGATTGGTTTAAAACCCTAATTGGACAAGATTAAGTGTAGGGAGGACGAAAATGACCCAAATGTTCATCCAATGACACAAAACACCTATTGGATGCACAAGATTGGTTAAAAACCCTAATTGGACAAGAATTAGCCTAGGGAGGACGAAATTGACCTAATTGTTCATCCAATGACACAAAAACACCTATTGGATGTACAAGACTGGTTAAAAACCCTAATTGGACAAGAATTAGCCTAGGGAGGACAAAAATGACCCAAATGTTCATCCAATGACACAAAACACCTATTGGATGCACAAGATTGGTTAGAAACCTTAATTGGACAAGAATTAGCCTAGGGAGGACGAAATTGACCTAATTGTTCATCCAATGACACAAAAACACCTATTGGATGTACAAGACTGGTTAAAAACCCTAATTGGACAAGAATTAGCCTAGGGAGGACAAAAATGACCTAATTGTTCATCCAATGACACAAAAACACCTACTGGATGCACAAGATTGGTTAGAAACCTTAATTGGACAAGATTAAGTGTCGGGAGGTCGAAAATGACATAAAAATCATCCAATGACACAAACACACCTATTGGATGCACAAGATTGGTTAAAAACCCTAATTGGATAAGAATTAGCCTAGGGAGGACGAAAAGGACCCAAATGTTCATCCTAAGACACAAAAACACCTAATGGATGCACAAGATTGGTTAAAAACCCTAATTGGACTACATTAAGTGTAGGGAGAACGAAAATGACCTAAATGTTAATCCAATGACACAAAAACACCTTATGGATGCACAAGATTGGTTTAAAACACTAATTGGACAAGATTAAGTGTAGGGAGGACGAAAATGACCTAAATGTTCATCTAATGACACAAAACACCTATTGGATGCACAAGATTGGTTAGAAACCCTAATTTGACATGATTAAGTTTACGGAGGAAGAAAATGACCTAATTGTTCATCCAATGAAACAAAACACCTATTGGATGCACAAGATTGGTTAAAAACCCTAATTGGACAAGATTAAGTGTACGGAGGACGAAAATGACCCAAATGTTCATCCAATGACACAAAACACCTATTGGATGCACAAGATTGGTTAAAAACCCTAATTAGACAAGAATTAGCCTAGGGAGGACGAAAATGACCTAAATGTTCATCCAATGACACAAAAACACCTATTGGATGCACAAGATTGGTTAAAAACCCTAATTGGACAAGAATTAGCCTAGGCAAGACGAAAATAACCTAAATGTTCATCCAATGACCCAAAACACCTATTTGATGCACAAGATTGGTTAAAAACCCTAATTGGACAAGAATTAGCCTAGGGAGGACGAAAATGACCTAATTGTTCATCCAATGTCACAAAACACCTATTGGATGCACAAGATTGGTTAAAGACCCTAATTGGACAAGAATAAGCCAAGGGAGGACGAAAATTACCTAATTGTTAATCCAATGACACAAAAATACCTATTGCATGCACAGGATTGGTTAGAAACCCTAATTGGACAAGATTAAGTGTAGGGAGGTCGAAAATGACCTAATTGTTCATCCAATGACACAAACACAACTATTGGATGCACAAGATTGGTTAGAAACACTAATTGGACAAGCATAAGCCTAGGGAGGATTAAAATGACCTAAATGTTCATCCAGTGACACAAAACACCTATTGGATGCACAAGAATGGTTAAAAACGCTAATTGGACAAGATTAAGTGTAGGGAGGACAAAAATGACCTAAATGTTCATCCAATGGCAAAAAACACCTAATGGATGCACAAGATTGGTTAAAAACCCTAATTGGACTACATTAAGTATAGAGAGGACGACAATGACCTAAATGTTCATCCAATGACACAAAACACCTATTGGATGCCCAAGATTGGTTAAAAACACTAATTGGAGAAGATTAAGTGTAGGGAGGACGAAAATGACCTAAATGTTCATCCACTGACACAAAACACCTATTGGATGCACAAGATTGGTTAAAAACCCTAATTGGACATGATGAAGTTTACGGAGGACGAAAATGACCTAATTGTTCATCCAATGAAAGAAAACACCTATTGGATGCACAAGATTGGTTAAAAACCATAATTGGACAAGATTAAGTGTAGGGAGGACGAAAATGACCCAAATGTTCATCCAATGACACAAAACACCTATTGGATGCACAAGATTGGTTAAAAACCCTAATTGGACAAGAATTAGCCTAGGGAGGACGAAATTGACCTAATTGTTCATCCAATGACACAAAAACACCTATTGGATGTACAAGACTGGTTAAAAACCCTAATTGGACAAGAATTAGCCTAGGGAGGACAAAAATGACCTAATTGTTCATCCAATGACACAAAAACACCTACTGGATGCACAAGATTGGTTAGAAACCTTAATTGGACAAGATTAAGTGTCGGGAGGTCAAAAATGACATAAAAATCATCCAATGACACAAACACACCTATTGGATGCACAAGATTGGTTAAAAACCCTAATTGGACAAGAATTAGCCTAGGGAGGACGAAAATGACCTAAATGTTCATCCAATGACACAAAAACACCTAATGGATGCAGAAGATTGGTTAAAAACCCTAATTGGACTACATTAAGTGTAGGGAGGACGAAAATGACCTAAATGTTCATCCAATGACACAAAAGACCTATGGATGCACAAGATTGGTTAAAAACCCTAATTGTACAAGATTAAGTGTAGGGAGGACAAAATTGACCAAATTGTTCATCCAATGACACAAACACACCAATTGGATGCACAAGATTGGTTAGTAACCCTAATTGGACAAGAATAAGCCTTGGGAGGTCGAAAATGACTTAATTGTTCATCCAATGACACAAACACAACTATTGGATGCACAAGATTAGTTAGAAAACCTAATTGGACAAGCATAAGCCTAGGGAATATGAAAATGACCTAAATGTTCATCCCATGACACAAAACACCTATTGGATTCACAAGATTGGTTAGAAACACTAATTGGACAAGATTATGTTTAAGGAGGACGAAAATGAACTAATTGTTCATCCAATGACACAAAACACCTATTGGATGCACAAGATTGGTTAAAAACCCTAATTGGAGAAGAATTAGCCTAGGCAAGACGAAAATAACCTAAATGTTCATCCAATGACACAAAAACACCAAATGGATGCACAAGATTGGTTAAAAACCCTAATTGGATAACAATTAGCCTAGGGAGGACGAAAAGGACCCAAATTTTCATCCAACGACACAAAAACACCTAATGGATGCACAAGATTGGTTAAAAACCCTAATTGGACTACATTAAGTGTAGGGAGAACGAAAATGACCTAAATGTTCCTCCAATGACACAAAAACACCTTATGGATGCACAAGATTGGTTTAAAACACTAATTGGACAAGATTAAGTGTAGGGAGGACGAAAATGACCTAAATGTTCATCTAATGACACAAAACACCTATTGGATGCACAAGATTGGTTAGAAACCCTAATTGGACATGATTAAGTTTACGGAGGACGAAAATGACCTAATTATTCATCCAATGAAACAAAACACCTATTGGATGCACAAGATTGGTTTAAAACCCTAATTGGACAAGATTAAGTGTAGGGAGGACGAAAATGACCCAAATGTTCATCCAATGACACAAAACACCTATTGGATGCACAAGATTGGTTAAAAACCCTAATTGGACAAGAATTAGCCTAGGGAGGACGAAATTGACCTAATTGTTCATCCAATGACACAAAAACACCTATTGGATGTACAAGACTGGTTAAAAACCCTAATTGGACAAGAATTAGCCTAGGGAGGACAAAAATGACCTAATTGTTCATCCAATGACACAAAAACACCTACTGGATGCACAAGATTGGTTAGAAACCTTAATTGGACAAGATTAAGTGTCGGGAGGTCGAAAATGACATAAAAATCATCCAATGACACAAACACACCTATTGGATGCACAAGATTGGTTAAAAACCCTAATTGGACAAGAATTAGCCTAGGGAGGACGAAAATGACCTAAATGTTCATCCAATGACACAAAAACACCTATTGGATGCACAAGATTGGTTAAAAACCCTAATTGGACAAGAATTAGCCTAGGCAAGACGAAAATAACCTAAATGTTCATCCAATGACCCAAAACACCTATTTGATGCACAAGATTGGTTAAAAACCCTAATTGGACAAGAATTAGCCTAGGGAGGACGAAAATGACCTAATTGTTCATCCATTGTCACAAAACACCTATTGGATCCACAAGATTGGTTAAAGACCCTAATTGGACAAGAATTAGCCTAGGGAGGACGAAAATGACCTAATTGTTAATCCAATGACACAAAAATACCTATTGCATGCACAGGATTGGTTAGAAACCCTAATTGGACAAGATTAAGTGTAGGGAGGTCGAAAATGACCTAATTGTTCATCCAATGACACAAACACAACTATTGGATGCACAAGATTGGTTAGAAACCCTAATTGGACAAGCATAAGCCTAGGGAGGATGAAAATGACCTAAATGTTCATCCAATAACACAAAACACCTATTGGATGCACAAGATTGGTTAAAAACCCTAATTGGACAAGATTAAGTGTAGGGAGGACAAAAATGACCTAAATGTTCATCCAATGACACAAAACACCTAATGGATGCACAAGATTGGTTAAAAACCCTAATTGGACTACATTAAGTGTAGAGAGGACGACAATGACCTAAATGTTCATCCAATGACACAAAACACCTATTGGATGCCCAAGATTGGTTAAAAACACTAATTGGAGAAGATTAAGTGTAGGGAGGACGAAAATGACCTAAATGTTCATCCACTGACACAAAACACCTATTGGATGCACAAGATTGGTTAAAAACCCTAATTGGACATGATGAAGTTTACGGAGGACGAAAATGACCTAATTGTTCATCCAATGAAACAAAACAACTATTGGATGCACAAGATTGGTTAAAAACCATAATTGGACAAGATTAAGTGTAGGGAGGACGAAAATGACCCAAATGTTCATCCAATGACACAAAACACCTATTGGATGCACAAGATTGGTTAAAAACCCTAATTGGACAAGAATTAGCCTAGGGAGGACGAAATTGACCTAATTGTTCATCCAATGACACAAAAACACCTATTGGATGTACAAGACTAGTTAAAAACCCTAATTGGACAAGAATTAGCCTAGGGAGGACAAAAATGACCTAATTGTTCATCCAATGACACAAAAACACCTACTGGATGCACAAGATTGGTTAGAAACCTTAATTGGACAAGATTAAGTGTCGGGAGGTCGAAAATGACATAAAAATCATCCAATGACACAAACACACCTATTGGATGCACAAGATTGGTTAAAAACCCTAATTGGACAAGAATTAGCCTAGGGAGGACGAAAATGACCTAAATGTTAATCCAATGACACAAAAACACCTAATGGATGCAGAAGATTGGTTAAAAACCCTAATTGTACAAGATTAAGTGTAGGGAGGACAAAATTGACCAAATTGTTCATCCAATGACACAAACACACCAATTGGATGCACAAGATTGGTTAGTAACCCTAATTGGACAAGAATAAGCCTTGGGAGGTCGAAAATGACTTAATTGTTCATCCAATGACACAAACACAACTATTGGATGCACAAGATTAGTTAGAAAACCTAATTGGACAAGCATAAGCCTAGGGAATATGAAAATGACCTAAATGTTCATCCCATGACACAAAACACCTATTGGATTCACAAGATTGGTTAGAAACACTAATTGGACAAGATTATGTTTAAGGAGGACGAAAATGAACTAATTGTTCATCCAATGACACAAAACACCTATTGGATGCACAAGATTGGTTAAAAACCCTAATTGGAGAAGAATTAGCCTAGGCAAGACGAAAATAACCTAAATGTTCATCCAATGACACAAAAACACCAAATGGATGCACAAGATTGGTTAAAAACCCTAATTGGATAAGAATTAGCCTAGGGAGGACGAAAAGGACCCAAATGTTCATCCTACGACACAAAAACACCTAATGGATGCACAAGATTGGTTAAAAACCCTAATTGGACTACATTAAGTGTAGGGAGAACGAAAATGACCTAAATGTTAATCCAATGACACAAAAACACCTTATGGATGCACAAGATTGGTTTAAAACACTAATTGGACAAGATTAAGTGTAGGGAGGACGAAAATGACCTAAATGTTCATCTAATGACACAAAACACCTATTGGATGCACAAGATTGGTTAGAAACCCTAATTGGACATGATTAAGTTTACGGAGGACGAAAATGACCTAATTGTTCATCCAATGAAACAAAACACCTATTGGATGCACAAGATTGGTTTAAAACCCTAATTGGACAAGATTAAGTGTAGGGAGGACGAAAATGACCCAAATGTTCATCCAATGACACAAAACACCTATTGGATGCACAAGATTGGTTAAAAACCCTAATTGGACAAGAATTAGCCTAGGGAGGACGAAATTGACCTAATTGTTCATCCAATGACACAAAAACACCTATTGGATGTACAAGACTGGTTAAAAACCCTAATTGGACAAGAATTAGCCTAGGGAGGACAAAAATGACCTAATTGTTCATCCAATGACACAAAAACACCTACTGGATGCACAAGATTGGTTAGAAACCTTAATTGGACAAGATTAAGTGTCGGGACGTCGAAAATGACATAAAAATCATCCAATGACACAAACACACCTATTGGATGCACAAGATTGGTTAAAAACCCTAATTGGACAAGAATTAGCCTAGGGAGGACGAAAATGACCTAAATGTTCATCCAATGACACAAAAACACCTAATGGATGCAAAAGATTGGTTAAAAACCCTAATTGGACTTCATTAAGTGTAGGGAGGACGAAAATGACCTAAATGTTCATCCAATGAAACAAACACACCTATTGGATGCACAAGATTGGTTAAAAACCCTAATTGGACAAGAATTAGCCTAGGGAGGACGAAATTGACCTAATTGTTCATCCAATGACACAAAAACACCTATTGGATGTACAAGACTGGTTAAAAACCCTAATTGGACAAGAATTAGCCTAGGGAGGACAAAAATGACCTAATTGTTCATCCAATGACACAAAAACACCTACTGGATGCACGAGATTGGTTAAAAACCTTAATTGGACAAGATTAAGTGTCGGGAGGTCGAAAATGACATAAAAATCATCCAATGACACAAACACACCTATTGGATGCACAAGATTGGTTAAAAACCCTAATTGGACAAGAATTAGCCTAGGGAGGACGAAAATGACCTAAATGTTCATCCAATGACACAAAAACACCTAATGGATGCAGAAGATTGGTTAAAAACCCTAATTGGACTTCATTAAGTGTAGGGAGGACGAAAATGACCTAAATGTTCATCCAATGACACAAAAGACCTATGGATGCACAAGATTGGTTAAAAACCCTAATTGTACAAGATTAAGTGTAGGGAGGACAAAATTGACCAAATTGTTCATCCAATGACACAAACACACCAATTGGATGCACAAGATTGGTTAGTAACCCTAATTGGACAAGAATAAGCCTTGGGAGGTCGAAAATGACTTAATTGTTCATCCAATGACACAAACACAACTATTGGATGCACAAGATTAGTTAGAAAACCTAATTGGACAAGCATAAGCCTAGGGAATATGAAAATGACCTAAATGTTCATCCCATGACACAAAACACCTATTGGATTCACAAGATTGGTTAGAAACACTAATTGGACAAGATTATGTTTAAGGAGGACGAAAATGAACTAATTGTTCATCCAATGACACAAAACACCTATTGGATGCACAAGATTGGTTAAAAATCCTAATTGGAGAAGAATTAGCCTAGGCAAGACGAAAATAACCTAAATGTTCATCCAATGACACAAAAACACCAAATGGATCCACAAGATTGGTTAAAAACCCTAATTGGATAAGAATTAGCCTAGGGAGGACGAAAAGGACCCAAATGTTCATCCTACGACACAAAAACACCTAATGGATGCACAAGATTGGTTAAAAACCCTAATTGGACTACATTAAGTGTAGGGAGAACGAAAATGACCTAAATGTTCATCCAATGACACAAAAACACCTTATGGATGCACAAGATTGGTTTAAAACACTAATTGGACAAGATTAAGTGCAGGGAGGACGAAAATGACCTAAATGTTCATCTAATGACACAAAACACCTATTGGATGCACAAGATTGGTTAGAAACCCTAATTGGACATGATTAAGTTTACGGAGGACGAAAATGACCTAATTGTTCATCCAATGAAACAAAACACCTATTGGATGCACAAGATTGGTTTAAAACCCTAATTGGACAAGATTAAGTGTAGGGAGGACGAAAATGACCCAAATGTTCATCCAATGACACAAAACACCTATTGGATGCACAAGATTGGTTAAAAACCCTAATTGGACAAGAATTAGCCTAGGGAGGACGAAATTGACCTAATTGTTCATCCAATGACACAAAAACACCTATTGGATGTACAAGACTGGTTAAAAACCCTAATTGGACAAGAATTAGCCTAGGGAGGACAAAAATGACCTAATTGTTCATCCAATGACACAAAAACACCTACTGGATGCACGAGATTGGTTAAAAACCTTAATTGGACAAGATTAAGTGTCGGGAGGTCGAAAATGACATAAAAATCATCCAATGACACAAACACACCTATTGGATGCACAAGATTGGTTAAAAACCCTAATTGGACAAGAATTAGCCTAGGGAGGACGAAAATGACCTAAATGTTCATCCAATGACACAAAAACACCTATTGGATGCACAAGATTGGTTAAAAACCCTAATTGGACAAGAATTAGCCTAGGCAAGACGAAAATAACCTAAATGTTCATCCAATGACCCAAAACACCTATTTGATGCACAAGATTGGTTAAAAACCCTAATTGGACAAGAATTAGCCTAGGGAGGACGAAAATGACCTAATTGTTCATCCAATGTCACAAAACACCTATTGGATGCACAAGATTGGTTAAAGACCCTAATTGGACAAGAATTAGCGTAGGGAGGACGAAAATGACCTAATTGTTAATCCAATGACACAAAAATACCTATTGCATGCACAGGATTGGTTAGAAACTCTAATTGGACTAGATTAAGTGTAGGGAGGTCGAAAATGACCTAATTGTTCATCCAATGACACAAACACAACTATTGGATGCACAAGATTGGTTAGAAACCCTAATTGGACAAGCATAAGCCTAGGGAGGATGAAAATGACCTAAATGTTCATCCAATGACACAAAACACCTATTGGATGCACAAGATTGGTTAAAAACCCTAATTGGACAAGATTAAGTGTAGGGAGGACAAAAATGACCTAAATGTTCATCCAATGACACAAAACACCTAATGGATGCACAAGATTGGTTAAAAAGCATAATTGGACTACATTAAGTGTAGAGAGGACGACAATGACCTAAATGTTCATCCAATGACACAAAACACCTATTGGATGCCCAAGGTTGGTTAAAAACACTAATTGGAGAAGATTAAGTGTAGGGAGGACGAAAATGACCTAAATGTTCATCCACTAGCACAAAACACCTATTGGATGCACAAGATTGGTTAAAAACCCTAATTGGACATGATGAAGTTTACGGAGGACGAAAATGACCTAATTGTTCATCCAATGAAACAAAACACCTATTGGATGCACAAGATTGGTTAAAAACCATAATTGGACAAGATTAAGTGTAGGGAGGACGAAAATGACCCAAATGTTCATCCGATGACACAAAACACCTATTGGATGCACAAGATTGGTTAAAAACCCTAATTGGACAAGAATTAGCCTAGGGAGGACGAAATTGACCTAATTGTTCATCCAATGACACAAAAACACCTATTGGATGTACAAGACTGGTTAAAAACCCTAATTGGACAAGAATTAGCCTAGGGAGGACAAAAATGACCTAATTGTTCATCCAATGACACAAAAACACCTACTGGATGCACAAGATTGGTTAGAAACCTTAATTGGACAAGATTAAGTGTCGGGAGGTCGAAAATGACATAAAAATCATCCAATGACACAAACACACCTATTGGATGCACAAGATTGGTTAAAAACCCTAATTGGACAAGAATTAGCCTAGGGAGGACGAAAATGACCTAAATGTTCATCCAATGACACAAAACACCTAATGGATGCAGAAGATTGGTTAAAAACCCTAATTGGACTTTATTAAGTGTAGGGAGGACGAAAATGACCTAAATGTTCATCCAATGACACAAAAGACTTATGGATGCACAAGATTGGTTAAAAACCCTAATTGTACAAGATTAAGTGTAGGGAGGACAAAATTGACCAAATTGTTCATCCAATGACACAAACACACCAATTGGATGCACAAGATTGGTTAGTAACCCTAATTGGACAAGAATAAGCCTTGGGAGGTCGAAAATGACTTAATTGTTCATCCAATGACACAAACACAACTATTGGATGCACAAGATTAGTTAGAAAACCTAATTGGACAAGCATAAGCCTAGGGAATATGAAAATGACCTAAATGTTCATCCCATGACACAAAACACCTATTGGATTCACAAGATTGGTTAGAAACACTAATTGGACAAGATTATGTTTAAGGAGGACGAAAATGAACTAATTGTTCATCCAATGACACAAAACACCTATTGGATGCACAAGATTGGTTAAAAACCCTAATTGGAGAAGAATTAGCCTAGGCAAGACGAAAATAACCTAAATGTTCATCCAATGACACAAAAACACCAAATGGATGCACAAGATTGGTTAAAAACCCTAATTGGATAAGAATTAGCCTAGGGAGGACGAAAAGGACCCAAATGTTCATCGTACGACACAAAAACACCTAATGGATGCACAAGATTGGTTAAAAACCCTAATTGGACTACATTAAGTGTAGGGAGAACGAAAATGACCTAAATGTTCATCCAACGACACAAAAACACCTTATGGATGCACAAGATTGGTTTAAAACACTAATTGGACAAGATTAAGTGTAGGGAGGACGAAAATGACCTAAATGTTCATCGAATGACACAAAACACCTATTGGATGCACAAGATTGGTTAGAAACCCTAATTGGACATGATTAAGTTTACGGAGGACGAAAATGACCTAATTGTTCATCCAATGAAACAAAACACGTATTGGATGCACAAGATTGGTTTAAAACCCTAATTGGACAAGATTAAGTATAGGGAGGACGAAAATGACCCAAATGTTCATCCAATGACACAAAACACCTATTGGATGCACAAGATTGGTTAAAAACCCTAATTGGACAAGAATTAGCCTATGGAGGACGAAAATGACCTAAATGTTCATCCAATGACACAAAAACACCTATTGGATGCACAAGATTGGTTAAAAACCCTAATTGGACAAGAATTAGCCTAGGCAAGACGAAAATAACCTAAATGTTCATCCAATGACCCAAAACACCTATTTGATGCACAAGATTGGTTAAAAACCCTAATTGGACAAGAATTAGCCTAGGGAGGACGAAAATGACCTAATTTTTCATCCATTGTCACAAAACACCTATTGGATCCACAAGATTGGTTAAAGACCCTAATTGGACAAGAATTAGCCTAGGCAAAACGAAAATAACCTAAATGTTCATCCAATGACCCAAAACACCTATTTGATGCACAAGATTGGTTAAAAACCCTAATTGGACAAGAATTAGCCTAGGGAGGACGAAAATGACCTAATTGTTCATCCATTGTCACAAAACACCTATTGGATCCACAAGATTGGTTAAAGACCCTAATTGGACAAGAATTAGCCTAGGGAGGACGAAAATGACCTAATTGTTAATCCAATGACACAAAAATACCTATTGCATGCACAGGATTGGTTAGAAACCCTAATTGGACAAGATTAAGTGTAGGGAGGTCGAAAATGACCTAATTGTTCATCCAATGACACAAACACAACTATTGGATGCACAAGATTGGTTAGAAACCCTAATTGGACAAGCATAAGCCTAGGGAGGATGAAAATGACCTAAATGTTCATCCAATAACACAAAACACCTATTGGATGCACAAGATTGGTTAAAAACCCTAATTGGACAAGATTAAGTGTAGGGAGGACAAAAATGACCTAAATGTTCATCCAATGACACAAAACACCTAATGGATGCACAAGATTGGTTAAAAACCCTAATTGGACTACATTAAGTGTAGAGAGGACGACAATGACCTAAATGTTCATCCAATGACACAAAACACCTATTGGATGCCCAAGATTGGTTAAAAACACTAATTGGAGAAGATTAAGTGTAGGGAGGACGAAAATGACCTAAATGTTCATCCACTGACACAAAACACCTATTGGATGCACAAGATTGGTTAAAAACCCTAATTGGACATGATGAAGTTTACGGAGGACGAAAATGACCTAATTGTTCATCCAATGAAAGAAAACACCTATTGGATGCACAAGATTGGTTAAAAACCATAATTGGACAAGATTAAGTGTAGGGAGGACGAAAATGACCCAAATGTTCATCCAATGACACAAAACACCTATTGGATGCACAAGATTGGTTAAAAACCCTAATTGGACAAGAATTAGCCTAGGGAGGACGAAATTGACCTAATTGTTCATCCAATGACACAAAAACACCTATTGGATGTACAAGACTGGTTAAAAACCCTAATTGGACAAGAATTAGCCTAGGGAGGACAAAAATGACCTAATTGTTCATCCAATGACACAAAAACACCTACTGGATGCACAAGATTGGTTAGAAACCTTAATTGGACAAGATTAAGTGTCGGGAGGTCAAAAATGACATAAAAATCATCCAATGACACAAACACACCTATTGGATGCACAAGATTGGTTAAAAACCCTAATTGGACAAGAATTAGCCTAGGGAGGACGAAAATGACCTAAATGTTCATCCAATGACACAAAAACACCTAATGGATGCAGAAGATTGGTTAAAAACCCTAATTGGACTACATTAAGTGTAGGGAGGACGAAAATGACCTAAATGTTCATCCAATGACACAAAAGACCTATGGATGCACAAGATTGGTTAAAAACCCTAATTGTACAAGATTAAGTGTAGGGAGGACAAAATTGACCAAATTGTTCATCCAATGACACAAACACACCAATTGGATGCACAAGATTGGTTAGTAACCCTAATTGGACAAGAATAAGCCTTGGGAGGTCGAAAATGACTTAATTGTTCATCCAATGACACAAACACAACTATTGGATGCACAAGATTAGTTAGAAAACCTAATTGGACAAGCATAAGCCTAGGGAATATGAAAATGACCTAAATGTTCATCCCATGACACAAAACACCTATTGGATTCACAAGATTGGTTAGAAACACTAATTGGACAAGATTATGTTTAAGGAGGACGAAAATGAACTAATTGTTCATCCAATGACACAAAACACCTATTGGATGCACAAGATTGGTTAAAAACCCTAATTGGAGAAGAATTAGCCTAGGCAAGACGAAAATAACCTAAATGTTCATCCAATGACACAAAAACACCAAATGGATGCACAAGATTGGTTAAAAACCCTAATTGGATAACAATTAGCCTAGGGAGGACGAAAAGGACCCAAATTTTCATCCAACGACACAAAAACACCTAATGGATGCACAAGATTGGTTAAAAACCCTAATTGGACTACATTAAGTGTAGGGAGAACGAAAATGACCTAAATGTTCCTCCAATGACACAAAAACACCTTATGGATGCACAAGATTGGTTTAAAACACTAATTGGACAAGATTAAGTGTAGGGAGGACGAAAATGACCTAAATGTTCATCTAATGACACAAAACACCTATTGGATGCACAAGATTGGTTAGAAACCCTAATTGGACATGATTAAGTTTACGGAGGACGAAAATGACCTAATTATTCATCCAATGAAACAAAACACCTATTGGATGCACAAGATTGGTTTAAAACCCTAATTGGACAAGATTAAGTGTAGGGAGGACGAAAATGACCCAAATGTTCATCCAATGACACAAAACACCTATTGGATGCACAAGATTGGTTAAAAACCCTAATTGGACAAGAATTAGCCTAGGGAGGACGAAATTGACCTAATTGTTCATCCAATGACACAAAAACACCTATTGGATGTACAAGACTGGTTAAAAACCCTAATTGGACAAGAATTAGCCTAGGGAGGACAAAAATGACCTAATTGTTCATCCAATGACACAAAAACACCTACTGGATGCACAAGATTGGTTAGAAACCTTAATTGGACAAGATTAAGTGTCGGGAGGTCGAAAATGACATAAAAATCATCCAATGACACAAACACACCTATTGGATGCACAAGATTGGTTAAAATCCCTAATTGGACAAGAATTAGCCTAGGGAGGACGAAAATGACCTAAATGTTCATCCAATGACACAAAAACACCTAATGGATGCAGAAGATTGGTTAAAAACCGTAATTGGACTACATTAAGTGTAGGGAGGACGAAAATGACCTAAATGTTCATCCAATGACACAAAAGACCTATGGATGCACAAGATTGGTTAAAAACCCTAATTGTACAAGATTAAGTGTAGGGAGGACAAAATTGACCAAATTGTTCATCCAATGACACAAACACACCAATTGGATGCACAAGATTGGTTAGTAACCCTAATTGGACAAGAATAAGCCTTGGGAGGTCGAAAATGACTTAATTGTTCATCCAATGACACAAACACAACTATTGGATGCACAAGATTAGTTAGAAAACCTAATTGGACAAGCATAAGCCTAGGGAATATGAAAATGACATAAATGTTCATCCCATGACACAAAACACCTATTGGATTCACAAGATTGGTTAGAAACACTAATTGGACAAGATAATGTTTAAGGAGGACGAAAATGAACTAATTGTTCATCCAATGACACAAAACACCTATTGGATGCACAAGATTGGTTAAAAACCCTAATTGGAGAAGAAATAGCCTAGGCAAGACGAAAATAACCTTAATGTTCATCCAATGACACAAAAACACCAAATGGATGCACAAGATTGGTTAAAAACCCTAATTGGATAACAATTAGCCTAGGGAGGACGAAAAGGACCCAAATTTTCATCCAACGACACAAAAACACCTAATGGATGCACAAGATTGGTTAAAAACCCTAATTGAACTACATTAAGTGTAGGGAGAACGAAAATGACCTAAATGTTCATCCAATGACACAAAAACACCTTATGGATGCACAAGATTGGTTTAAAACACTAATTGGACAAGATTAAGTGTAGGGAGGACGAAAATGACCTAAATGTTCATCTAATGACACAAAACACCTATTGGATGCACAGGATTGGTTAGAAACCCTAATAGGACATGATTAAGTTTACGGAGGACGAAAATGACCTAATTGTTGATCCAATGAAACAAAACACCTATTGGATGCACAAGATTGGTTTAAAACCCTAATTGGACAAGATTAAGTGTAGGGAGGACGAAAATGACCCAAATGTTCATCCAATGACACAAAACACCTATTGGATGCACAAGATTGGTTAAAAACCCTAATTGGACAAGAATTAGCCTAGGGAGGACGAAATTGACCTAATTGTTCATCCAATGACACAAAAACACCTATTGGATGTACAAGACTGGTTAAAAACCCTAATTGGACAAGAATTAGCCTAGGGAGGACAAAAATGACCTAATTGTTCATCCAATGACACAAAAACACCTACTGGATGCACAAGATTGGTTAGAAACCTTAATTGGACAAGATTAAGTGTCGGGAGGTCGAAAATGACATAAAAATCATCCAATGACACAAACACACCTATTGGATGCACAAGATTGGTTAAAATCCCTAATTGGACAAGAATTAGCCTAGGGAGGACGAAAATGACCTAAATGTTCATCCAATGACACAAAAACACCTAATGGATGCAGAAGATTGGTTAAAAACCGTAATTGGACTACATTAAGTGTAGGGAGGACGAAAATGACCTAAATGTTCATCCAATGACACAAAAGACCTATGGATGCACAAGATTGGTTAAAAACCCTAATTGTACAAGATTAAGTGTAGGGAGGACAAAATTGACCAAATTGTTCATCCAATGACACAAACACACCAATTGGATGCACAAGATTGGTTAGTAACCCTAATTGGACAAGAATAAGCCTTGGGAGGTCGAAAATGACTTAATTGTTCATCCAATGACACAAACACAACTATTGGATGCACAAGATTAGTTAGAAAACCTAATTGGACAAGCATAAGCCTAGGGAATATGAAAATGACATAAATGTTCATCCCATGACACAAAACACCTATTGGATTCACAAGATTGGTTAGAAACACTAATTGGACAAGATAATGTTTAAGGAGGACGAAAATGAACTAATTGTTCATCCAATGACACAAAACACCTATTGGATGCACAAGATTGGTTAAAAACCCTAATTGGAGAAGAAATAGCCTAGGCAAGACGAAAATAACCTTAATGTTCATCCAATGACACAAAAACACCAAATGGATGCACAAGATTGGTTAAAAACCCTAATTGGATAACAATTAGCCTAGGGAGGACGAAAAGGACCCAAATTTTCATCCAACGACACAAAAACACCTAATGGATGCACAAGATTGGTTAAAAACCCTAATTGAACTACATTAAGTGTAGGGAGAACGAAAATGACCTAAATGTTCATCCAATGACACAAAAACACCTTATGGATGCACAAGATTGGTTTAAAACACTAATTGGACAAGATTAAGTGTAGGGAGGACGAAAATGACCTAAATGTTCATCTAATGACACAAAACACCTATTGGATGCACAGGATTGGTTAGAAACCCTAATAGGACATGATTAAGTTTACGGAGGACGAAAATGACCTAATTGTTGATCCAATGAAACAAAACACCTATTGGATGCACAAGATTGGTTTAAAACCCTAATTGGACAAGATTAAGTGTAGGGAGGACGAAAATGACCCAAATGTTCATCCAATGACACAAAACACCTATTGGATGCACAAGATTGGTTAAAAACCCTAATTGGACAAGAATTAGCCTAGGGAGGACGAAATTGACCTAATTGTTCATCCAATGACACAAAAACACCTATTGGATGTACAAGACTGGTTAAAAACCCTAATTGGACAAGAATTAGCCTAGGGAGGACAAAAATGACCTAATTGTTCATCCAATGACACAAAAACACCTACTGGATGCACAAGATTGGTTAGAAACCTTAATTGGACAAGATTAAGTGTCGGGAGGTCGAAAATGACATAAAAATCATCCAATGACACAAACACACCTATTGGATGCACGAGATTGGTTAAAAACCCTAATTGGACAAGAATTAGCCTAGGGAGGACGAAAATGACCTAAATGTTCATCCAATGACACAAAAACACCTAATGGATGCAGAAGATTGGTTAAAAACCCTAATTGGACTTCATTAAGTGTAGGGAGGACGAAAATGACCTAAATGTTCATCCAATGACACAAAAGACCTATGGATGCACAAGATTGGTTAAAAACCCTAATTGTACAAGATTAAGTGTAGGGAGGACAAAATTGACCAAATTGTTCATCCAATGACACAAACACACCAATTGGATGCACAAGATTGGTTAGTAACCCTAATTGGACAAGAATAAGCCTTGGGAGGTCGAAAATGACTTAATTGTTCATCCAATGACACAAACACAACTATTGGATGCACAAGATTAGTTAGAAAACCTAATTGGACAAGCATAAGCCTAGGGAATATGAAAATGACCTAAATGTTCATCCCATGACACAAAACACCTATTGGATTCACAAGATTGGTTAGAAACACTAATTGGACAAGATTATGTTTAAGGAGGACGAAAATGAACTAATTGTTCATCCAATGACACAAAACACCTATTGGATGCACAAGATTGGTTAAAAATCCTAATTGGAGAAGAATTAGCCTAGGCAAGACGAAAATAACCTAAATGTTCATCCAATGACACAAAAACACCAAATGGATCCACAAGATTGGTTAAAAACCCTAATTGGATAAGAATTAGCCTAGGGAGGACGAAAAGGACCCAAATGTTCATCCTACGACACAAAAACACCTAATGGATGCACAAGATTGGTTAAAAACCCTAATTGGACTACATTAAGTGTAGGGAGAACGAAAATGACCTAAATGTTCATCCAATGACACAAAAACACCTTATGGATGCACAAGATTGGTTTAAAACACTAATTGGACAAGATTAAGTGCAGGGAGGACGAAAATGACCTAAATGTTCATCTAATGACACAAAACACCTATTGGATGCACAAGATTGGTTAGAAACCCTAATTGGACATGATTAAGTTTACGGAGGACGAAAATGACCTAATTGTTCATCCAATGAAACAAAACACCTATTGGATGCACAAGATTGGTTTAAAACCCTAATTGGACAAGATTAAGTGTAGGGAGGACGAAAATGACCCAAATGTTCATCCAATGACACAAAACACCTATTGGATGCACAAGATTGGTTAAAAACCCTAATTGGACAAGAATTAGCCTAGGGAGGACGAAATTGACCTAATTGTTCATCCAATGACACAAAAACACCTATTGGATGTACAAGACTGGTTAAAAACCCTAATTGGACAAGAATTAGCCTAGGGAGGACAAAAATGACCTAATTGTTCATCCAATGACA
>JBBPBS010000604.1:1902141-1944908 GCA_037974835.1 Cicer judaicum | reverse complement strand
GGAGGACGAAAATGACCTAATTGTTCATCCAATGAAACAAAACACCTATTGGATGCACAAGATTGGTTTAAAACCCTAATTGGACAAGATTAAGTGTAGGGAGGACGAAAATGACCCAAATGTTCATCCAATGACACAAAACACCTATTGGATGCACAAGATTGGTTAAAAACCCTAATTGGACAAGAATTAGCCTAGGGAGGACGAAATTGACCTAATTGTTCATCCAATGACACAAAAACACCTATTGGATGTACAAGACTGGTTAAAAACCCTAATTGGACAAGAATTAGCCTAGGGAGGACAAAAATGACCTAATTGTTCATCCAATGACATAAAAACACCTACTGGATGCACAAGATTGGTTAGAAACCTTAATTGGACAAGATTAAGTGTCGGGAGGTCGAAAATGACATAAAAATCATCCAATGACACAAACACACCTATTGGATGCACAAGATTGGTTAAAAACCCTAATTGGACAAGAATTAGCCTAGGGAGGACGAAAATGACCTAAATGTTCATCCAATGACACAAAAACACCTAATGGATGTAGAAGATTTGTTAAAAACCCTAATTGGACTTCATTAAGTGTAGGGAGGACGAAAATGACCTAAATGTTCATCCAATGACACAAAAGACGTATGGATGCACAAGATTGGTTAAAAACCCTAATTGTACAAGATTAAGTGTAGGGAGGACAAAATTGACCAAATTGTTCATCCAATGACACAAACACACCAATTGGATGCACAAGATTGGTTAGTAACCCTAATTGGACAAGAATAAGCCTTGGGAGGTCGAAAATGACTTAATTGTTCATCCAATGACACAAACACAACTATTGGATGCACAAGATTAGTTAGAAAACCTAATTGGACAAGCATAAGCCTAGGGAATATGAAAATGACCTAAATGTTCATCCCATGACACAAAACACCTATTGGATTCACAAGATTGGTTAGAAACACTAATTGGACAAGATTATGTTTAAGGAGGACGAAAATGAACTAATTGTTCATCCAATGACACAAAACACCTATTGGATGCACAAGATTGGTTAAAAATCCTAATTGGAGAAGAATTAGCCTAGGCAAGACGAAAATAACCTAAATGTTCATCCAATGACACAAAAACACCAAATGGATACACAAGATTGGTTAAAAACCCTAATTGGATAAGAATTAGCCTAGGGAGGACGAAAAGGACCCAAATGTTCATCGTACGACACAAAAACACCTAATGGATGCACAAGATTGGTTAAAAACCCTAATAGGACTACATTAAGTGTAGGGAGAACGAAAATGACCTAAATGTTCATCCAACGACACAAAAACACCTTATGGATGCACAAGATTGGTTTAAAACACTAATTGGACAAGATTAAGTGTAGGGAGGACGAAAATGACCTAAATGTTCATCGAATGACACAAAACACCTATTGGATGCACAAGATTGGTTAGAAACCCTAATTGGACATGATTAAGTTTACGGAGGACGAAAATGACCTAATTGTTCTTCCAATGAAACAAAACACGTATTGGATGCACAAGATTGGTTTAAAACCCTAATTGGACAAGATTAAGTATAGGGAGGACGAAAATGACCCAAATGTTCATCCAATGACACAAAACACCTATTGGATGCACAAGATTGGTTAAAAACCCTAATTGGACAAGAATTAGCCTAGGGAGGACGAAAATGACCTAAATGTTCATCCAATGACACAAAAACACCTATTGGATGCACAAGATTGGTTAAAAACCCTAATTGGACAAGAATTAGCCTAGGCAAGACGAAAATAACCTAAATGTTCATCCAATGACCCAAAACACCTATTTGATGCACAAGATTGGTTAAAAACCCTAATTGGACAAGAATTAGCCTAGGGAGGACGAAAATGACCTAATTTTTCATCCATTGTCACAAAACACCTATTGGATCCACAAGATTGGTTAAAGACCCTAATTGGACAAGAATTAGCCTAGGCAAAACGAAAATAACCTAAATGTTCATCCAATGACCCAAAACACCTATTTGATGCACAAGATTGGTTAAAAACCCTAATTGAACAAGAATTAGCCTAGGGAGGACGAAAATGACCTAATTGTTCATCCATTGTCACAAAACACCTATTGGATCCACAAGATTGGTTAAAGACCCTAATTGGACAAGAATTAGCCTAGGGAGGACGAAAATGACCTAATTGTTAATCCAATGACACAAAAATACCTATTGCATGCACAGGATTGGTTAGAAACCCTAATTGGACAAGATTAAGTGTAGGGAGGTCGAAAATGACCTAATTGTTCATCCAATGACACAAACACAACTATTGGATGCACAAGATTGGTTAGAAACCCTAATTGGACAAGCATAAGCCTAGGGAGGATGAAAATGACCTAAATGTTCATCCAATAACACAAAACACCTATTGGATGCACAAGATTGGTTAAAAACCCTAATTGGACAAGATTAAGTGTAGGGAGGACAAAAATGACCTAAATGTTCATCCAATGACACAAAACACCTAATGGATGCACAAGATTGGTTAAAAACCCTAATTGGACTACATTAAGTGTAGAGAGGACGACAATGACCTAAATGTTCATCCAATGACACAAAACACCTATTGGATGCCCAAGATTGGTTAAAAACACTAATTGGAGAAGATTAAGTGTAGGGAGGACGAAAATGACCTAATTGTTCATCCACTGACACAAAACACCTATTGGATGCACAAGATTGGTTAAAAACCCTAATTGGACATGATGAAGTTTACGGAGGACGAAAATGACCTAATTGTTCATCCAATGAAACAAAACACCTATTGGATGCACAAGATTGGTTAAAAACCATAATTGGACAAGATTAAGTGTAGGGAGGACGAAAATGACCCAAATGTTCATCCAATGACACAAAACACCTATTGGATGCACAAGATTGGTTAAAAACCCTAATTGGACAAGAATTAGCCTAGGGAGGACGAAAATGACCTAATTGTTCATCCAATGACACAAAAACACCTATCGGATGCACAAGATTGGTTAGAAACCCTAATTGAACAAGATTAAGTTTTGGGAGGACGAAAATGACCTAAATGTTCATCTAATGACACAAAACACCTATTGGATGCACAAGATTGGTTAAAAACCCTAATTGGACAAGATTAAGTTTAGGGAGGACGAAAATGACCTAAATATTCATCCAATGACACAACACACCTATTGAATGAACAAGATTGGTTAAAAACCTTAATTGGACAAGATTAAGTGTAGGGAGGACGAAAATGACCTAAGTGTTCATCCAATGACACAAAACACTTATTGGATGCACAAGATTGGTTAAAAACCCTAATTGGACAAGAATTATCATAGGGAGGACGAAAATGACCTAAATGTTCATCCAATGACACAAAACACCTATTGGATGCACAAGATTGGTTAAAAACCCTAATTGGACAAGATTAAGTGTAGGGAGGACGAAAATGACCTAAATGTTCATCCAATGACACAAAACACCTATTGGATGCACTACATTCGTTAGAAACCCTAATTGGACAAGATTAAGTTTAGGAAGGACGAAAATGACCTAATTGTTCATCCAATGACACAAAACACCTATTGGATACACAAATTGGTTAAAAACCCTAAATGGACAAGATTAAGTGTAGGGAGGACGAAAATGACCTAATGTTCATCCAATGACACAAAAGCACCTAATGGATGCACAAGATTGGATAAAAACCCTAATTGGACTAGAATTAGCCTAGGGAGGACGAAAATGACCTAAATGTTCATCCAATGACACAAAACACCTATTGGATGCACAAGATTGGTTAAAAACCCTAATTGGACAAGATTAAGTGTAGGGAGGACGAAAATGACCTAAATGTTCATCCAACGACACAAAACACCTATTGGATGCACAAGATTGGTTAAAAACCCTAATTGGACAAGAATTAGCCTAGGGAGGACGAAAATGACCTAAATGTTCATCCAATGACACAAAAACACCTATTGGATGCACAAGATTGGTTAAAAACCCTAATTGGACAAGAATTAGCCTAGGCAAGACGAAAATAACCTAAATGTTCATCCAATGACCCAAAACACCTATTTGATGCACAAGATTGGTTAAAAACCCTAATTGGACAAGAATTAGCCTAGGGAGGACGAAAATGACCTAATTTTTCATCCATTGTCACAAAACACCTATTGGATCCACAAGATTGGTTAAAGACCCTAATTGGACAAGAATTAG
Source organism: Cicer judaicum (assembly GCA_037974835.1). Classification (NCBI taxonomy): domain Eukaryota; kingdom Viridiplantae; phylum Streptophyta; class Magnoliopsida; order Fabales; family Fabaceae; genus Cicer; species Cicer judaicum. The sequence goes on along the minus strand of JBBPBS010000604.1, from coordinate 1,940,645 downwards.
CCTAGGCAAAACGAAAATAACCTAAATGTTCATCCAATGACCCAAAACACCTAATTGATGCACAAGATTTGTTAAAAACCCTAATTGGACAAGAATTAGCCTAGGGAGGACGAAAATGACCTAATTGTTCATCCATTGTCACAAAACACCTATTGGATCCACAAGATTGGTTAAAGACCCTAATTGGACAAGAATTAGCCTAGGGAGGACGAAAATGACCTAATTGTTAATCCAATGACACAAAAATACCTATTGCATGCACAGGATTGGTTAGAAACCCTAATTGGACAAGATTAAGTGTAGGGAGGTCGAAAATGACCTAATTGTTCATCCAATGACACAAACACAACTATTGGATGCACAAGATTGGTTAGAAACCCTAATTGGACAAGCATAAGCCTAGGGAGGATGAAAATGACCTAAATGTTCATCCAATAACACAAAACACCTATTGGATGCACAAGATTGGTTAAAAACCCTAATTGGACAAGATTAAGTGTAGGGAGGACAAAAATGACCTAAATGTTCATCCAATGACACAAAACACCTAATGGATGCACAAGATTGGTTAAAAACCCTAATTGGACTACATTAAGTGTAGAGAGGACGACAATGACCTAAATGTTCATCCAATGACACAAAACACCTATTGGATGCCCAAGATTGGTTAAAAACACTAATTGGAGAAGATTAAGTGTAGGGAGGACGAAAATGACCTAAATGTTCATCCACTGACACAAAACACCTATTGGATGCACAAGATTGGTTAAAAACCCTAATTGGACATGATGAAGTTTACGGAGGACGAAAATGACCTAATTGTTCATCCAATGAAAGAAAACACCTATTGGATGCACAAGATTGGTTAAAAACCATAATTGGACAAGATTAAGTGTAGGGAGGACGAAAATGACCCAAATGTTCATCCAATGACACAAAACACCTATTGGATGCACAAGATTGGTTAAAAACCCTAATTGGACAAGAATTAGCCTAGGGAGGACGAAATTGACCTAATTGTTCATCCAATGACACAAAAACACCTATTGGATGTACAAGACTGGTTAAAAACCCTAATTGGACAAGAATTAGCCTAGGGAGGACAAAAATGACCTAATTGTTCATCCAATGACACAAAAACACCTACTGGATGCACAAGATTGGTTAGAAACCTTAATTGGACAAGATTAAGTGTCGGGAGGTCAAAAATGACATAAAAATCATCCAATGACACAAACACACCTATTGGATGCACAAGATTGGTTAAAAACCCTAATTGGACAAGAATTAGCCTAGGGAGGACGAAAATGACCTAAATGTTCATCCAATGACACAAAAACACCTAATGGATGCAGAAGATTGGTTAAAAACCCTAATTGGACTACATTAAGTGTAGGGAGGACGAAAATGACCTAAATGTTCATCCAATGACACAAAAGACCTATGGATGCACAAGATTGGTTAAAAACCCTAATTGTACAAGATTAAGTGTAGGGAGGACAAAATTGACCAAATTGTTCATCCAATGACACAAACACACCAATTGGATGCACAAGATTGGTTAGTAACCCTAATTGGACAAGAATAAGCCTTGGGAGGTCGAAAATGACTTAATTGTTCATCCAATGACACAAACACAACTATTGGATGCACAAGATTAGTTAGAAAACCTAATTGGACAAGCATAAGCCTAGGGAATATGAAAATGACCTAAATGTTCATCCCATGACACAAAACACCTATTGGATTCACAAGATTGGTTAGAAACACTAATTGGACAAGATTATGTTTAAGGAGGACGAAAATGAACTAATTGTTCATCCAATGACACAAAACACCTATTGGATGCACAAGATTGGTTAAAAACCCTAATTGGAGAAGAATTAGCCTAGGCAAGACGAAAATAACCTAAATGTTCATCCAATGACACAAAAACACCAAATGGATGCACAAGATTGGTTAAAAACCCTAATTGGATAAGAATTAGCCTAGGGAGGACGAAAAGGACCCAAATGTTCATCCTACGACACAAAAACACCTAATGGATGCACAAGATTGGTTAAAAACCCTAATTGGACTACATTAAGTGTAGGGAGAACGAAAATGACCTAAATGTTCATCCAATGACACAAAAACACCTAATGGATGCACAAGATCGGTTAAAAACTCTAATTGGACTACATTAAGTGTAGGGAGGACGAAAATGACCTAAATGTTCATCCAATGACACAAAACACCTATTGGATGCACAAGATTGGTTAAAAACCCTAATTGGACAAGAATTAGCATAGGGATGACGAAAATGACCTAATTGTTCATCCAATGACACAAACACAACTATTGGATGCACAAGATTGGTTAGAAACCCTAATTGGACAAGCATAAGGCTAGGAAGGATGAAAATGACCTAAATGTTCATCCAATGACACAAAACACCTATTGGATGCACAAGATTGGTTAAAAACCCTAATTGGACAAGATTAAGTGTAGGGAGGACGAAAATGACCTAAATGTTCATCCAATGACACAAAACACCTATTGGATGCACAAGATTGGTTAAAAACCATAATTGGACAAGAATTAGCCTAGGGAGGACGAAAATGACCTAATTGTTCATCCAATGACACAAAACACCTATTGGATGCACAAGATTGGTTAAAAACCCTAATTGGACAAGAATTAGCATACGGAGGACGAGAATGACCTAATTGTTCATCCAACGACACAAACACACCAATTGGGTGCACAAGATTGGTTAGTAACCCTAATGGGACAAGAATAAGCCTAGGGAGGTCGAAAATGACCTAATTGTTCATCCAATGACACAAACACAACTATTCGATGCACAAGATTGGTTAGAAACCCTAATTGGACTAGCATAAGCCTAGGGAGGTTGAAAATGACCTAAATGTTCATCCAATGACACAAAACACCTATTGGATGCACAAGATTGGTTAAAAACCCTAATTGGACAAGATTAAGTGTAGGGAGGACGAAAATGACCTAAATGTTCATCCAATGACACAAAACACCTATTGGATGCACAAGATTGGTTAAAAACCATAATTGGACAAGAATTAGCCTAGGGAGGACGAAAATGACCTAATTGTTCATCCAATGACACAAAACACCTATTGGATGCACAAGATTGGTTAAAAACCCTAATTGGACAAGAATTAGCATACGGAGGACGAAAATGACCTAATTGTTCATCCAATGACACAAACACACCAATTGGGTGCAGAAGATTGGTTAGTAACCCTAATGGGACAAGAATAAGCCTAGGGAGGTCGAAAATGACCTAATTGTTCATCCAATGAAACAAACACAACTATTGGATGCACAAGATTGGTTAGAAACCCTAATTGGACAAGAGTAAGTGTAGGGAGGACGAAAATGACCTAAATGTTCATCCAATGACACAAAACACCTATTGGATGCAAAAGATTGGTTAAAAACCCTAATTGGACAACATTAAGTTTAGGGACGACGAATATGACCTAATTGTTCATCCAATGACACAAAAACTCCTAATGGATGCACAAGATTGGTTAAAAACCCTAATTGGACAGGAATTAGCATAGGGAGGACGAAAATGACCTAATTGTTCATCCAATGACACAAACACAACTATTGGATGCACAAGATTGGTTAAAAACCCTAATTGGACAAGATTAAGTGTAGGGAGGACGAAAATGACCTAAATGTTCATCCAATGACACAAAAACACCTAATGGATGCACAAGATCGGTTAAAAACCCTAATTGGACTACATTAAGTGTAGGGAGGACGGAAATGACCTAAATGTTCATCCAATGACACAAAACACCTATTGGATGCACAAGATTGGTTAAAAACCATAATTGAACAAGAATTAGCCTAGGGAGGACGAAAATGACCTAATTGTTCATCCAATGACACAAACACACCAATTGGATGCATAAGATTTGTAAGTAACCCTAATTGGACAAGAATAAGCCTAGGGAGGTCGAAAATGACCTAATTGTTCATCCAATGACACAAACACAACTATTGGATGCACAAGACTGGTTAGAAACCCTAATTGGACAAGAGTAAGTGTAGGGAGGACGAAAATGACCTAAATGTTCATCCAATGACACAAAACACCTATTGGATGCACAAGATTGGTTAAAAACCATAATTGGACAAGAATTAGCCTAGGGAGGACGAAAATGACCTAATTGTTCATCCAATGACACAAACACCCCAATTGGGTGCACAAGATTGGTTAGTAACCCTAATTGGACAAGAATAAGCCTACGGAGGACGAAAATGACCTAATTGTTCATCCAATGACACAAACACAACTATTGGATGCACAAGATTGATTAGAAACCCTAATTGGACTAGCATAAGCCTAGGGAGGATGAAAATGACCTAAATGTTCATCCAATGACACAAAAAACTATTGGATGCACAAGATTGGTTAAAAACCCTAATTGGACAAGATTAAGTGTAGGGAGGACGAAAATGACCTAAATGTTCATCCAATGACATAAAAACACCTAATGGATGCACAAGATCGGTTAAAAACCCTAATTGGACTACATTAAGTGTAAGGAGGACGAAAATGACCTAAATGTTCATCCAATGACACAAAACACCTATTGGATGCACAAGATTGGTTAAAAACCCTAATTGGACAAGAATTAGCATAGGGATGACGAAAATGACCTAATTGTTCATCCAATGACACAAACACAACTATTGGATGCACAAGATTTGTTAAAAACCCTAATTGGACAAGATTAAGTGTAGGGAGGACGAAAATGACCTAAATGTTCATCCAATGACACAAAAACACCTAATAGATGCACAAGATCGGTTAAAAACCCTAATTGGACTACATTAAGTGTAGGGACGACGAAAATGACCTAAATGTTCATCCAATGACACAAAGACACCTAATTGATGCACAAGATTGGTTAAAAACCCTAATTGGACTACATTAAGTGTAGGGAGGACGAAAATGACCTAAATGTTCATCCAATGACACAAAACACCTATTGGTTGCACAAGATTGGTTAAAAACCATAATTGGACATGAATTAGCCTAGGGAGGACGAAAATGACCTAATTGTTCATCCAATGACACAAACACACCAATTGGATGCACAAGATTGGTAAGTAACCCTAATTGGACAAGAATAAGCCTAGGGAGGTCGAAAATGACCTAATTGTTCATCCAATGACACAAACACAACTATTGGATGCACAAGATTGGTTAGAAACCCTAATTGGACAAGCATAAGCCTAGGGAGGATCAAAATGACCTAAATGTTTATCCAATGAAACAAAACACCTATTGGATGCACAAGATTGGTTAAAAACCCTAATTGGACAAGATTAAGTGTAGGGTGGACGAAAATGACCTAAATGTTCATCCAATGACACAAAAACACCTAATGGATGCACAAGATCGGTTAAAAACCCTAATTGGACTACATTAAGTGTAGGGAGGACGAAAATGACCTAAATGTTCACCCAATGACACAAAACACCTATTGGATGCAAAACATTGGTTAAAAACCCTAATTGGACAAGAATTAGCATAGGGATGACGAAAATGACATAATTGTTCATCCAATGACACAAACACAACTATTGGATGCACAAGATTGGTTAGAAACCCTAATTGGACAAGAGTAAGTGTAGGGAGGACGAAAATGACCTAAATGTTCATCCAATGACACAAAACACCTATTGGATGCAAAGGATTGGTTAAAAACCCTAATTGGACAACATTAAGTTTAGGGACGACGAATATGACCTAATTGTTCATCCAATGACACAAAAACACCTAATGGATGCACAAGATTGGTTAAAAACCCTAATTGGACAGGAATTAGCATAGGGAGGACGAAAATGACCTAATTGTTCATCCAATGACACAAACACACCAATTGGGTTCACAAGATTGGTTAGTAACCCTAATTGGACAAGAATAAGCCTAGGGAGGACGAAAATGACCTAATTGTTCATCCAATGACACAAACAGAACTATTGGATGCACAAGATTGGTTAGAAACCCTAATTGGACTAGCATAAGCCTAGGGAGGATGAAAATGACCTAAATGTTCATCCAATGACACAAAACACCTATTGGATGCACAAGATTGGTTAAAAACCCTAATTGGACAAGACGAAGTGTAGGGAGGACGAAAATGACCTAAATGTTCATCCAATGACACAAAACACCTATTGGATGCAAAAGATTGGTTAAAAACCCTAATTGGACAAGATTAAGTTTGCGGTGGACGAAAATGACCTAATTGTTCATCCAATGACACAAAAACACCTAATGGATGCACAAGATTGGTTAAAAACCCTAATTGGACTACATTAAGTGTAAGGAGGACGAAAATGACCTAAATGTTCATCCAATGACACAAAACACCTATTGGATGCACAAGATTGGTTAAAAACCATAATTGGACAAGAATTAGCCTAGGGAGGATGAAAATGACCTAATTGTTCATCCGATGACACAAACACACCAATTGGATGCACAAGATTGGTTAGAAACCCTAATTGGACTAGCATAAACACACCTATTGGATGCACAAGATTGGTTTAAAACCCTAATTGGACAAGAATTAGCCTAGGGAGGACGAAATGACCTAAATGTTCATCCAATGACACAAAACACCTAATGGATGCATAAGATTGGTTAAAAACCCTAATTGGACTACATTAAGTGTAAGGAGGACGAAAATGACATAAATGTTCATCCAATGCCACAAAACACCTATTGGATGCAAATAATTGGTTAAAAACCCTAATTGGACAAGAATTAGCCTAGGGAGGACGAAAATGACCTAATTGTTCATCCAATGACACAAACACACCAATTGGATGCACAAGATTCGTTAGTAACCGTAATTGGACAAGAATAAGCCTAGGGAAGTCAAAAATGACCTAATTGTTCATCCAATGACACAAACACAACTATTGGATGCACAAGATTGGTTAGAAACCCTAATTGGACTAGCATAAGCCTAGGGAGGATGAAAATGACCTAAATGTTCATCCAATGACACAAAACACCTATTGGATGCACAAGATTGGTTAAAAACCCTAATTGGATAAGATTAAGTGTAGGGAGGACGAAAATGACCTAAATGTTCATCCAATGGCACAAAACCCCTATTGGATGCACAAGATTGGTTAAAAACCCTAATTGGACTACATTAAGTGTAGGGAGGACGAAAATGATCTAAATGTTCATCCAATGACACAAAACACCTATTGGATGCACAAGATTGGTTAAAAAACCTAATTGGACAAGAATTAGCCTAGGGAGGTCGAAAATGACCTAATTGTTCATCCAATGACACAAACACAACTATTGGATGCACAAGATTGGTTAGAAACTCTAATTGGACAAGCATAAGCCTAGGGAGGATGAAAATGACCTAAATGTTCATCCAATGACACAAAACACCTATTGGATGCACAAGATTGGTTAAAAACCCTAATTGGACAAGATTAAGTGTAGGGAGGACGAAAATGACCTAAATGTTCATCCAATGACACAAAAACACCTAATAGATGCACAAGATCGGTTAAAAACCCTAATTGGACTACATTAAGTGTTGGGAGGATGAAAATGACCTAAATGGTCATCCAATGACACAAAACACCTATTGGATGCACAAGATTGGTTAAAAACCCTAATTGGACAAGAATTAGCCTAGGGAGGTCGAAAATGACCTAATTGTTCATCCAATGACACAAACACAACTATTGGATGCACAAGATTAGTTAGAAACCCTAATTGGACAAGCATAAGCCTAGGGAGGATGAAAATGACCTAAATGTTCATCCAATGACACAAAACACCTATTGGATGCACAAGATTGGTTAAAAACCCTAATTGGACAAGATTAAGTGTAGGGAGGACGAAAATGACCTAAATGTTCATCCAATGACACAAAAACACCTAATGGATGCACAAGATCGGTTAAAAACCCTAATTGGACTACATTAAGTGTAGGGAGGATGAAAATAACCTAAATGGTCATCCAATGACACAAAACACCTATTGGATGCACAAGATTGGTTAAAAACCCTAATTGGACAAGAATTAGCCTAGGGAGGACGAAAATGACCTAATTGTTCATCCAATGACACAAACACAACTATTGGATGCACAAGATTGGTTAGAAACCCTAATTGGACAAGCATAAGCCTAGGGAGGATGAAAATGACCTAAATGTTCATCCAATGACACAAAACACCTATTGGATGCACAAGATTGGTTAAAAACCCTAATTGGACAAGATTAAGTGTAGGGAGGACGAAAATGACCTAAATGTTCATCCAATGACACAAAAACACCTAATGGATGCACAAAATCGGTTAAAAACCCTAATTGGACTACATTAAGTGTAGGGAGGATGAAAATGACCTAAATGGTCATCCAATGACACAAAACACCTATTGGATGCACAAGATTGGTTAAAAACCCTAATTGGACAAGAATTAGCCTAGGGAGGTCGAAAATGACCTAATTGTTCATCCAATGACACAAACACAACTATTGGATGCACAAGATTGGTTAGAAACCCTAATTGGACAAGCATAAGCCTAGGGAGGATGAAAATGACCTAAATGTTCATCCAATGACACAAAACACCTATTGGATGCACAAGATTGGTTAAAAACCCTAATTGGACCAGATTAAGTGTAGGGAGGACGAAAATGACCTAAATGTTCATCCAATGACACAAAAACACCTAATGGATGCACAAGATCGGTTAAAAACCCTAATTGGACTACATTAAGTGTAGGGAGGACGAAAATGACCTAAATGGTCATCCAATGACACAAAACACCTATTGGATGCACAAGATTGGTTAAAAACCCTAATTGGACAAGAATTAGCATAGGGATGACGAAAATGACCTAATTGTTCATCCAATGACACAAACACAACTATTGGATGCACAAGATTGGTTAGAAACCCTAATTGGACAAGCATAAGCCTAGGGAGGATGAAAATGACCTAAATGTTCATCCAATGACACAAAACACCTATTGGATGCACAAGATTGGTTAAAAACCCTAATTGGACAAGATTAAGTGTAGGGAGGACGAAAAAGACCTAAATGTTCATCCAATGACACAAAAACACCTAATGGATGCACAAGATCGGTTAAAAACCCTAATTGGACTACATTAAGTGTAGGGAGGACGAAAATGACCTAAATGGTCATCCAATGACACAAAACACCTATTAGATGCACAAGATTGGTTAAAAACCCTAATTGGACAAGAATTAGCATAGGGATGACGAAAATGACCTAATTGTTCATCCAATGACACAAACACAACTATTGGATGCACAAGATTGGTTAGAAACCCTAATTGGACAAGCATAAGCCTAGGGAGGATGAAAATGACCTAAATGTTCATCCAATGACACAAAACACCTATTGGATGCACAAGATTGGTTAAAAACCCTAATTGGACAAGATTAAGTGTAGGGAGGACAAAAATGACCTAAATGTTCATCCAATGACACAAAACACCTATTGGATGCACAAGATTGGTTAAAAACCCTAATTGGACAAGATTAAGTGTAGGGAGGACGAAAATGACCTAAATGTTCATCCAATGACACAAAACACCTATTGGATGCACAAGATCGGTTAAAAACCCTAATTGGACAAGATTAAGTGTAGGGAGGACGAAAATGACCTAAATATTCATCCAATGACATAAAACACCTATTGGATGCACAAGATTGGTTAAAAACCCTAATTGGACAAGAATTAGCCTAGGGAGGACGAAAATGACCTAAATGTTCATCCAATGACACAAAACACCTATTGGATGCACAAGATTGGTTAAAAACCCTAATTAGACAAGATTAAGTGTTGGGAGGACGAAAATGACCTAAATGTTCATCCAATGACACAAAAACAACTATTGGATGCACAAGATTGGTTAAAAACCCTAATTGGACAAGAATAAGCTTAGGGAGGACGAAAATGACCTAATTGTTCATCCAATGATACAAAACACCTATTGGATGCACAAGATTGGTTAAAAACCCTAATTGGACAAGATTAAGTGTAGGGAGGACGAAAATGACCTAAATGTTCATCCAATGACACAAAACACCTATTGGATGCAAAAGATTGGTTAAAAACCCTAATTGGACAAGATTAAGTGTAGGGAGGACGAAAATGACCTAAATGTTCATCCAATGACACAAAACACCTATTGGATGCACAAGATTGGTTAAAAACCCTAATTGGACAAGATTAAGTTTAGGGAGGACGAAAATGACCTAATTGTTCATCCAATGACACAAAACACCTATTGGATGCACAAGATTTGTTAAAAACCCTAAATGGACAAGATTAAGTGTAGGGAGGACGAAAATGACCTAATGTTCATCCAATCACACAAAAGCACCTAATGGATGCACAAGATTGGATAAAAACCCTAATTGGACAAGAATTAGCCTAGGGAGGACGAAAATGACCTAAATGTTCATCCAATGACACAAAACACCTATTGGATGCACAAGATTGGTTAAAAACCCTAATTGGACAAGATTAAGTGTAGGGAGGACGAAAATGACCTAAATGTTCATCCAATGACACAAAACACCTATTGGATGCACAAGATTAGTTAAAAAACCCTAATTGGACAAGATTAAGTGTAGGGAGGACGAAAATGACCTAATGTTCATCCAATGACACAAAAGCACCTAATGGATGCAAAAGATTGGATAAAAACCCTAATTGGACAAGAATTAGCCTAGGGAGGACGAAAATGACCTAAATGTTCATCCAATGACACAAAACACCTATTGGATGCACAAGATTGGTTAAAAACCCTAATTGGACAAGAATTAGCCTAGGGAGGACGAAAAGGACCTAAATGTTCATCCAATGACACAAAACAACTATTGGATGCACAAGATTGGTTAAAAACTCTAATTGGACAAGATTAAGTGAAGGGAGGACGAAAATGACCTAAATATTCTTCCACTGACACAAAACACCGATTGGATGCACAAGATTGGTTAGAAACCCTAATTGGACAAGAATAAGCCTAGGGAGGAGAAAAATGACCTAATTGTTCATCCAATGACACAAAACACCTATTGGATGCACAAGATTGGTTAAAAACCCTAATTGGACAAGATTAAGTGTAGGGAGGACGAAAATGACCTAAATGTTCATCCAATGACACAAAACACCTATTGGATGCACAAGATTGGTTAAAAACCCTAATTGGACAAGAATTAGCATAGGGAGGACGAAAATGACCTAATTGTTCATCCAATGACACAAACACAACTATTGGATGCACAAGATTGGTTAGAAACCGTAATTGGACAAGCATAAGCCTAGGGAGGATGAAAATGATCTAAATGTTCATCCAATGACACAAAACACCTATTGGATGCACAAGATTGGTTAAAAACCCTAATTGGACAAGATTAAGTGTAGGGAGGACGAAAATGACCTAAATGTTCATCCAATGACACAAAAACACCTAATGGATGCACAAGATCGGTTAAAAACCCTAATTGGACTACATTAAGTGTAGGGAGGACGAAAATGACCTAAATGGTCATCCAATGACACAAAACACCTATTGGATGCACAAGATTGGTTAAAAACCCTAATTGGACAAGAATTAGCCTAGGGAGGTCGAAAATGACCTAATTGTTCATCCAATGACACAAACACAACTATTGGATGCACAAGATTGGTTAGAAACCCTAATTGGACAAGCATAAGCCTAGGGAGGATGAAAATGACCTAAATGTTCATCCAATGACACAAAACACCTATTGGATGCACAAGATTGGTTAAAAACCCTAAGTGGACAAGATTAAGTGTAGGGAGGACGAAAATGACATAAATGTTCATCCAATGACACAAAACCCCTATTGGATGCACAAGATTGGTTAAAAACCCTAATTGGACTACATTAAGTGTAGGGAGGACGAAAATGACCTAAATGTTCATCCAATGACACAAAACACCTATTGGATGCACAAGATTGGTTAAAAACCCTAATTGGACAAGAATTAGCCTAGGGAAGACGAAAATGACCTAATTGTTCATTCAATGACACAAACACACCAATTGGATGCACAAGATTGGTTAGAAACCCTAATTGGACAAGAATAAGCCTAGGGAGGTCGAAAATGACCTAATTGTTCATCCAATGACACAGACACAACTATTGGATGCAGAAGATTGGTTAGAAACCCTAATTGGACAAGCATAAGCCTAGGGAGGATGAAAATGACCTAAATGTTCATCCAATGACACAAAACACCTATTGGATGCACAAGATTGGTTAAAAACCCTAATTGGACAAGATTAAGGGTAGGGAGGACGAAAATGACCTAAATGTTCATCCAATGACACAAAACACCTATTGGATGCACAAGATTGGTTAAAAACCCTAATTGGACAAGAATTAGCCTAGGGAGGACGAAAATGACCTAAATGTTCATCAAATGACACAAAACACCTATTGGATGCACAAGATTGGTTAAAAACCCTAATTGGACAAGATTAAGTGTAGGGAGGACGAAAATGACCTAAATGTTCATCCAATGACACAAAACACCTATTGGATGCAAAAGATTGGTTAAAAACCCTAATTGGATAAGATTATGTTTAGGGAGGACGAAAATGACCTAATTGTTCATCCAATGACACAAAAACACCTAATGGATGCACAAGATTGGTTAAAAACCCTAATTGGACTACATTAAGTGTAAGGAGGACAAAAATGACCTAAATGTTCATCCAATGACACAAAACACCTATTGGATGCAAAAGATTGGTTAAGAACCCTAATTGGTCAAGATTAAGTTTAGGGAGGACGAAAATGACCTAATTGTTCATCCAATGACACAAAAACTCCTAATGGATGCACAAGATTGGTTAAAAACCCTAATTAGACAAGATTAAGTGTAGGGAGAACGAAAATGACCTAAATGTTCATCCAATAACACAAAACACCTATTGGATGCACAAGATTGGTTAAAAACCATAATTGGACAAGAATTAGCCTAGGGAGGACGAAAATGACCTAATTGTTCGTCCAATGACACAAAAATACCTATTGGATGCACAAGATTGGTTAGAAACCCTAATTGGACAAGATTAAGTGTAGGGAGGTCGAAAACGACATAAAAATCATCCAATGACACAAACACACCTATTGGAGGCATAAGATTGGTTTAAAACCCTAATTGGACAAGAATTAGCCTAGGGAGGACGAAATGACCTAAATGTTCATCCAATGACACAAAACACCTAATGGATGCATAAGATTGGTTAAAAACCCTAATTGGACTACATTAAGTGTAAGGAGGACGAAAATGACCTAAATGTTCATCCAATGCCACAAAACACCTATTGGATGCAAAAGATTGGTTAAAAACCCTAATTGGACAAGAATTAGCCTAGGGAGGACGAAAATGACCTAATTGTTCATCCAATGACACAAACACACCAATTAAATGCACAAGATTCGTTAGTAACCGTAATTGGACAAGAATAAGCCTAGGGAGGTCAAAAATGACCTAATTGTTCATCCAATGACACAAAGACAACTATTGGATGCACAAGATTGGTTAGAAACCCTAATTGGACTAGCATAAGCCTAGGGATGATGAAAATGACCTAAATGTTCATCCAACGACACAAAACACCTATTGGATGCACAAGATTGGTTAAGAACCCTAATTGGACAAGATTAAGTGTAGGGAGGACGAAAATGACCTAAATGTTCATCCAATGACACAAAACCCCTATTGGATGCACAAGATTGGTTAAAAACCCTAATTGGACTACATTAAGTGTAGGGATGACGAAAATGACCTAAATGTTCATCCAATGACACAAAACACCTATTGGATGCACAAGATTGGTTAAAAACCCTAATTGGACAAGAATTAGCCTAGGGAGGTCGAAAATGACCTAATTGTTCATCCAATGACACAAACACAACTATTGGATGCACAAGATTGGTTAGAAACCCTAATTGGACAAGCATAAGCCTAGGGAGGATGAAAATGACCTAAATGTTCATCCAATGACACAAAACACCTATTGGATGCTCAAGATTGGTTAAAAACCCTAATTGGACAAGATTAAGTGTAGGGAGGACGAAAATGACCTAAATATTCATCCAATGACACAAAAACACCTAATGGATGCACAAGATCGGTTAAAAACCCTAATTGGACTACATTAAGTGTAGGGAGGATGAAAATAACCTAAATGGTCATCCAATGACACAAAACACCTATTGGATGCACAAGATTGGTTAAAAACCCTAATTGGACAAGAATTAGCCTAGGGAGGTTGAAAATGACCTAATTGTTCATCCAATCACACAAACACAACTATTGGATGCACAAGATTGGTTAGAAACCCTAATTGGACAAGCATAAGCCTAGGGAGGATGAAAATGACCTAAATGTTCATCCAATGACACAAAACACCTATTGGATGCACAAGATTGGTTAAAAACCCTAATTGGACAAGCTTAAGTGTAGGGAGGACGAAAATGACCTAAATGTTGATCCAATGACACAAAAACACCTAATGGATGCACAAGATCGGTTAAAAACCCTAATTGGACTACATTAAGTGTAGGGAGGACGAAAATGACCTAAATGGTCATCCAATGACACAAAACACCTATTGGATGCACAAGATTGGTTAAAAACCCTAATTGGACAAGAATTAGCATAGGGATGACGAAAATGACCTAATTGTTCATCCAATGACACAAACACAACTATTGGATGCACAAGATTGGTTAGAAACCCTAATTGGACAAGCATAAGCCTAGGGAGGATGAAAATGACCTAAATGTTCATCCAATGACACAAAACACCTATTGGATGCACAAGATTGGTTAAAAACCCTAATTGGACAAGATTAAGTGTAGGGAGGACGAAAAAGACCTAAATGTTCATCCAATGACACAAAAACACCTAATGGATGCACAAGATCGGTTAAAAACCCTAATTGGACTACATTAAGTGTAGGGAGGACGAAAATGACCTAAATGGTCATCCAATGACACAAAACACCTATTAGATGCACAAGATTGGTTAAAAACCCTAATTGGACAAGAATTAGCATAGGGATGACGAAAATGACCTAATTGTTCATCCAATGACACAAACACAACTATTGGATGCACAAGATTGGTTAGAAACCCTAATTGGACAAGCATAAGCCTAGGGAGGATGAAAATGACCTAAATGTTCATCCAATGACACAAAACACCTATTGGATGCACAAGATTGGTTAAAAACCCTAATTGGACAAGATTAAGTGTAGGGAGGACAAAAATGACCTAAATGTTCATCCAATGACACAAAACACCTATTGGATGCACAAGATTGCTTAAAAACCCTAATTGGACAAGATTAGGTTTAGGGAGGACGAAAATGACCTAAATGTTCATCCAATGACACAAAACACCTATTGGATGCACAAGATTGGTTAAAAACCCTAATTGGACAAGATTAAGTGTAGGGAGGACGAAAATGACCTAAATGTTCATCCAATGACACAAAACATCTATTGGATGCACAACATTGGTTAGAAACCCTAATTGGACAAGATTAAGTTTAGGGAGGACGAAAATGACCTAATTGTTCATCCAATGACACAAAACACCTATTGGATGCACAAGATTTGTTAAAAACCCTAAATGGACAAGATTAAGTGTAGGGAGGACAAAAATGACCTAATGTTCATCCAATGACACAAAAGCACCTAATGGATGCACAAGATTGGATAAAAACCCTAATTGGACAAGAATTAGCCTAGGGAGGACGAAAATGACCTAAATGTTCATCCAATGACACAAAACACCTATTGGATGCACAAGATTTGTTAAAAACCCTAATTGGACAAGATTAAGTGTATGGAGGACGAAAATGACCTAAATGTTCATCCAATGACACAAAACATCTGTTGGATGCACAAGATTGGCGAAAAACCCTAATTCGACAACAATTAGCCTAGGGAGGACGAAAATGACCTAAATGTTCATCCAATGACACAAAACACCTATTGGATGCACAAGATTGGTTAAAAACCCTAATTGGACAAGATTAAGTGTAGGGAGGACGAAAATGACCTAAATGTTCATCCAATGACACAAAACACCTATTGGATGCACAAGATTGGTTAGAAACATTAATTGGACAAGAATTAGCCTAGGGAGGACGAAAATGACCTAATTGTTCATCCAAAGACACAAAAACACCTATTGGATGCACAAGATTGGTTAGAAACCCTAATTGGACAAGATTAAGTTTAGGGAGGACGAAAATGACCTAATTGTTCATCCAATGACACAAAAACACCTATTGGATGCACAAGATTGGTTAGAAACCCTAATTGGACAAGAATTAGCCTAGGGAGGACGAAAAGGACCTAAATGTTCATCCAATGACACAAAACACCTATTGGATGCACAAGATTGGTTAAAAACCCTAATTGGACAAGGTTAAGTGAAGGGAGGACGAAAATGACCTAAATATTCTTCCAATGACACAAAAATACCGATTGGATGCACAAGATTGGTTAGAAACCCTAATTGGACAAGAATAAGCCTAGGGAGTACAAAAATGACCTAATTGTTCATCCAATGACACAAAACACCTATTGGATGCACAAGATTGGTTAAAAACCCTAATTGGACAAGATTAAGTGTAGGGAGGACGAAAATGACCTAAATGTTCATCCAATGACACAAAACACCTATTGGATGCACAAGATTGGTTAAAAACCCTAATTGGACAAGAATTAGCCTAGGGAGGACGAAAAGGACCTAAATGTTCATCCAATGACACAAAACAACTATTGGATGCACAAGATTGGTTAAAAACTCTAATTGGACAAGATTAAGTGAAGGGAGGACGAAAATGACCTAAATATTCTTCCACTGACACAAAACACCGATTGGATGCACAAGATTGGTTAGAAACCCTAATTGGACAAGAATAAGCCTAGGGAGGAGAAAAATGACCTAATTGTTCATCCAATGACACAAAACACCTATTGGATGCACAAGATTGGTTAAAAACCCTAATTGGACAAGATTAAGTGTAGGGAGGACGAAAATGACCTAAATGTTCATCCAATGACACAAAACACCTATTGGATGCACAAGATTGGTTAAAAACCCTAATTGGACAAGAATTAGCATAGGGAGGACGAAAATGACCTAATTGTTCATCCAATGACACAAACACAACTATTGGATGCACAAGATTGGTTAGAAACCGTAATTGGACAAGCATAAGCCTAGGGAGGATGAAAATGATCTAAATGTTCATCCAATGACACAAAACACCTATTGGATGCACAAGATTGGTTAAAAACCCTAATTGGACAAGATTAAGTGTAGGGAGGACGAAAATGACCTAAATGTTCATCCAATGACACAAAAACACCTAATGGATGCACAAGATCGGTTAAAAACCCTAATTGGACTA
Organism: Cicer judaicum; assembly: GCA_037974835.1. Taxonomy (NCBI): domain Eukaryota; kingdom Viridiplantae; phylum Streptophyta; class Magnoliopsida; order Fabales; family Fabaceae; genus Cicer; species Cicer judaicum. Next base: position 1,923,106 of record JBBPBS010000604.1, on the reverse strand, counting down.
CATTAAGTGTAGGGAGGATGAAAATAACCTAAATGGTCATCCAATGACACAAAACACCTATTGGATGCACAAGATTGGTTAAAAACCCTAATTGGACAAGAATTAGCCTAGGGAGGTCGAAAATGACCTAATTGTTCATCCAATGACACAAACACAACTATTGGATGCACAAGATTGGTTAGAAACCCTAATTGGACAAGCATAAGCCTAGGGAGGATGAAAATGACCTAAATGTTCATCCAATGATACAAAACAACTATTGGATGCACAAGATTGGTTAAAAACCCTAATTGGACAAGATTAAGTGTAGGGAGGACGAAAATGACCTAAATGTTCATCCAATGACACAAAAACACCTAATGGATGCACAAGATCGGTTAAAAACCCTAATTGGACTACATTAAGTGTAGGGAGGATGAAAATAACCTAAATGGTCATCCAATGACACAAAACACCTATTGGATGCACAAGATTGGTTAAAAACCCTAATTGGACAAGAATTAGCCTAGGGAGGTCGAAAATGACCTAATTGTTCATCCAATGACACAAACACAACTATTGGATGCACAAGATTAGTTAGAAACCCTAATTGGACAAGCATAAGCCTAGGGAGGATGAAAATGACCTAAATGTTCATCCAATGACACAAAACACCTATTGGATGCACAAGATTGGTTAAAAACCCTAATTGGACAAGATTAAGTGTAGGGAGGACGAAAATGACCTAAATGTTCATCCAATGACACAAAAACACCTAATGGATGCACAAGATCGGTTAAAAACCCTAATTGGACTACATTAAGTGTAGGGAGGATGAAAATAACCTAAATGGTCATCCAATGACACAAAACACCTATTGGATGCACAAGATTGGTTAAAAACCCTAATTGGACAAGAATTAGCCTAGGGAGGACGAAAATGACCTAATTGTTCATCCAATGACACAAACACAACTATTGGATGCACAAGATTGGTTAGAAACCCTAATTGGACAAGCATAAGCCTAGGGAGGATGAAAATGACCTAAATGTTCATCCAATGACACAAAACACCTATTGGATGCACAAGATTGGTTAAAAACCCTAATTGGACAAGATTAAGTGTAGGGAGGACGAAAATGACCTAAATGTTCATCCAATGACACAAAAACACCTAATGGATGCACAAGATCGGTTAAAAACCCTAATTGGACTACATTAAGTGTAGGGAGGATGAAAATAACCTAAATGGTCATCCAATGACACAAAACACCTATTGGATGCACAAGATTGGTTAAAAACCCTAATTGGACAAGAATTAGCCTAGGGAGGTCGAAAATGACCTAATTGTTCATCCAATGACACAAACACAACTATTGGATGCACAAGATTGGTTAGAAACCCTAATTGGACAAGCATAAGCCTAGGGAGGATGAAAATGACCTAAATGTTCATCCAATGACACAAAACACCTATTGGATGCACAAGATTGGTTAAAAACCCTAATTGGACCAGATTAAGTGTAGGGAGGACGAAAATGACCTAAATGTTCATCCAATGACACAAAAACACCTAATGGATGCACAAGATCGGTTAAAAACCCTAATTGGACTACATTAAGTGTAGGGAGGACGAAAATGACCTAAATGGTCATCCAATGACACAAAACACCTATTGGATGCACAAGATTGGTTAAAAACCCTAATTGGACAAGAATTAGCATAGGGATGACGAAAATGACCTAATTGTTCATCCAATGACACAAACACAATTATTGGATGCACAAGATTGGTTAGAAACCCTAATTGGACAAGCATAAGCCTAGGGAGGATGAAAATGACCTAAATGTTCATCCAATGACACAAAACACCTATTGGATGCACAAGATTGGTTAAAAACCCTAATTGGACAAGAATTAGCCTAGGGAGGACGAAAATGACCTAATTGTTCATCCAATGACACAAACACAACTATTGGATGCACAAGATTGGTTAGAAACCATAATTGGACAAGCATAAGCCTAGGGAAGTCGAAAATTACCTAATTGTTCATCCAATGACACAAACACAACTATTGGATGCACAAGATTGGTTAGAAACCCTAATTGCACAAGGATAAGCCTAGGGAGGATGAAAATGACCTAAATGTTCATCCAATGAGACAAAACACCTATTGGATGCACAAGATTTGTTAGAAACCCTAATTCGACAAGGATAAGCCTAGGGAGGATGAAAATGACCTAAATGTTCATCCAATGACACAAAACACCTATTGGATGCACAAGATTGGTTAAAAACCCTAATTGGACAAGAATTAGCCTAGGGAGGACGAAAATGACCTAATTGTTCATCCAATGACAGAAACACAACTATTGGATGCACAAGATTAATTAGAAACCCTAATTGGACAAGCATAAGCCTAGGGAGGTCGAAAATGACCTAATTGTTCATCCAATGACACAAACACAACTATTGGATGCACAAGATTGGTTAGAAACCCTAATTGGACAAGGATAAGCCTAGGGAGGACGAAAATGACCTAAATGTTCATGCAATGACACAAAAACACCTAATGGATGCACAAGATTGGTTAAAAACTCTAATTGGACTACATTAAGTGTAGGGAGGACGAAAATGACCTAAATGTTCATCCAATGACAAAAAACACCTATTGGATGCACAAGATTGGTTAAAAACCCTAATTGGACAAGAATCAGCCTAGGGAGGATGAAAATGACCTAAATGTTCGTCCTATAACATAAAACACCTATTGGATGCACAAGATTGGTTAAAAACCCTAATTGGACAAGAATTAGCCTAGGGAGGACGAAAATGACCTAATTGTTCATCCAATGACACAAACACAACTATTGGATGCACAAGATTGGTTAGAAACCCTAATTGGACAAGCATAAGCCTAAGGAGGATGAAAATGACCTAAATGTCCATCCAATGAAACAAAATCACCTAACGGATGCACAAGATTGGTTAAAAACCCTAATTGGACCAGAATTAGCCTAGGGAGGACCAAAATGACCTAATTGTTCATCCAATGACACAAACACAACTATTGGATGCACAAGATTGGTTAAAACCCCTAATTGTTCAAGATTAAGTGTAGGGAGGACGAAAATGACCTAAATGTTCATCCAATGACACAAAACACCTATTGGATGCACAAGATTGGTTAAAAACCCTAATTGGACAAGAATTAGCCTAGGGAGGACGAAAATGACCTAATTGTTCGTCCAATGACACAAAAATACCTATTGGATGCACAAGATTGGTTAGAAACCCTAATTGGACAAGATTAAGTGTAGGGAGGTCGAAAATGACATAAAAATCATCCAATGACACAAACACATCTATTGGATGCATAAGATTGGTTTAAAACCCTAATTGGACAAGAATTAGCCTAGGGAGGACGAAATGAGCTAAATGTTCATCCAATGACACAAAACACCTAATGGATGCATAAGATTGGTTAAAAACCCTAATTGGACTACATTGAGTGTAAGGAGGACGAAAATGACCTAAATGTTCATCCAATGCCACAAAACACCTATTGGATGCAAAAGATTGGTTAAAAACCCTAATTGGACAAGAATTAGCCTAGGGAGGACGAAAATGACCTAATTGTTCATCCAATGACACAAACACACCAATTGGATGCACAAGATTCGTTAGTAACCCTAATTGGACAAGAATAAGCCTAGGGAGGTCCAAAATGACCTAATTGTTCATCCAATGACACAAACACAACTATTGGATGCACAAGATTGGTTAGAAACCCTAATTGGACTAGCATAAGCCTAGGGAGGATGAAAATGACCTAAATGTTCATCCAATGACACAAAACACCTATTGGATGCACAAGATTGGTTAAAAACCCTAATTGGACAAGATTAAGTGTAGGGAGGACGAAAATGACCTAAATGTTCATCCAATGACACAAAACCCCTATTGGATGCACAAGATTGGTTAAAAACCCTAATTGGACTACATTAAGTGTAGGGAGGACGAAAATGACCTAAATGTTCATCCAATGACACAAAACACCTATTGGATGCACAAGATTGGTTAAAAACCTTAATTGGACAAGAATTAGCCTAGGGAGGTCGAAAATGACATAATTGTTCATCCAATGACACAAACACAACTATTGGATGCACAAGATTGGTTAGAAACCCTAATTGGACTAGCATAAGCCTAGGGAGGATGAAAATGACCTAAATGTTCATCCAATGACACAAAACACCTATTGGATGCACAAGATTGGTTAAAAACCCTAATTGGACAAGATTAAGTGTAGGGAGGACGAAAATGACCTAAATGTTCATCCAATGACACAAAACCCCTATTGGATGCACAAGATTGGTTAAAAACCCTAATTGGACTACATTAAGTGTAGGGATGACGAAAATGACCTAAATGTTCATCCAATGACACAAAACACCTATTGGATGCACAAGATTGGTTAAAAACCCTAATTGGACAAGAATTAGCCTAGGGAGGTCGAAAATGACCTAATTGTTCATCCAATGACACAAACACAACTATTGGATGCACAAGATTGGTTAGAAACCCTAATTGGACAAGCATAAGCCTAGGGAGGATGAAAATGACCTAAATGTTCATCCAATGACACAAAACACCTATTGGATGCTCAAGATTGGTTAAAAACCCTAATTGGACAAGATTAAGTGTAGGGAGGACGAAAATGACCTAAATATTCATCCAATGACACAAAAACACCTAATGGATGCACAAGATCGGTTAAAAACCCTAATTGGACTACATTAAGTGTAGGGAGGATGAAAATAACCTAAATGGTCATCCAATGACACAAAACACCTATTGGATGCACAAGATTGGTTAAAAACCCTAATTGGACAAGAATTAGCCTAGGGAGGTTGAAAATGACCTAATTGTTCATCCAATCACACAAACACAACTATTGGATGCACAAGATTGGTTAGAAACCCTAATTGGACAAGCATAAGCCTAGGGAGGATGAAAATGACCTAAATGTTCATCCAATGACACAAAACACCTATTGGATGCACAAGATTGGTTAAAAACCCTAATTGGACAAGCTTAAGTGTAGGGAGGACGAAAATGACCTAAATGTTGATCCAATGACACAAAAACACCTAATGGATGCACAAGATCGGTTAAAAACCCTAATTGGACTACATTAAGTGTAGGGAGGACGAAAATGACCTAAATGGTCATCCAATGACACAAAACACCTATTGGATGCACAAGATTGGTTAAAAACCCTAATTGGACAAGAATTAGCATAGGGATGACGAAAATGACCTAATTGTTCATCCAATGACACAAACACAACTATTGGATGCACAAGATTGGTTAGAAACCCTAATTGGACAAGCATAAGCCTAGGGAGGATGAAAATGACCTAAATGTTCATCCAATGACACAAAACACCTATTGGATGCACAAGATTGGTTAAAAACCCTAATTGGACAAGATTAAGTGTAGGGAGGACGAAAATGACCTAAATGTTCATCCAATGACACAAAACACCTATTGGATGCAAAAGATTGGTTAAAAACCCTAGTTGGATAAGATTATGTTTAGGGAGGATGAAAATGACCTAATTGTTCATCCAATGACACAAAAACACCTAATGGATGCACAAGATTGGTTAAAAACCCTAATTGGACTATATTAAGTGTAAGGAGGACAAAAATGACCTAAATGTTCATCCAATGACACAAAACACCTATTGGATGCAAAAGATTGGTTAAGAACCCTAATTGGTCAAGATTAAGTTTAGGGAGGACGAAAATGACCTAATTGTTCATCCAATGACACAAAAACTCCTAATGGATGCACAAGATTGGTTAAAAACCCTAATTAGACAAGATTAAGTGTAGGGAGAACGAAAATGACCTAAATGTTCATCCAATGACACAAAACACCTATTGGATGCACAAGATTGGTTAAAAACCATAATTGGACAAGAATTAGCCTAGGGAGGACGAAAATGACCTAATTGTTCGTCCAATGACACAAAAATACCTATTGGATGCACAAGATTGGTTAGAAACCCTAATTGGACAAGATTAAGTGTAGGGAGGTCGAAAATGACATAAAAATCATCCAATGACACAAACACACCTATTGGATGCATAAGATTGGTTTAAAACCCTAATTGGACAAGAATTAGCCTAGGGAGGACGAAATGACCTAAATGTCCATCCAATGACACAAAACACCTAATGGATGCATAAGATTGGTTAAAAACCCTAATTGGACTACATTAAGTGTAAGGAGGACGAAAATGACCTAAATGTTCATCCAATGCCACAAAACACCTATTGGATGCAAAAGATTGGTTAAAAACCCTAATTGGACAAGAATTAGCCTAGGGAGGACGAAAATGACCTAATTGTTCATCCAATGACACAAACACACCAATTAAATGCACAAGATTCGTTAGTAACCGTAATTGGACAAGAATAAGCCTAGGGAGGTCAAAAATGACCTAATTGTTCATCCAATGACACAAAGACAACTATTGGATGCACAAGATTGGTTAGAAACCCTAATTGGACTAGCATAAGCCTAGGGATGATGAAAATGACCTAAATGTTCATCCAACGACACAAAACACCTATTGGATGCACAGGATTGGTTAAAAACCCTAATTGGACAAGATTAAGTGTAGGGAGGACGAAAATGACCTAAATGTTCATCCAATGACACAAAACCCCTATTGGATGCACAAGATTGGTTAAAAACCCTAATTGGACTACATTAAGTGTAGGGATGACGAAAATGACCTAAATGTTCATCCAATGACACAAAACACCTATTGGATGCACAAGATTGGTTAAAAACCCTAATTGGACAAGAATTAGCCTATGGAGGTCGAAAATGACCTAATTGTTCATCCAATGACACAAACACAACTATTGGATGCACAAGATTGGTTAGAAACCCTAATTGGACAAGCATAAGCCTAGGGAGGATGAAAATGACCTAAATGTTCATCCAATGACACAAAACACCTATTGGATGCACAAGATTGGTTAAAAACCCTAATTGGACAAGATTAAGTGTAGGGAGGACGAAAATGACCTAAATGTTCATCCAATGACACAAAACACCTATTGGATGCAAAAGATTGGTTAAAAACCCTAATTGGATAAGATTATGTTTAGGGAGGACGAAAATGACCTAATTGTTCATCCAATGACACAAAAACACCTAATGGATGCACAAGATTGGTTAAAAACCCTAATTGGACTACATTAAGTGTAAGGAGGACAAAAATGACCTAAATGTTCATCCAATGACACAAAACACCTATTGGATGCAAAAGATTGGTTAAGAACCCTAATTGGTCAAGATTAAGTTTAGGGAGGACGAAAATGACCTAATTGTTCATCCAATGACACAAAAACTCCTAATGGATGCACAAGATTGGTTAAAAACCCTAATTAGACAAGATTAAGTGTAGGGAGAACGAAAATGACCTAAATGTTCATCCAATGACACAAAACACCTATTGGATGCACAAGATTGGTTAAAAACATAATTGGACAAGAATTAGCCTAGGGAGGACGAAAATGACCTAATTGTTCGTCCAATGACACAAAAATACCTATTGGATGCACAAGATTGGTTAGAAACCCTAATTGGACAAGATTAAGTGTAGGGAGGTCGAAAATGACATAAAAATCATCCAATGACACAAACACACCTATTGGATGCAAAAGATTGGTTTAAAACCCTAATTGGACAAGAATTAGCCTAGGGAGGACGAAATGACCTAAATGTTCATCCAATGACACAAAACACCTAATGGATGCATAAGATTGGTTAAAAACCCTAATTGGACTACATTAAGTGTAAGGAGGACGAAAATGACCTAAATGTTCATCCAATGCCACAAAACACCTATTGGATGCAAAAGATTGGTTAAAAACCCTAATTGGACAAGAATTAGCCTAGGGAGGACGAAAATGACCTAATTGTTCATCCAATGACACAAACACACCAATTAAATGCACAAGATTCGTTAGTAACCGTAATTGGACAAGAATAAGCCTAGGGAGGTCAAAAATGACCTAATTGTTCATCCAATGAAACAAAGACAACTATTGGATGCACAAGATTGGTTAGAAACCCTAATTGGACTAGCATAAGCCTAGGGATGATGAAAATGACCTAAATGTTCATCCAACGACACAAAACACCTATTGGATGCACAAGATTGGTTAAAAACCCTAATTGGACAAGATTAAGTGTAGGGAGGACGAAAATGACCTAAATGTTCATCCAATGACACAAAACCCCTATTGGATGCACAAGATTGGTTAAAAACCCTAATTGGACTACATTAAGTGTAGGGATGACGAAAATGACCTAAATGTTCATCCAATGACACAAAACACCTATTGGATGCACAAGATTGGTTAAAAACCCTAATTGGACAAGAATTAGCCTAGGGAGGTCGAAAATGACCTAATTGTTCATCCAATGACACAAACACAACTATTGGATGCACAAGATTGGTTAGAAACCCTAATTGGACAAGCATAAGCCTAGGGAGGATGAAAATGACCTAAATGTTCATCCAATGACACAAAACACCTATTGGATGCTCAAGATTGGTTAAAAACCCTAATTGGACAAGATTAAGTGTAGGGAGGACGAAAATGACCTAAATATTCATCCAATGACACAAAAACACCTAATGGATGCACAAGATCGGTTAAAAACCCTAATTGGACTACATTAAGTGTAGGGAGGATGAAAATAACCTAAATGGTCATCCAATGACACAAAACACCTATTGGATGCACAAGATTGGTTAAAAACCCTAATTGGACAAGAATTAGCCTAGGGAGGTTGAAAATGACCTAATTGTTCATCCAATCACACAAACACAACTATTGGATGCACAAGATTGGTTAGAAACCCTAATTGGACAAGCATAAGCCTAGGGAGGATGAAAATGACCTAAATGTTCATCCAATGACACAAAACACCTATTGGATGCACAAGATTGGTTAAAAACCCTAATTGGACAAGCTTAAGTGTAGGGAGGACGAAAATGACCTAAATGTTGATCCAATGACACAAAAACACCTAATGGATGCACAAGATCGGTTAAAAACCCTAATTGGACTACATTAAGTGTAGGGAGGACGAAAATGACCTAAATGGTCATCCAATGACACAAAACACCTATTGGATGCACAAGATTGGTTAAAAACCCTAATTGGACAAGAATTAGCATAGGGATGACGAAAATGACCTAATTGTTCATCCAATGACACAAACACAACTATTGGATGCACAAGATTGGTTAGAAACCCTAATTGGACAAGCATAAGCCTAGGGAGGATGAAAATGACCTAAATGTTCATCCAATGACACAAAACACCTATTGGATGCACAAGATTGGTTAAAAACCCTAATTGGACAAGATTAAGTGTAGGGAGGACGAAAAAGACCTAAATGTTCATCCAATGACACAAAAACACCTAATGGATGCACAAGATCGGTTAAAAACCCTAATTGGACTACATTAAGTGTAGGGAGGACGAAAATGACCTAAATGGTCATCCAATGACACAAAACACCTATTAGATGCACAAGATTGGTTAAAAACCCTAATTGGACAAGAATTAGCATAGGGATGACGAAAATGACCTAATTGTTCATCCAATGACACAAACACAACTATTGGATGCACAAGATTGGTTAGAAACCCTAATTGGACAAGCATAAGCCTAGGGAGGATGAAAATGACCTAAATGTTCATCCAATGACACAAAACACCTATTGGATGCACAAGATTGGTTAAAAACCCTAATTGGACAAGATTAAGTGTAGGGAGGACAAAAATGACCTAAATGTTCATCCAATGACACAAAACACCTATTGGATGCACAAGATTGGTTAAAAACCCTAATTGGACAAGATTAAGTGTAGGGAGGACGAAAATGACCTAAATGTTCATCCAATGACACAAACACAACTATTGGATGCACAAGATTAGTTAGAAACCCTAATTGAACAAGATTAAGTTTAGGGAGGACGAAAATGACCTAAATATTCATCCAATGACACAACACACCTATTGAATGAACAAGATTGGTTAAAAACCCTAATTGGACAAGATTAAGTGTAGGGAGGACGAAAATGACCTAAATGTTCATCCAATGACACAAAACACCTATTGGATGCACTAGATTGGTTAGAAACCCTAATTGGACAAGATTAACTGTAGGGAGGACGAAAATGACCTAAATGTTCATCCAATGACACAAAACACCTATTGGATGCACAAGATTGGTTAAAAACCCTAATTGGACAAGATTAAGTGTAGGGAGGACGAAAATGACCTAAATGTTCATCCAATGACACAAACACAACTATTGGATGGACAAGATTTTTTAGAAACCCTAATTGCACAAGCATAAGCCTAGGGAGGATGAAAATGACCTAAATGTTCATCCAATGACCCAAGACACCTATTGGATGCACACGATTTGTTAAAAAACCTAATTGGACAAGAATTAGCCTAGGGAGGACGAAAATGACCTAATTGTTCATCCGATGACACAAAAACAGCCATTGGATGCACAAGATTGGTTAAAAACCCTAATTGGACAAGATTAAGTGTAGGGAGGACGAAAATGACCTAAATGTTCATCCAATGACACAAAACACCTATTGGATGCACAAGATTGGTTAAAAACCCTAGTTGGACAAGAATTAGCCTAGGGAGGACGAAAATGACCTAATTGTTCATCCAATGACACAAAAGACCAATTGGATGCACAAGATTGGTTAGAAACCCTAATTGGACAAGAATTAGCCTAGGGTGGACGAAAATGACCTAATTGTTCATCCAATGACACAAAAACACATATTGGATGCACAAGATTGGTTAGAAACCCTAACTGGACAAGATTAAGTTTAGGGAGGACGAAAATGACCTAAATGTTCATCCAATGACACAAAACACCTATTGGATGCACAAGATTGGTTAAAAACCCTAATTGGACAAGAATTAGCCTAGGGTGGACGAAAATGACCTAATTGTTCATCCAATGACACAAAAACACCTATTGGATGCACAAGATTGGTTAGAAACCCTAATTGGACAAGATTAAGTGTAGGGAGGACGAAAATGACCTAAATATTCATCCAATGACACAAAACACCTATTGGATGCACAAGATTGGTTAAAAACCCTAATTGGACAAGATTAAGTGTAGGGAGGATGAAAATGACCTAAATGTTCATCCAATGACACAAAACACCTATTGGATGCACAAGATTGGTTAAAAACCCTAATTGGACAAGATTAAGTGTAGGGAGGACGAAAATGACCTAAATGTTCATCCAATGACACAAAAACACCTAATGGATGCACAAAATCGGTTAAAAACCCTAATTGGACTACATTAAGTGTAGGGAGGATGAAAATGACCTAAATGGTCATCCAATGACACAAAACACCTATTGGATGCACAAGATTGGTTAAAAACCCTAATTGGACAAGAATTAGCCTAGGGAGGTCGAAAATGACCTAATTGTTCATCCAATGACACAAACACAACTATTGGATGCACAAGATTGGTTAGAAACCCTAATTGGACAAGAGTAAGTGTAGGGAGGACGAAAATGACCTAAATGTTCATCCAATGACACAAAACACCTATTGGATGCACAAGATTGGTTAAAAACCCTAATTGGACAAGATTAAGTGTAGGGAGGACGAAAATGACCTAAATGTTCATCCAATGACACAAAACACCTATTGGATGCACAAGATTAGTTAAAAAACCCTAATTGGACAAGATTAAGTGTAGGGAGGACGAAAATGACCTAATGTTCATCCAATGACACAAAAGCACCTAATGGATGCAAAAGATTGGATAAAAACCCTAATTGGACAAGAATTAGCCTAGGGAGGACGAAAATGACCTAAATGTTCATCCAATGACACAAAACACCTATTGGATGCACAAGATTGGTTAAAAACCCTAATTGGACAAGATTAAGTGTTGGGAGGACGAAAATGACCTAAATGTTCATCCAATGACACAAAAACAACTATTGGATGCACAAGATTGGTTAAAAACCCTAATTGGACAAGAATAAGCTTAGGGAGGACGAAAATGACCTAATTGTTCATCCAATGATACAAAACACCTATTGGATGCACAAGATTGGTTAAAAACCCTAATTGGACAAGATTAAGTGTAGGGAGGACGAAAATGACCTAAATGTTCATCCAATGACACAAAACACCTATTGGATGCAAAAGATTGGTTAAAAACCCTAATTGGACAAGAATTAGCCTAGGGAGGACGAAAATGACCTAAATGTTCATCCAATGACACAAAACACCTATTGGATGCAAAAGATTGGTTAAAAACCCTACTTGGACAAGAATTAGCCTAGGGAGGACGAAAATGACCTAAATGTTCATCCAATGACACGAAACACCTAATGGATGCATAAGATTGGTTAAAAACCCTAATTGGACTACATTAATTGTAAGGAGGACGAAAATGACCTAAATTTTCATCCAATGACACAAAACACCAATGTTCATCCAATGACACAAAACACCTATTGGATGCACAAGATTGGTTAAAAACCCTAATTAGACAAGATTAAGTGTAGGGAGGACGAAAATGACCTAAATCTTCATCCAATGACACAAAACACCTATTGGATGCACAAGATTGGTTAAAAACAATAATTGGACAAGAATTAGCCTAGGGAGGACGAAAATTACCTAATTGTTCATCCAATGACACAAACACAACTATTGGATGCACAAGATTGGTTAGAAACCCTAATTGGACAAGCATAAGCCTAGGGAGGATGAAAATGACCTAAATGTTCATCCAATGATACAAAACAACTATTGGATGCACAAGATTGGTTAAAAACCCTAATTGGACAAGATTAAGTGTAGGGAGGACGAAAATGACCTAAATGTTCATCCAATGACACAAAAACACCTAATGGATGCACAAGATCGGTTAAAAACCCTAATTGGACTACATTAAGTGTAGGGAGGACGAAAATGACCTAAATGGTCATCCAATGACACAAAACACCTATTGGATGCACAAGATTGGTTAAAAACCCTAATTGGACAAGAATTAGCCTAGGGAGGTCGAAAATGACCTAATTGTTCATCCAATGACACAAACACAACTATTGGATGCACAAGATTGGTTAGAAACCCTAATTGGACAAGCATAAGCCTAGGGAGGATGAAAATGACCTAAATGTTCATCCAATGACACAAAACACCTATTGGATGCACAAGATTGGTTAAAAACCCTAAGTGGACAAGATTAAGTGTAGGGAGGACGAAAATGACATAAATGTTCATCCAATGACACAAAACCCCTATTGGATGCACAAGATTGGTTAAAAACCCTAATTGGACTACATTAAGTGTAGGGAGGACGAAAATGACCTAAATGTTCATCCAATGACACAAAACACCTATTGGATGCACAAGATTGGTTAAAAACCCTAATTGGACAAGAATTAGCCTAGGGAAGACGAAAATGACCTAATTGTTCATTCAATGACACAAACACACCAATTGGATGCACAAGATTGGTTAGAAACCCTAATTGGACAAGAATAAGCCTAGGGAGGTCGAAAATGACCTAATTGTTCATCCAATGACACAGACACAACTATTGGATGCAGAAGATTGGTTAGAAACCCTAATTGGACAAGCATAAGCCTAGGGAGGATGAAAATGACCTAAATGTTCATCCAATGACACAAAACACCTATTGGATGCACAAGATTGGTTAAAAACCCTAATTGGACAAGATTAAGGGTAGGGAGGACGAAAATGACCTAAATGTTCATCCAATGACACAAAACACCTATTGGATGCACAAGATTGGTTAAAAACCCTAATTGGACAAGAATTAGCCTAGGGAGGACGAAAATGACCTAAATGTTCATCAAATGACACAAAACACCTATTGGATGCACAAGATTGGTTAAAAACCCTAATTGGACAAGATTAAGTGTAGGGAGGACGAAAATGACCTAAATGTTCATCCAATGACACAAAACACCTATTGGATGCAAAAGATTGGTTAAAAACCCTAATTGGATAAGATTATGTTTAGGGAGGACGAAAATGACCTAATTGTTCATCCAATGACACAAAAACACCTAATGGATGCACAAGATTGGTTAAAAACCCTAATTGGACTACATTAAGTGTAAGGAGGACAAAAATGACCTAAATGTTCATCCAATGACACAAAACACCTATTGGATGCAAAAGATTGGTTAAGAACCCTAATTGGTCAAGATTAAGTTTAGGGAGGACGAAAATGACCTAATTGTTCATCCAATGACACAAAAACACCTAATGGATGCACAAGATTGGTTAAAAACCCTAATTAGACAAGATTAAGTGTAGGGAGAACGAAAATGACCTAAATGTTCATCCAATGACACAAAACACCTATTGGATGCACAAGATTGGTTAAAAACTATAATTGGACAAGAATTAGCCTAGGGAGGACGAAAATGACCTAATTGTTCGTCCAATGACACAAAAATACCTATTGGATGCACAAGATTGGTTAGAAACCCTAATTGGACAAGATTAAGTGTAGGGAGGTCGAAAATGACATAAAAATCATCCAATGACACAAACACACCTATTGGATGCATAAGATTGGTTTAAAACCCTAATTAGACAAGAATTAGCCTAGGGAGGACGAAATGACCTAAATGTTCATCCAATGACACAAAACACCTAATGGATGCATAAGATTGGTTAAAAACCCTAATTGGACTACATTAAGTGTAAGGAGGACGAAAATGACCTAAATGTTCATCCAATGCCACAAAACACCTATTGGATGCAAAAGATTGGTTAAAAACCCTAATTGGACAAGAATTAGCCTAGGGAGGACGAAAATGACCTAATTGTTCATCCAATGACACAAACACACCAATTAAATGCACAAGATTCGTTAGTAACCGTAATTGGACAAGAATAAGCCTAGGGAGGTCAAAAATGACCTAATTGTTCATCCAATGACACAAAGACAACTATTGGATGCACATGATTGGTTAGAAACCCTAATTGGACTAGCATAAGCCTAGGGATGATGAAAATGACCTAAATGTTCATCCAACGACACAAAACACCTATTGGATGCACAAGATTGGTTAAAAACCCTAATTGGACAAGATTAAGTGTAGGGAGGACGAAAATGACCTAAATGTTCATCCAATGACACAAAACCCCTATTGGATGCACAAGATTGGTTAAAAACCCTAATTGGACTACATTAAGTGTAGGGATGAGGAAAATGACCTAAATGTTCATCCAATGACACAAAACACCTATTGGATGCACAAGATTGGTTAAAAACCCTAATTGGACAAGAATTAGCCTAGGGAGGTCGAAAATGACCTAATTGTTCATCCAATGACACAAACACAACTATTGGATGCACAAGATTAGTTAGAAACCCTAATTGGACAAGCATAAGCCTAGGGAGGATGAAAATGACCTAAATGTTCATCCAATGACACAAAACACCTATTGGATGCACAAGATTGGTTAAAAACCCTAATTGGACAAGATTAAGTGTAGGGAGGACGAAAATGACCTAAATGTTCATCCAATGACACAAAAACACCTAATGGATGCACAAGATCGGTTAAAAACCCTAATTGGACTACATTAAGTGTAGGGAGGATGAAAATAACCTAAATGGTCATCCAATGACACAAAACACCTATTGGATGCACAAGATTGGTTAAAAACCCTAATTGGACAAGAATTAGCCTAGGGAGGACGAAAATGACCTAATTGTTCATCCAATGACACAAACACAACTATTGGATGCACAAGATTGGTTAGAAACCCTAATTGGACAAGCATAAGCCTAGGGAGGATGAAAATGACCTAAATGTTCATCCAATGACACAAAACACCTATTGGATGCACAAGATTGGTTAAAAACCCTAATTGGACAAGATTAAGTGTAGGGAGGACGAAAATGACCTAAATGTTCATCCAATGACACAAAAACACCTAATGGATGCACAAAATCGGTTAAAAACCCTAATTGGACTACATTAAGTGTAGGGAGGATGAAAATGACCTAAATGGTCATCCAATGACACAAAACACCTATTGGATGCACAAGATTGGTTAAAAACCCTAATTGGACAAGAATTAGCCTAGGGAGGTCGAAAATGACCTAATTGTTCATCCAATGACACAAACACATCTATTGGATGCACAAGATTGGTTAGAAACCCTAATTGGACAAGCATAAGCCTAGGGAGGATGAAAATGACCTAAATGTTCATCCAATGACACAAAACACCTATTGGATGCACAAGATTGGTTAAAAACCCTAATTGGATAAGATTAAGTGTAGGGAGGACGAAAATGACCTAAATGTTCATCCAATGACACAAAAACACCTAATGGATGCACAAGATCGGTTAAAAACCCTAATTGGACTACATTAAGTGTAGGGAGGATGAAAATGACCTAAATGGTCATCCAATGACACAAAACACCTATTGGATGCACAAGATTGGTTAAAAACCCTAATTGGACAAGAATTAGCCTAGGGAGGTCGAAAATGACCTAATTGTTCATCCAATGACACAAACACAACTATTGGATGCACAAGATTGGTTAGAAACCCTAATTGGACAAGCATAAGCCTAGGGAGGATGAAAATGACCTAAATGTTCATCCAATGACACAAAACACCTATTGGATGCACAAGATTGGTTAAAAACCCTAATTGGACCAGATTAAGTGTAGGGAGGACGAAAATGACCTAAATGTTCATCCAATGACACAAAAACACCTAATGGATGCACAAGATCGGTTAAAAACCCTAATTGGACTACATTAAGTGTAGGGAGGACGAAAATGACCTAAATGGTCATCCAATGACACAAAACACCTATTGGATGCACAAGATTGGTTAAAAACCCTAATTGGACAAGAATTAGCATAGGGATGACGAAAATGACCTAATTGTTCATCCAATGACACAAACACAACTATTGGATGCACAAGATTGGTTAGAAACCCTAATTGGACAAGCATAAGCCTAGGGAGGATGAAAATGACCTAAATGTTCATCCAATGACACAAAACACATTTTGGATGCACAAGATTGGTTAAAAACCCTAATTGGACAGGATTAAGTGTAGGGAGGACGAAAATGACCTAAATGTTCATCCAATGACACAAAACACCTATTGGATGCAAAAGATTGGTTAAAAACCCTAATTGGACAAGATTATGTTTAGGGAGGACGAAAATGACCTAATTGTTCATCCAATGACACAAAAACACCAAATGGATGCACAAGATTGGTTAAAAACCCTAATAGGACTACATTAAGTGTAAGGAGGACGAAAATGACCTAAATGTTCATCCAATGACACAAAACACCTATTGGACGCAAAAGATTGGTTAAAAACCCTAATTGGTCAAGATTAAGTTTAGGGAGGACGAAAATGACCTAATTGTTCATCCAATGACACAAAAACTCCTAATGGATGCACAAGATTGGTTAAAAACCCTAATTAGACAAGATTAAGTGTAGGGAGAACGAAAATGACCTAAATGTTCATCCAATGACACAAAACACCTATTGGATGCACAAGATTGGTTAAAAACCATAATTGGACAAGAATTAGCCTAGGGAGGACGAAAATGACCTAATTGTTCATCCAATGACACAAACACACCAATTGGGTGCACAAGATTGGTTAGTAACCCTAATTGGACAAGAATAAGCCTAGGGAGGACGAAAATGACCTAATTGTTCATCCAATGACACAAACACAACTATTGGATGCACAAGATTGGTTAGAAACCCTAATTGGACTAGCATAAGCCTAGGGAGGATGAAAATGACCTAAATGTTCATCCAATGACACAAAACAACTATTGGATGCACAAGATTGGTTAAAAACCCTAATTGGACAAGATTAAGTGTAGGGAGGACGAAAATGACCTAAATGTTCATCCAATGACACAAAAACACCTAATGGATGCACAAGATCGGTTAAAAACCCTAATTGGACTACATTAAGTGTAGGGAGGATGAAAATAACCTAAATGGTCATCCAATGACACAAAACACCTATTGGATGCACAAGATTGGTTAAAAACCCTAATTGGACAAGAATTAGCCTAGGGAGGTCGAAAATGACCTAATTGTTCATCCAATGACACAAACACAACTATTGGATGCACAAGATTGGTTAGAAACCCTAATTGGACAAGCATAAGCCTAGGGAGGATGAAAATGACCTAAATGTCCATCCAATGAAACAAAATCACCTAACGGATGCACAAGATTGGTTAAAAACCCTAATTGGACAAGAATTAGCCTAGGGAGGACGAAAATGACCTAATTGTTCATCCAATGACACAAAACACCTATTGGATGCACAAGATTGGTTAAAAACCCTAATTGGACAAGAATTAGCCTAGGGAGGACGAAAAGGACCTAAATGTTCATCCAATGACACAAAACACCTATTGGATGCACAAGATTGGTTAAAAACCCTAATTGGACAAGATTAAGTGTAGGGAGGACGAAAATGACCTAAATGTTCATCCAATGACACAAAACACCTATTGGATGCAAAAGATTGGTTAAAAACCCTAATTGGATAAGATTATGTTTAGGGAGGACGAAAATGACCTAATTGTTCATCCAATGACACAAAAACACCTAATGGATGCACAAGATTGGTTAAAAACCCTAATTGGACTACATTAAGTGTAAGGAGGACAAAAATGACCTAAATGTTCATCCAATGACACAAAACACCTATTGGATGCAAAAGATTGGTTAAGAACCCTAATTGGTCAAGATTAAGTTTAGGGAGGACGAAAATGACCTAATTGTTCATCCAATGACACAAAAACTCCTAATGGATGCACAAGATTGGTTAAAAACCCTAATTAGACAAGATTAAGTGTAGGGAGAACGAAAATGACCTAAATGTTCATCCAATGACACAAAACACCTATTGGATGCACAAGATTGGTTAAAAACCATAATTGGACAAGAATTAGCCTAGGGAGGACGAAAATGACCTAATTGTTCGTCCAATGACACAAAAATACCTATTGGATGCACAAGATTGGTTAGAAACCCTAATTGGACAAGATTAAGTGTAGGGAGGTCGAAAATGACATAAAAATCATCCAATGACACAAACACATCTATTGGATGCATAAGATTGGTTTAAAACCCTAATTGGACAAGAATTAGCCTAGGGAGGACGAAATGAGCTAAATGTTCATCCAATGACACAAAACACCTAATGGATGCATAAGATTGGTTAAAAACCCTAATTGGACTACATTGAGTGTAAGGAGGACGAAAATGACCTAAATGTTCATCCAATGCCACAAAACACCTATTGGATGCAAAAGATTGGTTAAAAACCCTAATTGGACAAGAATTAGCCTAGGGAGGACGAAAATGACCTAATTGTTCATCCAATGACACAAACACACCAATTGGATGCACAAGATTCGTTAGTAACCCTAATTGGACAAGAATAAGCCTAGGGAGGTCCAAAATGACCTAATTGTTCATCCAATGACACAAACACAACTATTGGATGCACAAGATTGGTTAGAAACCCTAATTGGACTAGCATAAGCCTAGGGAGGATGAAAATGACCTAAATGTTCATCCAATGACACAAAACACCTATTGGATGCACAAGATTGGTTAAAAACCCTAATTGGACAAGATTAAGTGTAGGGAGGACGAAAATGACCTAAATGTTCATCCAATGACACAAAACACCTATTGGATGCACAAGATTGGTTAAAAACCCTAATTGGACTACAATAAGTGTAGGGAGGACGAAAATGACCTAAATGTTCATCCAATGACACAAAACAATTATTGGATGCACAAGATTGGTTAAAAACCCTAATTGGACAAGAATTAGCCTAGGGAGGTCGAAAATGACCTAATTGTTCATCCAATGACACAAACACAACTATTGGATGCACAAGATTGGTTAGAAACCCTAATTGGACAAGCATAAGCCTAGGGAGGATGAAAATGACCTAAATGTTCATCCAATGACACAAAACACCTATTGGATGCACAAGATTGGTTAAAAACCCTAATTGGACAAGATTAAGTGTAGGGAGGACGAAAATGACCTAAATGTTCATCCAATGACACAAAAACACCTAATAGATGCACAAGATCGGTTAAAAACCCTAATTGGACTACATTAAGTGTTGGGAGGATGAAAATGACCTAAATGGTCATCCAATGACACAAAACACCTATTGGATGCACAAGATTGGTTAAAAACCCTAATTGGACAAGAATTAGCCTAGGGAGGACGAAAATGACCTAATTGTTCATCCAATGACACAAACACAACTATTGGATGCACAAGATTGGTTAGAAACCCTAATTGGACAAGCATAAGCCTAGGGAGGATGAAAATGACCTAAATGTTCATCCAATGACACAAAACACCTATTGGATGCACAAGATTGGTTAAAAACCCTAATTGGACAAGATTAAGTGTAGGGAGGACGAAAATGACCTAAATGTTCATCCAATGACACAAAAACACCTAATGGATGCACAAGATCGGTTAAAAACCCTAATTGGACTACATTAAGTGTAAGGAGGACAAAAATGACCTAAATGGTCATCCAATGACACAAAACACCTATTGGATGCACAAGATTGGTTAAAAACCCTAATTGGACAAGAATTAGCATAGGGATGACGAAAATGACCTAATTGTTCATCCAATGACACAAACACAACTATTGGATGCACAAGATTGGTTAGAAACCCTAATTGGACAAGCATAAGCCTAGGGAGGATGAAAATGACCTAAATGTTCATCCAATGACACAAAACACCTATTGGA
>JBBPBS010000604.1:1891574-1901759 GCA_037974835.1 Cicer judaicum | reverse complement strand
AAGATTGGTTAAAAACCCTAATTGGATAAGATTATGTTTAGGGAGGACGAAAATGACCTAATTGTTCATCCAATGACACAAAAACACCTAATGGATGCACAAGATTGGTTAAAAACCCTAATTGGACTACATTAAGTGTAAGGAGGACAAAAATGACCTAAATGTTCATCCAATGACACAAAACACCTATTGGATGCAAAAGATTGGTTAAGAACCCTAATTGGTCAAGATTAAGTTTAAGGAGGACGAAAATGACCTAATTGTTCATCCAATGACACAAAAACTCCTAATGGATGCACAAGATTGGTTAAAAACCCTAATTAGACAAGATTAAGTGTAGGGAGAACGAAAATGACCTAAATGTTCATCCAATGACACAAAACACCTATTGGATGCACAAGATTGGTTAAAAACCATAATTGGACAAGAATTAGCCTAGGGAGGACGAAAATGACCTAATTGTTCGTCCAATGACACAAAAATACCTATTGGATGCACAAGATTGGTTAGAAACCCTAATTGGACAAGATTAAGTGTAGGGAGGTCGAAAATGACATAAAAATCATCCAATGACACAAACACACCTATTGGATGCATAAGATTGGTTTAAAACCCTAATTGGACAAGAATTAGCCTAGGGAGGACGAAATGACCTAAATGTTCATCCAATGACACAAAACACCTAATGGATGCATAAGATTGGTTAAAAACCCTAATTGGACTACATTAAGTGTAAGGAGGACGAAAATGACCTAAATGTTCATCCAATGCCACAAAACACCTATTGGATGCAAAAGATTGGTTAAAAACCCTAATTGGACAAGAATTAGTCTAGGGAGGACGAAAATGACCTAATTGTTCATCCAATGACACAAACACACCAATTAAATGCACAAGATTCGTTAGTAACCGTAATTGGACAAGAATAAGCCTAGGGAGGTCAAAAATGACCTAATTGTTCATCCAATGACACAAAGACAACTATTGGATGCACAAGATTGGTTAGAAACCCTAATTGGACTAGCATAAGCCTAGGGATGATGAAAATGACCTAAATGTTCATCCAACGACACAAAACACCTATTGGATGCACAAGATTGGTTAAAAACCCTAATTGGACAAGATTAAGTGTAGGGAGGACGAAAATGACCTAAATGTTCATCCAATGACACAAAACCCCTATTGGATGCACAAGATTGGTTAAAAACCCTAATTGGACTACATTAAGTGTAGGGATGACGAAAATGACCTAAATGTTCATCCAATGACACAAAACACCTATTGGATGCACAAGATTGGTTAAAAACCCTAATTGGACAAGAATTAGCCTAGGGAGGTCGAAAATGACCTAATTGTTCATCCAATGACACAAACACACCTATTGGATGCACAAGATTGGTTAGAAACCCTAATTGGACAAGAATAAGCCTAGGGAGGTAAACAATGACCTAATTGTTCATCCAATGACACAGACACAACTATTGGATGCACAAGATTGGTTAGAAACCCTAATTGGACAAGCATAAGCCTAGGGAGGATGAAAATGACCTAAATGTTCATCCAATGACACAAAACACCTATTGGATGCACAAGATTGGTTAAAAACCCTAATTGGACAAGAATTAGCCTAGGGAGGAAGAAAATGTTCATCCAATGACACAAAAACACCTAATGGATGCACAAGATTGGTTTAAAACCCTAATTGGACAAGAATTAGCCTAGGGAGGATGAAAATGACGTAAACGTTCATCCAATGACACAAAAACACCTAATGGATGCACAAGATTGGTTAAAAACCCTAATTGGACAAGAATTAGCCTAGGGAGGACGAAAATGACCTAAATGTGCATCCAACGACACAAAAACACCTAATGGATGCACAAGATTGGTTAAAAACCATAATTGGACTACATTAAGTGTAGGGAGGACGAAAATCACCTAAATGTTCATCCAATGAAACAAAAATACCTATTGGATGCACAAGATTGGTTAAAACCCCTAATTGGACAAGAATTAGCCTAGGGAGGACGAAAATCACCTAATTGTTCATCCAATGACACAAACACACCAATTGGATGCACAAGATTGGTTAGAAACCCTAATTGGACAAGAATAAGCCTAGGGAGGACGAAAATGACCTAATTGTTCATCCAATGACACAAACACACCAATTGGATGCACAAGATTGATTAGAAACCCTAATTGGACAAGAATAAGCCTAGGGAGGTCGAAAATGACCTAATTGTTCATCCAATGTCACAAACACAACTATTGGATGCACAAGATTGGTTAGAAACCCTAATTGGACAGGCATAAGCCTAGGGAGGATGAAAATGAGCTAAATGTTCATCCAATGACACAAAACACCTATTGGATGCACAAGATTGGTTAAAAACCCTAATTGGACAAGATTAAGTGTAGGTAGGACGAAAATGACCTAAATGTTCAACCAATGACACAAAAACACCTAATGGATGCAGAAGATTGGTTAAAAACCCTAGGTGGTCTACATTAAGTGTAGGGAGGATGAAAATGACCTAAATGTTCATCCAATGAAACAAAAACATCTTATGGATGCACAAGATTGGTTAAAAACCCTAACTGGACAAGATTAAGTGTAGGGAGGACGAAAATGACCTAAATGTTCATCCAATGACACAAAACACCTATTGGATGCACAAGATTGGTTAAAAACCCTAATTGGACAAGAATTAGCCTAGGGAGGACGAAAATGACCTAATTGTTCATCCAATGACACAAACACACCAATTGGATGCACAAGATTGGTTAGAAACCCTAATTGGACAAGAATAAGCCTAGGGAGGTCGAAAATGACCTAATTGTTCATCCAATGACACAGACACAACTATTGGATGCACAAGATTGGTTAGAAACCCTAATTGGACAAGCATAAGCCTAGGGAGGATGAAAATGACCTAAATGTTCATCCAATGACACAAAACACCTATTGGATGCACAAGATTGGTTAAAAACCCTAATTGGACAAGATTAAGGGTAGGGAGGACGAAAATGACCTAAATGTTGATCCAATGACACAAAACACCTATTGTATGCACAAGATTGGTTAAAAACCCTAATTGGACAAGAATTAGCCTAGGGAAGACGAAAATGACCTAATTGTTCATTCAATGATACAAACACACCAATTGGATGCACAAGATTGGTTAGAAACCCTAATTGGACAAGAATAAGCCTAGGGAGGTCGAAAATGACCTAATTGTTCATCCAATGACACAAAACACCTATTGGATGCACAAGATTGGTTAAAAACCCTAGGTGGTCTACATTAAGTGTAGGGAGGATGAAAATGACCTAAATGTTCATCCAATGAAACAAAAACACCTTATGGATGCACAAGATTGGTTAAAAACCCTAATTGGACAAGATTAAGTGTAGGGAGGACGAAAATGACCTAAATGTTCATCCAATGACACAAAACACCTATTGGATGCACAAGATTGGTTAAAAACCCTAATTGGACTACAATAAGTGTAGGGAGGACGAAAATGACCTAAATGTTCATCCAATGACACAAAACACCTATTGGATGCACAAGATTGGTTAAAAACCCTAATTGGACAAGAATTAGCCTAGGGAGGACGAAAATGACCTAATTGTTCATCCAATGATACAAAAATATCTTTTGGATGCACAAGATTGGTTAGAACCCCTAATTGGACAAGATTAAGTGTAGGGAGGTAGATAGTGACATAAAAATCATCCAATGACACAAACACACCTATTGGATGCACAAGATTGGTTAAAAACCATAATTGGACTAGAATTAGCCTAGGGAGGACGAAAATGACCTAAATGTTCATCCAATGACACAAAACACCTAATGGATGCACAAGATTAGTTAAAAACACTAATTGGACTACATTAAGTGTACGGAGGACGAAAATGACCTAAATGTTCATCCAATGACACAAAACACCTATTGGATGCACAAGATTGGTTAAAAACCCTAAGTGGACTACATTAAGTGTAGGGAGGACGAAAATGACCTAAATGTTCATCCAATGACACAAAACACCTATTGGATGCACAAGATTGGTTAAAAACCCTAATTGGACAAGATTAAGTGTAGGGAGGACGAAAATGACCTAAATGTTCATCCAATGACACAAAACACCTATTCGATGCACAAGATTGGTTAAAAACCCTAATTGGACAAGATTAAGTGTAGGGAGGGTGAAAATGACCTAAATGTTCATCCAATGACACAAAACACCTATTGGATGCACAAGATTGGTTAAAAACCCTAATTGGACAAGATTAAGTGTAGGGAGGACGAAAATGACCTAAATGTTCATCCAATGACACAAAAACACCTAATGGATGCACAAGATTGGTTAAAAACCCTAATTGGACAAGAATAAGCCTAGGGAGGACGAAAATGACCTAAATGTTCATCCAATGACACAAAACACCTATTGGATGCACAAGATTGGTTAAAAACCCTAATTGGACAAGAATTAGCCTAGGGAGGATGAAAATGACCTAATTGTTCATCTAATGACACAAAAACACCTATTGGATGCACAAGATTGGTTAGAAACCCCAATTGGACAATATTAAGATTAGGGAGTACGAAATTGACCTAAATGTTCATCCAATGATACAAAACACCTATTGGATGCACAAGATTGGATAGAAACCCGAATTGGACAAGATTAAGTTTAGGGAGGACGAAAATGACCTAAATGTTCATCCAATGACACAAAACACCTATTGGATGCACAAGATTGGTTAAAAACCCTAATTGGACAAGATTAAGTGTAGGGAGGACGAAAATGACCTAAATGTTCATCCAATGACACAAAACACCTATTGGATGCACAAGATTGGTTAAAAACCCTAATTGGACAAGAATTAGCCTAGGGAGTTCGAAAATGACCTAAATGTTCATCCAATGAAACAAAAACACCTAATGGATGCACAAGATTGGTTAAAAAGCCTAATTGGACTACATTAATTGTTCATCCAATGACACAAACACACCTATTGGATGCACAAGATTGGTTTGAAACCCTAGTTGGACAAGAATAAGGCTAGGGAGGTCGAAAATGACCTAATTGTTCATCCAATGACACAAACACAACTATTGGATGCACAAGATTGGTTAGAAACCCTAATTGGACAAGCATAAGCCTAGGGAGGTCGAAAATGACCTAATTGTTCATCCAATGACACAAACACAACTATTGGATGCACAAGATTGGTTAGAAACCCTAATTGGACAAGGATAAGCCTAGGGAGGATGAAAATGACCTAAATGTTCATCCAATGACACAAAACACCTATTAGATGCACAAGATTGGTTAAAAACCCTAATTGGACAAGAATTAGCCTAGGGAGGACGAAAATGACCTAAATGTTCATCCAACGACACAAAAACACATAATGGATGCACAAGATTGGTTAAAAACCCTAATTGGACAAGAATTAGCCTAGGGAGGACGAAAATGACCTAAATGTTCATCCAATGACACAAAAACACCTATTGGATGCACAAGATTGGTTAAAAACCCTAATTGGACAAGAATTAGCCTAGGGAGGTCGAAAATGACCTAATTGTTCATCCAATGACACAAACACAACTATTGGATGCACAAGATTGGTTAGAAACCCTAATTGGACAAGCATAAGCCTAGGGAGGATGAAAATGACCTAAATGTTCATCCAATGACACAAAACACCTATTGGATGCACAAGATTGGTTAAAAACCCTAATTGGACAAGATTAAGTGTAGGGAGGACGAAAATGACCAAAATGTTCATCCAATGACACAAAAACACCTAATGGATGCACAAGATCGGTTAAAAACCCTAATTGGACTACATTAAGTGTAGGGAGGACGAAAATGACCTGAATGGTCATCCAATGACACAAAACACCTATTGGATGCACAAGATTGGTTAAAAACCCTAATTGGACAAGAATTAACATAGGGATGACGAAAATGACCTAATTGTTCATCCAATGACACAAACACAACTATTGGATGCACAAGATTGGTTAGAAACCCTAATTGGACAAGCATAAGCCTAGGGAGGATGAAAATGACCTAAATGTTCATCCAATGACACAAAACACCTATTGGATGCACAAGATTGGTTAAAAACCCTAATTGGACAAGATTAAGTGTAGGGAGGACGAAAAAGACCTAAATGTTCATCCAATGACACAAAAACACCTAATGGATGCACAAGATCGGTTAAAAACCCTAATTGGACTACATTAAGTGTAGGGAGGACGAAAATGACCTAAATGGTCATCCAATGACACAAAACACCTATTAGATGCACAAGATTGGTTAAAAACCCTAATTGGACAAGAATTAGCATAGGGATGACGAAAATGACCTAATTGTTCATCCAATGACACAAACACAACTATTGGATGCACAAGATTGGTTAGAAACCCTAATTGGACAAGCATAAGCCTAGGGAGGATGAAAATGACCTAAATGTTCATCCAATGACACAAAACACCTATTGGATGCACAAGATTGGTTAAAAACCCTAATTGGACAAGAATAAGCCTAGGGAGGTCGAAAATGACCTAATTGTTCATCCAATGACACAAACACAACTATTGGATGCACAAGATTGGTTAGAAACCCTAATTGGACAAGAATAAGCCTAGGGAGGACGAAAATGACCTAATTGTTCATCCAATGACACAAACACAACTATTGGATGCACAAGATTGGTTAGAAACCCTAATTGGACAAGAATAAGCCTAGGGAGGATGAAAATGACCTAAATGTTCATCCAATGACACAAAACACCTATTGGATGCACAAGATTGGTTAAAAACCCTAATTGGACAAGAATTAGCCTAGGGAGGACGAAAATGACCTAATTGTTCATCCAATGACACAAAACACATATTGGATGCACAAGATTGGTTAGAAACCCTAATTGAACAAGATTTAGCCTAGGGAGGACGAAAATGACCTAATTGTTCATCCGATGACACAAAAACACGTATTCGATGCACAAGATTGGTTAGAAACCCAAATTGGACAAGAATTAGCCTAGGGAGGACGAAAATGACCTAAATGTTCATCCAATGACACAAAACACCTATTGGATGCACAAGATTGGTTAAAAACCCTAATTGGACAAGATTAAGTGTAGGGAGGACGAAAATGACCTAAATGTTCATCCAATGACACAAAACACCTATTGGATGCACAAGATTGGTTAAAAACCCTAATTGGACAAGAATTAGCATAGGGAGGACGAAAATGACCTAATTGTTCATCCAATGACACAAACACAACTATTGGATGCACAAGATTGGTTAGAAACCGTAATTGGACAAGCATAAGCCTAGGGAGGATGAAAATGATCTAAATGTTCATCCAATGACACAAAACACCTATTGGATGCACAAGATTGGTTAAAAACCCTAATTGGACAAGATTAAGTGTAGGGAGGACGAAAATGACCTAAATGTTCATCCAATGACACAAAAACACCTAATGGATGCACAAGATCGGTTAAAAACCCTAATTGGACTACATTAAGTGTAGGGAGGATGAAAATAACCTAAATGGTCATCCAATGACACAAAACACCTATTGGATGCACAAGATTGGTTAAAAACCCTAATTGGACAAGAATTAGCCTAGGGAGGTCGAAAATGACCTAATTGTTCATCCAATGACACAAACACAACTATTGGATGCACAAGATTGGTTAGAAACCCTAATTGGACAAGCATAAGCCTAGGGAGGATGAAAATGACCTAAATGTTCATCCAATGACACAAAACACCTATTGGATGCACAAGATTGGTTAAAAACCCTAATTGGACAAGATTAAGTGTAGGGAGGACGAAAATGACCTAAATGTTCATCCAATGACACAAAAACACCTAATGGATGCACAAGATCGGTAAAAAACCCTAATTGGACTACATTAAGTGTAGGGAGGATGAAAATAACCTAAATGGTCATCCAATGACACAAAACACCTATTGGATGCACAAGATTGGTTAAAAACCCTAATTGGACAAGAATTAGCCTAGGGAGGTCGAAAATGACCTAATTGTTCATCCAATGACACAAACACAACTATTGGATGCACAAGATTGGTTAGAAACCCTAATTGGACAAGCATAAGCCTAGGGAGGATGAAAATGACCTAAATGTTCATCCAATGACACAAAACACCTATTGGATGCACAAGATTGGTTAAAAACCCTAAGTGGACAAGATTAAGTGTAGGGAGGACGAAAATGACATAAATGTTCATCCAATGACACAAAACCCCTATTGGATGCACAAGATTGGTTAAAAACCCTAATTGGACTACATTAAGTGTAGGGAGGACGAAAATGACCTAAATGTTCATCCAATGACACAAAACACCTATTGGATGCACAAGATTGGTTAAAAACCCCAATTGGACAAGAATTAGCATAGGGATGACGAAAATGACCTAATTGTTCATACAATGACACAAACACAACTATTGGATGCACAAGATTGGTTAGAAACCCTAATTGGACAAGCATAAGCCTAGAGAGGATGAAAATGACCTAAATGTTCATCCAATGACACAAAACACCTATTGGATGCACAAGATTGGTTAAAAACCCTAATTGGACAAGATTAAGTGTAGGGAGGACGAAAATGACCTAAATGTTCATCCAATGACACAAAACACCTATTGGATGCACAAGATTGGTTAAAAACCCTAATTGGACTACAATAAGTGTAGGGAGGACGAAAATGACCTAAATGTTCATCCAATGACACAAAACAATTATTGGATGCACAAGATTGGTTAAAAACCCTAATTGGACAAGAATTAGCCTAGGGAGGTCGAAAATGACCTAATTGTTCATCCAATGACACAAACACAACTATTGGATGCACAAGATTGGTTAGAAACCCTAATTGGACAAGCATAAGCCTAGGGAGGATGAAAATGACCTAAATGTTCATCCAATGACACAAAACACCTATTGGATGCACAAGATTGGTTAAAAACCCTAATTGGACAAGATTAAGTGTAGGGAGGACGAAAATGACCTAAATGTTCATCCAATGACACAAAAACACCTAATGGATGCACAAGATCGGTTAAAAACCCTAATTGGACTACATTAAGTGTAAGGAGGACAAAAATGACCTAAATGGTCATCCAATGACACAAAACACCTATTGGATGCACAAGATTGGTTAAAAACCCTAATTGGACAAGAATTAGCATAGGGATGACGAAAATGACCTAATTGTTCATCCAATGACACAAACACAACTATTGGATGCACAAGATTGGTTAGAAACCCTAATTGGACAAGCATAAGCCTAGGGAGGATGAAAATGACCTAAATGTTCATCCAATGACACAAAACACATTTTGGATGCACAAGATTGGTTAAAAACCCTAATTGGACAAGATTAAGTGTAGGGAGGACGAAAATGACCTAAATGTTCATCCAATGACACAAAACACCTATTGGATGCAAAAGATTGGTTAAAAACCCTAATTGGATAAGATTATGTTTAGGGAGGACGAAAATGACCTAATTGTTCATCCAATGACACAAAAACACCTAATGGATGCACAAGATTGGTTAAAAACCCTAATTGGACTACATTAAGTGTAAGGAGGACAAAAATGACCTAAATGTTCATCCAATGACACAAAACACCTATTGGATGCAAAAGATTGGTTAAGAACCCTAATTGGTCAAGATTAAGTTTAGGGAGGACGAAAATGACCTAATTGTTCATCCAATGACACAAAAACTCCTAATGGATGCACAAGATTGGTTAAAAACCCTAATTAGACAAGATTAAGTGTAGGGAGAACGAAAATGACCTAAATGTTCATCCAATGACACAAAACACCTATTGGATGCAAAAGATTGGTTAAAAACCCTAATTGGACAAGATTATGTTTAGGGAGGACGAAAATGACCTAATTGTTCATCCAATGACACAAAAACACCAAATGGATGCACAAGATTGGTTAAAAACCCTAATAGGACTACATTAAGTGTAAGGAGGACGAAAATGACCTAAATGTTCATCCAATGACACAAAACACCTATTGGACGCAAAAGATTGGTTAAAAACCCTAATTGGTCAAGATTAAGTTTAGGGAGGACGAAAATGACCTAATTGTTCATCCAAT
>JBBPBS010000604.1:1805620-1887358 GCA_037974835.1 Cicer judaicum | reverse complement strand
TTAGCCTAGGGAGGACGAAAATGACCTAA
The DNA here is from genome assembly GCA_037974835.1 of Cicer judaicum. Taxonomy (NCBI): domain Eukaryota; kingdom Viridiplantae; phylum Streptophyta; class Magnoliopsida; order Fabales; family Fabaceae; genus Cicer; species Cicer judaicum. Next base: position 1,887,329 of record JBBPBS010000604.1, on the reverse strand, counting down.
TTGTTCATCCAATGACACAAAACACCTATTGGATGCACAAGATTGGTTAAAAACCCTAATTGGACAAGATTAAGTGTAGGGAGGATGAAAATGACCTAAATGTTCATCCAATGACACAAAACACCTATTGGATGCACAAGATTGGTTAAAAACCCTAATTGGACAAGATTAAGTGTAGGGAGGACGAAAATGACCTAAATGTTCATCCAATGACACAAAACACCTATTGGATGCACAAGATTGGTTAAAAACCCTAATTGGACTACAATAAGTGTAGGGAGGACGAAAATGACCTAAATGTTCATCCAATGACACAAAACAATTATTGGATGCACAAGATTGGTTAAAAACCCTAATTGGACAAGAATTAGCCTAGGGAGGTCGAAAATGACCTAATTGTTCATCCAATGACACAAACACAACTATTGGATGCACAAGATTGGTTAGAAACCCTAATTGGACAAGCATAAGCCTAGGGAGGATGAAAATGACCTAAATGTTCATCCAATGACACAAAACACCTATTGGATGCACAAGATTGGTTAAAAACCCTAATTGGACAAGATTAAGTGTAGGGAGGACGAAAAAGACCTAAATGTTCATCCAATGACACAAAAACACCTAATGGATGCACAAGATCGGTTAAAAACCCTAATTGGACTACATTAAGTGTAGGGAGGACGAAAATGACCTAAATGGTCATCCAATGACACAAAACACCTATTAGATGCACAAGATTGGTTAAAAACCCTAATTGGACAAGAATTAGCATAGGGATGACGAAAATGACCTAATTGTTCATCCAATGACACAAACACAACTATTGGATGCACAAGATTGGTTAGAAACCCTAATTGGACAAGCATAAGCCTAGGGAGGATGAAAATGACCTAAATGTTCATCCAATGACACAAAACACCTATTGGATGCACAAGATTGGTTAAAAACCCTAATTGGACAAGAATAAGCCTAGGGAGGTCGAAAATGACCTAATTGTTCATCCAATGACACAAACACAACTATTGGATGCACAAGATTGGTTAGAAACCCTAATTGGACAAGAATAAGCCTAGGGAGGACGAAAATGACCTAATTGTTCATCCAATGACACAAACACACCAATTGGATGCACAAGATTGGTTAGAAACCCTAATTGGACAAGAATAAGCCTAGGGAGGTCGAAAATGACCTAATTGTTCATCCAATGACACAGACACAACTATTGGATGCAGAAGATTGGTTAGAAACCCTAATTGGACAAGCATAAGCCTAGGGAGGATGAAAATGACCTAAATGTTCATCCAATGACACAAAACACCTATTGGATGCACAAGATTGGTTAAAAACCCTAATTGGACAAGATTAAGGGTAGGGAGGACGAAAATGACCTAAATGTTCATCCAATGACACAAAACACCTATTGGATGCACAAGATTGGTTAAAAACCCTAATTGGACAAGAATTAGCCTAGGGAGGACGAAAATGACCTAAATGTTCATCAAATGACACAAAACACCTATTGGATGCACAAGATTGGTTAAAAACCCTAATTGGACAAGATTAAGTGTAGGGAGGACGAAAATGACCTAAATGTTCATCCAATGACACAAAACACCTATTGGATGCAAAAGATTGGTTAAAAACCCTAATTGGATAAGATTATGTTTAGGGAGGACGAAAATGACCTAATTGTTCATCCAATGACACAAAAACACCTAATGGATGCACAAGATTGGTTAAAAACCCTAATTGGACTACATTAAGTGTAAGGAGGACAAAAATGACCTAAATGTTCATCCAATGACACAAAACACCTATTGGATGCAAAAGATTGGTTAAGAACCCTAATTGGTCAAGATTAAGTTTAGGGAGGACGAAAATGACCTAATTGTTCATCCAATGACACAAAAACTCCTAATGGATGCACAAGATTGGTTAAAAACCCTAATTAGACAAGATTAAGTGTAGGGAGAACGAAAATGACCTAAATGTTCATCCAATGACACAAAACACCTATTGGATGCACAAGATTGGTTAAAAACCATAATTGGACAAGAATTAGCCTAGGGAGGACGAAAATGACCTAATTGTTCGTCCAATGACACAAAAATACCTATTGGATGCACAAGATTGGTTAGAAACCCTAATTGGACAAGATTAAGTGTAGGGAGGTCGAAAATGACATAAAAATCATCCAATGACACAAACACATCTATTGGATGCATAAGATTGGTTTAAAACCCTAATTGGACAAGAATTAGCCTAGGGAGGACGAAATGAGCTAAATGTTCATCCAATGACACAAAACACCTAATGGATGCACAAGATCGGTTAAAAACCCTAATTGGACTACATTGAGTGTAGGGAGGACGAAAATGACCTAAATGTTCATCCAATGACACAAAACACCTATTGGATGCACAAGATTGGTTAAAAACCCTAATTGGACAAGAATTAGCATAGGGATGACGAAAATGACCTAATTGTTCATCCAATGACACAAAAACACCTATTGGATGCACAAGATTGGTTAGAAACCCTAATTGGACAAGATTAAGTTTAGGGAGGACGAAAATGACCTAATTGTTCATGCAATGACACAAAACACCTATTGGATGCACAAGATTGGTTAAAAACCCTAATTGGACAAGATTAAGTGTAGGGAGGACGAAAATGACCTAAATGTTCATCCAATGACACAAAAACACCTAATGGATGCACAAGATCGGTTAAAAACCCTAATTGGACTACATTAAGTGTAAGGAGGACGAAAATGACCTAAATGGTCATCCAATGACACAAAACACCTATTGGATGCACAAGATTGGTTAAAAACCCTAATTGGACAAGAATTAGCATAGGGATGACGAAAATGACCTAATTGTTCATCCAATGACACAAACACAACTATTGGATGCACAAGATTGGTTAGAAACCCTAATTGGACAAGCATAAGCCTAGGGAGGATGAAAATGACCTAAATGTTAATCCAATGACACAAAACACATTTTGGATGCACAAGATTGGTTAAAAACCCTAATTGGACAAGATTAAGTGTAGGGAGGACGAAAATGACCTAAATGTTCATCCAATGACACAAAACACCTATTGGATGCAAAAGATTGGTTAAAAACCCTAATTGGACAAGATTATGTTTAGGGAGGACGAAAATGACCTAATTGTTCATCCAATGACACAAAAACACCAAATGGATGCACAAGATTGGTTAAAAACCCTAATAGGACTACATTAAGTGTAAGGAGGACGAAAATGACCTAAATGTTCATCCAATGACACAAAACACCTATTGGACGCAAAAGATTGGTTAAAAACCCTAATTGGTCAAGATTAAGTTTAGGGAGGACGAAAATGACCTAATTGTTCATCCAATGACACAAAAACTCCTAATGGATGCACAAGATTGGTTAAAAACCCTAATTAGACAAGATTAAGTGTAGGGAGAACGAAAATGACCTAAATGTTCATCCAATGACACAAAACACCTATTGGATGCACAAGATTGGTTAAAAACCATAATTGGACAAGAATTAGCCTAGGGAGGACGAAAATGACCTAATTGTTCATCCAATGACACAAACACACCAATTGGGTGCACAAGATTGGTTAGTAACCCTAATTGGACAAGAATAAGCCTAGGGAGGACGAAAATGACCTAATTGTTCATCCAATGACACAAACACAACTATTGGATGCACAAGATTGGTTAGAAACCCTAATTGGACTAGCATAAGCCTAGGGAGGATGAAAATGACCTAAATGTTCATCCAATGACACAAAACAACTATTGGATGCACAAGATTGGTTAAAAACCCTAATTGGACAAGATTAAGTGTAGGGAGGACGAAAATGACCTAAATGTTCATCCAATGACACAAAAACACCTAATGGATGCACAAGATCGGTTAAAAACCCTAATTGGACTACATTAAGTGTAGGGAGGACAAAAATGACCTAAATGTTCATCCAATGACACAAAACACCTATTGGATGCACAAGATTGGTTAAAAACCATAATTGAACAAGAACTAGCCTAGGGAGGACGAAAATGACCTAATTGTTCATCCAATGACACAAACACACCAATTGGATGCACAAGATTGGTTAGTAACCCTAATTGGACAAGAATAAGCCTGGGGAGGTCGAAAATGACCTAATTGTTCATCCAATGACACAAACATAACTATTGGATGCACAAGATTGGTTAGAAACCCTAATTGGACTAGCATAAGCCTAGGGAGGATGAAAATGACCTAAATGTTCATCCAATGACACAAAACACCTATTGGATGCATAAGATTGGTTAGAAACCCTAATTGGACTAGCATAAGCCTAGGGAGGATGAAAATGACCTAAATGTTCATCCAATGACACAAAACACCTATTGGATGCACAAGATTGGTTAAAAACCCTAATTGGACAAGATTAAGTGTAGGGAGGACGAAAATGACCTAAATGTTCATCCAATGACACAAATCACCTATTGGATGCACAAGATTGGTTAAAAACCCTAATTAAACAAGATTAAGTGTAGGGAGGGCGAAAATGACCTAAATGTTCATCCAATGACACAAAACACCTATTGGATGCACAAGATTGGTTAAAAACCATAATTGGACAAGAATTAGCCTAGGGAGGACGAAAATGACCTAATTGTTCATCCAATGACACAAACACACCAATTGGATGCACAAGATTGGTTAGTAACCCTAATTGGACAAGAATAAGCCTAGGGAGGTCGAAAATGACCTAATTGTTCATCCAATGACACAAACATAACTATTGGATGCACAAGATTGGTTAGAAACCCTAATTGGACTAGCATAAGCCTAGGGAGGATGAAAATGACCTAAATGTTCATCCAATGACACAAAACACCTATTGGATGCAAAAGATTGGTTAGAAACCCTAATTGGACTAGCATAAGCCTAGGGAGGATGAAAATGACCTAAATGTTCATCCAATGACACAAAACACCTATTGGATGCACAAGATTGGTTAAAAACCCTAATTGGACACGATTAAGTGTAGGGAGGACGAAAATGACCTAAATGTTCATCCAATGACACAAAACCCCTATTGGATGCACAAGATTGGTTAAAAACCCTAATTGGACTACATTAAGTGTAGGGAGGACGAAAATGACCTAAATGTTCATTCAATGACACAAAACACCTATTGGATGCACAAGATTGGTTAAAAACCCTAATTGGACAAGAATTAGCCTAGGGAGGTCGAAAATGACCTAATTGTTCATCCAATGACACAAACACAACTATTGGCTGCACAAGATTGGTTAGAAACCCTAATTGGACAAGCATAAGCCTAGGGAGGATGAAAATGACCTAAATGTTCATCCAATGACACAAAACACGTATTAGATGCACAAGATTGGTTAAAAACCCAAATTGGACTACATTAAGTCTAGGGAGGATGAAAATGACCTAAATGGTCATCCAATGACACAAAACACCTATTGGATGCACAAGATTGGTTAAAAACCCTAATTGGACAAGAATTAGCCTAGGGAGGCCGAAAATGACCTAATTGTTCATCCAATGACACAAACACAACTATTGGATGCACAAGATTGGTTAGAAACCCTAATTGGACAAGCATAAGCCTAGGGAGGATGAAAATGACCTAAATGTTCATCCAATGACACAAAACACCTATTGGATGCACAAGATTGGTTAAAAACCCTAATTGGACAAGATTAAGTGTAGGGAGGACGAAAATGACCAAAATGTTCATCCAATGACACAAAAACACCTAATGGATGCACAAGATCGGTTAAAAACCCTAATTGGACTACATTAAGTGTAGGGAGGACGAAAATGACCTGAATGGTCATCCAATGACACAAAACACCTATTGGATGCACAAGATTGGTTAAAAACCCTAATTGGACAAGAATTAACATAGGGATGACGAAAATGACCTAATTGTTCATCCAATGACACAAACACAACTATTGGATGCACAAGATTGGTTAGAAACCCTAATTGGACAAGCATAAGCCTAGGGAGGATGAAAATGACCTAAATGTTCATCCAATGACACAAAACACCTATTGGATGCACAAGATTGGTTAAAAACCCTAATTGGACAAGATTAAGTTTAGGGAGGACGAAAATGACCTAAATGTTCATCCAATGACACAAAACACCTATTGGATGCAAAAGATTGGTTAAAAACCCTAATTGAACAAGATTATGTTTAGGGAGGACGAAAATGACCTAATTGTTCATCCAATGACACAAAAACACCTAATGGATGCACAAGATTGGTTAAAAACCCTAATTGGACTACATTAAGTGTAAGGAGGACGAAAATGACCTAAATGTTCATCCAATGACACAAAACACCTATTGGATGCAAAAGATTGGTTAAAAACCCTAATTGGTTAAGATTAAATTTAGGGAGGACGAAAATGACCTAATTGTTCATCCAATGACACAAAAACTCCTAATGGATGCACAAGATTGGTTAAAAACCCTAATTAGACAAGATTAAGTGTAGGGAGAACGAAAATGACCTAAATGTTCATCAAATGACACAAAACACCTATTGGATGCACAAGATTGGTTAAAAACCATAATTGGACAAGAATTAGCCTAGGGAGGACGAAAATGACCTAATTGTTCGTCCAATGACACAAAAATACCTATTGGATGCACAAGATTGGTTAGAAACCCTAATTGGACAAGATTAAGTGTAGGGAGGTCGAAAATGACATAAAAATCATCCAATGACACAAACACATCTATTGGATGCATAAGATTGGTTTAAAACCCTAATTGGACAAGAATTAGCCTAGGGAGGACGAAATGAGCTAAATGTTCATCCAATGACACAAAACACCTAATGGATGCACAAGATCGGTTAAAAACCCTAATTGGACTACATTGAGTGTAGGGAGGACGAAAATGACCTAAATGTTCATCCAATGACACAAAACACCTATTGGATGCACAAGATTGGTTAAAAACCCTAATTGGACAAGAATTAGCCTAGGGAGGACGAAAATGACCAAATTGTTCATCCAATGACACAAAAGACCAATTGGATGCACAAGATTGGTTAGAAACCCTAATTGGACAAGAATTAGCCTAGGGTGGACGAAAATGACCTAATTGTTCATCCAATGACACAAAAACACCTATTGGATGCACAAGAGTGGTTAGAAACCCTAATTGGACAAGCATAAGCCTATGGAGGACGAAAATGACCTAAATGTTCATCCAATGACACGAAAACACCTATTGGATGCACAAGATTGGTTAGAAACCCTAATTGGACAAGATTAAGTTTAGGGAGGACGAAAATGACCTAAATGTTCATCCAATGACACAAAACACCTATTGGATGCACAAGATTGGTTACAAACCCTAATTGGACAAGATTAAGTGTAAGGAGGACGAAAATGACATAAATATTCATCCAATGACACAAAAACACCTATTGGATGCACAAGATTGTTTAAAAACCCTAATTGGACAAGAATTAGCCTAGGGAGGACGAAAATGACCTAAAGGTTCATCCAATGACACAAAACACCTATTGGATGCACAAGATTGCTTAAAAACCCTAATTGGACAAGAATTAGCCTAGGGAGGACGAAAATGACCTAAATGTTCATCCAATGACACAAAAACACCTATTGGATGCACAAGATTGGTGAAAAACCCTAATTGGACAAGAATAAGCCTAGGGAGAACGAAAATGACCTAAATTTTCATCCATTGACACAAAACAACTATTGGATGCACAAGATTGGTTAAAAACCCTAATTGGACAAGAATTAGCCTAGGGAGGACGAAAATGACCTAATTATTCATCCAATGATACAAAAACACCTATTGGATGCACAATATTGGTTAGAAACCCTAATTGGACAAGATTAAGTTTAGGGAGGACGAAAATGACCTAAACGTTCATCCAATGACACAAAACACCTATTGGATGCACAAGATTGCTTAAAAACCCTAATTGGACAAGAATTAGCCTAGGGAGGACGAAAATGACCTAAATGTTCATCCAATGACACAAAAACACCTATTGGATGCACAAGATTGGTGAAAAACCCTAATTGGACAAGAATAAGCCTAGGGAGAACGAAAATGACCTAAATTTTCATCCATTGACACAAAACAACTATTGGATGCACAAGATTGGTTAAAAACCCTAATAGGACAAGAATTAGCCTAGGGAGGACGAAAATGACCTAATTGTTCATCCAATGATACAAAAACAACTTTTGGATGCACAATATTGCTTAGAAACCCTAATTGGACAAGATTAAGTTGATGGAGGACGAAAATGACCTAAATGTTCATCCAATGACACAAAACACCTATTGGATGCACAAGATTGGTTAAAAACCCTAATTGGACAAGAATTAGCCTAGGGAGGACGAAAATGACCTAAACGTTCATCCAATGACACAAACACCTATTGGATGCACAAGATTGGTTACAAACCCTAATTGGACAAGAATTAGCCTAGGGAGGACGAAAATGACCTAAATGTTCATCCAATGACACAAAAACACCTATTGGATGCACAAGATTGGTGAAAAACCCTAATTGGACAAGAATAAGCCTAGGGAGAACGAAAATGACCTAAATTTTCATCCATTGACACAAATCATCTATTGGATGCACAAGATTGGTTAAAAACCCTAATTGGACAAGAATTAGCCTAGGGAGGACGAAAATGACCTAATTATTCATCCAATGATACAAAAACACCTATTGGATACACAATATTGGTTAGAAACCCTAATTGGACAAGATTAAGTTTAGGGAGGACGAAAATGACGTAAAATGTTCAACCAATGACACAAAACACCTATTGGATGCACAAGATTGGTTAAAAACCCTAATTGGACAAGAATTAGCCTAGGGAGGACGAAAATGACCTAAATGTTCATCCAATGACACAAAAACACCTATTGGATGCACAAGATTGGTTAAAAACCCTAATTGGACAAGAATTAGCCTAGGGAGGTCGAAAATGACCTAATTGTTCATCCAATGACACAAACACAACTATTGGATGCACAAGATTGGTTAGAAACCCTAATTGGACAAGCATAAGCCTAGGGAGGATGAAAATGACCTAAATGTTCATCCAATGACACAAAACACCTATTGGATGCACAAGATTGGTTAAAAACCCTAATTGGACAAGAATTAGCCTAGGGAGGACGAAAATGACCTAATTGTTCATCCAATGACACAAACACACCAATTGGATGCACAAGATTGGTTAGAAACCCTAATTGGACAAGAATAAGCCTAGGGAGGTCGAAAATGACCTAATTGTTCATCCAATGACACAGACACAACTATTGGATGCAGAAGATTGGTTAGAAACCCTAATTGGACAAGCATAAGCCTAGGGAGGATGAAAATGACCTAAATGTTCATCCAATGACACAAAACACCTATTGGATGCACAAGATTGGTTAAAAACCCTAATTGGACAAGATTAAGGGTAGGGAGGACGAAAATGACCTAAATGTTCATCCAATGACACAAAACACCTATTGGATGCACAAGATTGGTTAAAAACCCTAATTGGACAAGAATTAGCCTAGGGAGGACGAAAATGACCTAAATGTTCATCAAATGACACAAAACACCTATTGGATGCACAAGATTGGTTAAAAACCCTAATTGGACAAGATTAAGTGTAGGGAGGACGAAAATGACCTAAATGTTCATCCAATGACACAAAACACCTATTGGATGCAAAAGATTGGTTAAAAACCCTAATTGGATAAGATTATGTTTAGGGAGGACGAAAATGACCTAATTGTTCATCCAATGACACAAAAACACCTAATGGATGCACAAGATTGGTTAAAAACCCTAATTGGACTACATTAAGTGTAAGGAGGACAAAAATGACCTAAATGTTCATCCAATGACACAAAACACCTATTGGATGCAAAAGATTGGTTAAGAACCCTAATTGGTCAAGATTAAGTTTAGGGAGGACGAAAATGACCTAATTGTTCATCCAATGACACAAAAACTCCTAATGGATGCACAAGATTGGTTAAAAACCCTAATTAGACAAGATTAAGTGTAGGGAGAACGAAAATGACCTAAATGTTCATCCAATGACACAAAACACCTATTGGATGCACAAGATTGGTTAAAAACCATAATTGGACAAGAATTAGCCTAGGGAGGACGAAAATGACCTAATTGTTCGTCCAATGACACAAAAATACCTATTGGATGCACAAGATTGGTTAGAAACCCTAATTGGACAAGATTAAGTGTAGGGAGGTCGAAAATGACATAAAAATCATCCAATGACACAAACACATCTATTGGATGCATAAGATTGGTTTAAAACCCTAATTGGACAAGAATTAGCCTAGGGAGGACGAAATGAGCTAAATGTTCATCCAATGACACAAAACACCTAATGGATGCACAAGATCGGTTAAAAACCCTAATTGGACTACATTGAGTGTAGGGAGGACGAAAATGACCTAAATGTTCATCCAATGACACAAAACACCTATTGGATGCACAAGATTGGTTAAAAACCCTAATTGGACAAGAATTAGCATAGGGATGACGAAAATGACCTAATTGTTCATCCAATGACACAAAAACACCTATTGGATGCACAAGATTGGTTAGAAACCCTAATTGGACAAGATTAAGTTTAGGGAGGACGAAAATGACCTAATTGTTCATGCAATGACACAAAACACCTATTGGATGCACAAGATTGGTTAAAAACCCTAATTGGACAAGATTAAGTGTAGGGAGGACGAAAATGACCTAAATGTTCATCCAATGACACAAAAACACCTAATGGATGCACAAGATCGGTTAAAAACCCTAATTGGACTACATTGAGTGTATGGAGGACGAAAATGACCTAAATGTTCATCCAATGACACAAAACACCTATTGGATGCACAAGATTGGTTAACAACCCTAATTGGACAAGAATTAGCATAGGGATGACGAAAATGACCTAATTGTTCATCCAATGACACAAAAACACCTAATGGATGCACAAGATTGGTTAGTAACCCTAATTGGACAAGAATAAGCCTAGGGAGGTTGAAAATGACCTAATTGTTCATCCAATGACACAAACACACCAATTGGATGCACAAGATTGGTTAGTAACCCTAATTGGACAAGAATAAGCCTAGGGAGGTCGAAAATGACCTAATTGTTCATCCAATGACACAAACACAACTATTGGATGCACAAGATTGGTTAGAAACCCTAATTGGACAAGCATAAGCCTAGGGAGGATGAAAATGACCTAAATGTTCAACCAATGACACAAAACACCTATTGGATGCACAAGATTGGTTAAAAACCCTAATTGGACAAGATTAAGTGTAGGGAGGACGAAAATGACCTAAATGTTCATCCAATGACACAAAACACCTATTGGATGCACAAGATTGGTTAAAAACCATAATTGAACAAGAATTAGCCTAGGGAGGACGAAAATGACCTAATTGTTCGTCCAATGACACAAAAATACCTATTGGATGCACAAGATTGGTTAGAAACCCTAATTGGACAAGATTAAGTGTAGGGAGGTCGAAAATGACATAAAAATCATCCAATGACACAAACACATCTATTGGATGCATAAGATTGGTTTAAAACCCTAATTGGACAAGAATTAGCCTAGGGAGGACGAAATGAGCTAAATGTTCATCCAATGACACAAAACACCTAATGGATGCATAAGATTGGTTAAAAACCCTAATTGGACTACATTGAGTGTAAGGAGGACGAAAATGACCTAAATGTTCATCCAATGCCACAAAACACCTATTGGATGCAAAAGATTGGTTAAAAACCCTAATTGGACAAGAATTAGCCTAGGGAGGACGAAAATGACCTAATTGTTCATCCAATGACACAAACACACCAATTGGATGCACAAGATTCGTTAGTAACCCTAATTGGACAAGAATAAGCCTAGGGAGGTCCAAAATGACCTAATTGTTCATCCAATGACACAAACACAACTATTGGATGCACAAGATTGGTTAGAAACCCTAATTGGACTAGCATAAGCCTAGGGAGGATGAAAATGACCTAAATGTTCATCCAATGACACAAAACACCTATTGGATGCACAAGATTGGTTAAAAACCCTAATTGGACAAGATTAAGTGTAGGGAGGACGAAAATGACCTAAATGTTCATCCAATGACACAAAACACCTATTGGATGCACAACATTGGTTAAAAACCGTAATTGGATAAGATTAAGTTTAGGGAGGACGAAAATGACATAAATATTCATCCAATGACACAACACACCTATTGAATGAACAAGATTGATTAAAAACCCTAATTGGACAAGATTAAGTGTAGGGAGGACGAAAATGACCTAAATGTTCATCCAATGACACAAAAACACCTATCGGATGAACAAGATTGGTTAGAAACCCTAATTGAACAAGATTAAGTGTAGGGAGGACGAAAATGACCTAAATGTTCATCCAATGACACAAAACACCTATTGGATGCACAAGATTGGTTAAAAACCCTAATTGGACAAGAATTAGCATAGGGAGGACGAAAATGACCTAATTGTTCATCCAATGACACAAACACAACTATTGGATGCACAAGATTGGTTAGAAACCGTAATTGGACAAGCATAAGCCTAGGGAGGATGAAAATGATCTAAATGTTCATCCAATGACACAAAACACCTATTGGATGCACAAGATTGGTTAAAAACCCTAATTGGACAAGATTAAGTGTAGGGAGGACGAAAATGACCTAAATGTTCATCCAATGACACAAAAACACCTAATGGATGCACAAGATCGGTTAAAAACCCTAATTGGACTACATTAAGTGTAGGGAGGACGAAAATGACCTAAATGGTCATCCAATGACACAAAACACCTATTGGATGCACAAGATTGGTTAAAAACCCTAATTGGACAAGAATTAGCATAGGGATGACGAAAATGACCTAATTGTTCATCCAATGACACAAACACAACTATTGGATGCACAAGATTGGTTAGAAACCCTAATTGGACAAGCATAAGCCTAGGGAGGATGAAAATGACCTAAATGTTCATCCAATGACACAAAACACCTATTGGATGCACAAGATTGGTTAAAAACCCTAATTGGACAAGATTAAGTGTAGGGAGGACGAAAATGACCAAAATGTTCATCCAATGACACAAAAACACCTAATGGATGCACAAGATCGGTTAAAAACCCTAATTGGACTACATTAAGTGTAGGGAGGACGAAAATGACCTGAATGGTCATCCAATGACACAAAACACCTATTGGATGCACAAGATTGGTTAAAAACCCTAATTGGACAAGAATTAACATAGGGATGACGAAAATGACCTAATTGTTCATCCAATGACACAAACACAACTATTGGATGCACAAGATTGGTTAGAAACCCTAATTGGACAAGCATAAGCCTAGGGAGGATGAAAATGACCTAAATGTTCATCCAATGACACAAAACACCTATTGGATGCACAAGATTGGTTAAAAACCCTAATTGGACAAGATTAAGTGTAGGGAGGACGAAAATGACCTAAATGTTCATCCAATGACACAAAAACACCTAATAGATGCACAAGATCGGTTAAAAACCCTAATTGGACTACATTAAGTGTTGGGAGGATGAAAATGACCTAAATGGTCATCCAATGACACAAAACACCTATTGGATGCACAAGATTGGTTAAAAACCCTAATTGGACAAGAATTAGCCTAGGGAGGACGAAAATGACCTAATTGTTCATCCAATGACACAAACACAACTATTGGATGCACAAGATTGGTTAGAAACCCTAATTGGACAAGCATAAGCCTAGGGAGGATGAAAATGACCTAAATGTTCATCCAATGACACAAAACACCTATTGGATGCACAAGATTGGTTAAAAACCCTAATTGGACAAGATTAAGTGTAGGGAGGACGAAAATGACCTAAATGTTCATCCAATGACACAAAAACACCTAATGGATGCACAAAATCGGTTAAAAACCCTAATTGGACTACATTAAGTGTAGGGAGGATGAAAATGACCTAAATGGTCATCCAATGACACAAAACACCTATTGGATGCACAAGATTGGTTAAAAACCCTAATTGGACAAGAATTAGCCTAGGGAGGTCGAAAATGACCTAATTGTTCATCCAATGACACAAACACAACTATTGGATGCACAAGATTGGTTAGAAACCCTAATTGGACAAGAGTAAGTGTAGGGAGGACGAAAATGACCTAAATGTTCATCCAATGACACAAAACACCTATTGGATGCACAAGATTGGTTAAAAACCCTAATTGGACAAGATTAAGTGTAGGGAGGACGAAAATGACCTAAATGTTCATCCAATGACACAAAACACCTATTGGATGCAGAACATTGGTTAAAAACCCTAATTGGCCAAGAATTAGCCTAGGGAGGACGAAAATGACCTAAATGTTCATCCAATGACACAAAACACCTATTGGATGCACAAGATTGGTTAAAAACCCTAATTGGACAAGATTAAGTGTAGGGAGGACGAAAATGACCTAAATGTTCATCCAATGACACAAAACACCTATTGGATGCACAACATTGGTTAGAAACCCTTATTGGACAAGATTAAGTTTAGGGAGGACGAAAATGACCTAATTGTTCATCCAATGACACAAAACACCTATTGGATGCACAAGATTTGTTAAAAACCCTAAATGGACAAGATTAAGTGTAGGGAGGACGAAAATGACCTAATGTTCATCCAATCACACAAAAGCACCTAATGGATGCACAAGATTGGATAAAAACCCTAATTGGACAAGAATTAGCCTAGGGAGGACGAAAATGACCTAAATGTTCATCCAATGACACAAAACACCTATTGGATGCACAAGATTGGTTAAAAACCCTAATTGGACAAGATTAAGTGTAGGGAGGACGAAAATGACCTAAATGTTCATCCAATGACACAAAACACCTATTGGATGCACAACATTTGTTAGAAACCCTAATTGGACAACATTAAGTTTAGGGAGGACGAAAATGACCTAATTGTTCATCCAATGACACAAAACACCTAGTGGGTGCACAAGATTTGTTAAAAACCCTAATGGGACAAGATTAAGTGTAGGGAGGACGAAAATGACCTAAATGTTCATCCAATGACACAAAACACCTATTGGATGCACAAGATTGGTTAAAAAACCCTAATTGGACTACATTAAGTGTAGGGAGGACGAAAATGACCTAAATGTTCATCCAATGACACAAAACACCTATTGGATGCACAACATTGGTTAGAAACCCTAATTGGACAAGATTAAGTTTAGGGAGGACGAAAATGACCTAAATGTTCATCCAATGACACAAAACACCTATTGGATGCACAACATTGGTTAGAAACCCTAATTGGACAAGAATTAGCCTAGGGAGGACGAAAATGACCTAAATGTTCATCCAATGACACAAAAACACCTAATGGATGCACAAGATTGATTAAAAACCCTAATTAGACAAGAATTAGCCTAGGGACGACGAAAATGACCTAAATGTTCATCCAATGAAACAAAACACCTATTAAATGCACAAGATTGGTTAAAAACCCTAATTGGACTACATTAAGTGTAGGGAGGACGAAAATGACCTAAATGTTCATCCAATGACACAAAACTCCTATTGGATGCACAAGATTGGTTAAAAACCCTAATTGGACAAGAATTAGCCTAGGGAGGACGAAAATGACCTAAATGTTCATCCAATGACACAAAACACCTATTGGATGCACAAGATTGGTTAAAAACCCTAATTGGACAAGATTAAGTGTAGGGAGGACGAAAATGACCTAAATGTTCATCCAATGACACAAAACACCTATTGGATGCAAAAGATTGGTTAAAAACCCTAATTGGACAAGAATTAGCCTAGGGAGGACGAAAATGACCTAAATGTTCATCCAATGACACAAAACACCTATTGGATGCAAAAGATTGGTTAAAAACCCTACTTGGACAAGAATTAGCCTAGGGAGGACGAAAATGACCTAAATATTCATCCAATGACACGAAACACCTAATGGATGCATAAGATTGGTTAAAAACCCTAATTGGACTACATTAATTGTAAGGAGGACGAAAATGACCTAAATTTTCATCCAATGACACAAAACACCAATGTTCATCCAATGACACAAAACACCTATTGGATGCACAAGATTGGTTAAAAACCCTAATTAGACAAGATTAAGTGTAGGGAGGACGAAAATGACCTAAATCTTCATCCAATGACACAAAACACCTATTGGATGCACAAGATTGGTTAAAAACAATAATTGGACAAGAATTAGCCTAGGGAGGACGAAAATTACCTAATTGTTCATCCAATGACACAAACACAACTATTGGATGCACAAGATTGGTTAGAAACCCTAATTGGACAAGCATAAGCCTAGGGAGGATGAAAATGACCTAAATGTTCATCCAATGATACAAAACAACTATTGGATGCACAAGATTGGTTAAAAACCCTAATTGGACAAGATTAAGTGTAGGGAGGACGAAAATGACCTAAATGTTCATCCAATGACACAAAAACACCTAATGGATGCACAAGATCGGTTAAAAACCCTAATTGGACTACATTAAGGGTAGGGAGGACGAAAATGACCTAAATGTTCATCCAATGACACAAAACACCTATTGGATGCACAAGATTGGTTAAAAACCCTAATTGGACAAGAATTAGCATAGGGATGACGAAAATGACCTAATTGTTCATCCAATGACACAAAAACACCTAATGGATGCACAAGATTGGTTAGTAACCCTAATTGGACAAGAATAAGCCTAGGGAGGTCGAAAATGACCTAATTGTTCATCCAATGACACAAACACACCAATTGGATGCACAAGATTGGTTAGTAACCCTAATTGGACAAGAATAAGCCTAGGGAGGTCGAAAATGACCTAATTGTTCATCCAATGACACAAACACAACTATTGGATGCACAAGATTGGTTAGAAACCCTAATTGGACAAGCATAAGCCTAGGGAGGATGAAAATGACCTAAATGTTCAACCAATGACACAAAACACCTATTGGATGCACAAGATTGGTTAAAAACCCTAATTGGACAAGATTAAGTGTAGGGAGGACGAAAATGACCTAAATGTTCATCCAATGACACAAAACACCTATTGGAAGCAAAAGATTGGTTAAAAACCCTAATGGGACAAGATTAAGTTTAGGGAGGACGAAAATGACCTAATTGTTCATCCAATGACACAAAAACACCTAATGGATGCACAAGATTGGTTAAAAACCCTAATTGGACTACAATAAGTGTAAGGAGGACGAAAATGACCTAAATGTTCATCCAATGACACAAAACACCTATTGGATGCACAAGATGGTTAAAAACCATAATTGGACAAGAATTAGCATAGGGATGACGAAAATGACCTAATTGTTCATCCAATGATACAAACACACCAATTGGGTGCACAAGATTGGTTAGTAACCCTAATTGGACAAGAATAAGCCTAGGGAGGTCGAAAATGACCTAATTGTTCATCCAATGACACAAACACAACTATTGGATGCACAAGATTGGTTAAAAACCCTAATTGGACTACATTAAGTGTAGGGAGGACGAAAAGTACCTAAATGTTCATCCAATGACACAAAACACCTATTGGATGCACAAGATTGGTTAAAAACCCTAATTAGACAAGATTAAGTGTAGGGAGAACGAAAATGACCTGAATGTTCATCCAATGACACAAAACACCTATTGGATGCACAAGATTGGTTAAAAACAATAATTGGACAAGAATTAGCCGAGGGAGGACGAAAATGACCTAATTGTTCGTCCAGTGACACAAAAATACCTATTGGATGCACAAGATTTTTTAGAAACCCTAATTGGACAAGATTAAGTGTAGGGAGGTCGAAAATGACATAAAAAACACCCAATGACACAAACACACCTATTGGATGCACAAGATTGGTTAAAAACCCTAATTGGACAAGAATTAGCCTAGGGAGGACGAAAATGACCTACATGTTCATCCAATGACACAAAACACCTAATGGATGCATAAGATTGGTTAAAAACCCTAATTGGACTACATTAAGTGTAAGGAGGACGAAAATGACCTAAATGGTCATCCAATGACACAAAACACCTATTGGATGCAAAAGATTGGTTAAAAACCCTAATTGGACAAGAGTTAGCCTAGGGAGGGCGAAAATGATCTAATTGTTTATCCAATGACACAAACACACCAATTGGATGCACAAGATTCGTTAGTAACCCTAATTGGACAAGAATAAGCCTAGGGAGGTCGAAAATGACCTAATTGTTCATCCAATGACACAAACACAACTATGGGATGCACAAGATTGGTTAGAAACCCTAATTGGACTAGCATAAGCCTAGGGAGGATGAAAATGACCTAAATGTTCATCCAATGACACAAAACACCTATTGGATGCACAAGATTGGTTAGAAACCCTAATTGGACAAGATTAAGTGTAGGGAGGTCGAAAATGACATAAAAATCATCCAATGACACAAACACATCTATTGGATGCATAAGATTGGTTTAAAACCCTAATTGGACAAGAATTAGCCTAGGGAGGACGAAATGAGCTAAATGTTCATCCAATGACACAAAACACCTAATGGATGCATAAGATTGGTTAAAAACCCTAATTGGACTACATTGAGTGTAAGGAGGACGAAAATGACCTAAATGTTCATCCAATGCCACAAAACACCTATTGGATGCAAAAGATTGGTTAAAAACCCTAATTGGACAAGAATTAGCCTAGGGAGGACGAAAATGACCTAATTGTTCATCCAATGACACAAACACACCAATTGGATGCACAAGATTCGTTAGTAACCCTAATTGGACAAGAATAAGCCTAGGGAGGTCCAAAATGACCTAATTGTTCATCCAATGACACAAACACAACTATTGGATGCACAAGATTGGTTAGAAACCCTAATTGGACTAGCATAAGCCTAGGGAGGATGAAAATGACCTAAATGTTCATCCAATGACACAAAACACCTATTGGATGCACAAGATTGGTTAAAAACCCTAATTGGACAAGATTAAGTGTAGGGAGGACGAAAATGACCTAAATGTTCATCCAATGACACAAAACCCCTATTGGATGCACAAGATTGGTTAAAAACCCTAATTGGACTACATTAAGTGTAGGGAGGACGAAAATGACCTAAATGTTCATCCAATGACACAAAACACCTATTGGATGCACAAGATTGGTTAAAAACCTTAATTGGACAAGAATTAGCCTAGGGAGGTCGAAAATGACATAATTGTTCATCCAATGACACAAACACAACTATTGGATGCACAAGATTGGTTAGAAACCCTAATTGGACTAGCATAAGCCTAGGGAGGATGAAAATGACCTAAATGTTCATCCAATGACACAAAACACCTATTGGATGCACAAGATTGGTTAAAAACCCTAATTGGACAAGATTAAGTGTAGGGAGGACGAAAATGACCTAAATGTTCATCCAATGACACAAAACCCCTATTGGATGCACAAGATTGGTTAAAAACCCTAATTGGACTACATTAAGTGTAGGGATGACGAAAATGACCTAAATGTTCATCCAATGACACAAAACACCTATTGGATGCACAAGATTGGTTAAAAACCCTAATTGGACAAGAATTAGCCTAGGGAGGTCGAAAATGACCTAATTGTTCATCCAATGACACAAACACAACTATTGGATGCACAAGATTGGTTAGAAACCCTAATTGGACAAGCATAAGCCTAGGGAGGATGAAAATGACCTAAATGTTCATCCAATGACACAAAACACCTATTGGATGCTCAAGATTGGTTAAAAACCCTAATTGGACAAGATTAAGTGTAGGGAGGACGAAAATGACCTAAATATTCATCCAATGACACAAAAACACCTAATGGATGCACAAGATCGGTTAAAAACCCTAATTGGACTACATTAAGTGTAGGGAGGATGAAAATAACCTAAATGGTCATCCAATGACACAAAACACCTATTGGATGCACAAGATTGGTTAAAAACCCTAATTGGACAAGAATTAGCCTAGGGAGGTTGAAAATGACCTAATTGTTCATCCAATCACACAAACACAACTATTGGATGCACAAGATTGGTTAGAAACCCTAATTGGACAAGCATAAGCCTAGGGAGGATGAAAATGACCTAAATGTTCATCCAATGACACAAAACACCTATTGGATGCACAAGATTGGTTAAAAACCCTAATTGGACAAGCTTAAGTGTAGGGAGGACGAAAATGACCTAAATGTTGATCCAATGACACAAAAACACCTAATGGATGCACAAGATCGGTTAAAAACCCTAATTGGACTACATTAAGTGTAGGGAGGACGAAAATGACCTAAATGGTCATCCAATGACACAAAACACCTATTGGATGCACAAGATTGGTTAAAAACCCTAATTGGACAAGAATTAGCATAGGGATGACGAAAATGACCTAATTGTTCATCCAATGACACAAACACAACTATTGGATGCACAAGATTGGTTAGAAACCCTAATTGGACAAGCATAAGCCTAGGGAGGATGAAAATGACCTAAATGTTCATCCAATGACACAAAACACCTATTGGATGCACAAGATTGGTTAAAAACCCTAATTGGACAAGATTAAGTGTAGGGAGGACGAAAATGACCTAAATGTTCATCCAATGACACAACACACCTATTGAATGAACAAGATTGGTTAAAAACCCTAATTGGACAAGATTAAGTGTAGGGAGGACGAAAATGACCTAAATGTTCATCCAATGACACAAAACACCTATTGGATGCACAAGATTGGTTAAAAACCCTAATTGGACAAGATTAAGTGTAGGGAGGACGAAAATGACCTAAATGTTCATCCAATGACACAAAAACACCTATCGGATGCACAAGATTGGTTAAAAACCCTAATTGGACAAGAATTAGCCTAGGGAGGACGAAAATGACCAAATTGTTCATCCAATGACACAAAAACACCTGTTGGATGCACAAGATTGGTTAGAAACCCTAATTGGACAAGATAAAGTGTAGGGAGGACGAAAATGACCTAAATGTTCATCCAATGACACAAAACACCTATTGGATGCACAAGATTGGTTAAAAACCCTAATTGGATAAGAATTAGCCTAGGGAGGACGAAAATGACCTAAATGTTTATCCAATGACACAAACACACCTATTGGATGCACAAGATTGGTTAAAAACCCTAATTGGACAAGAATTAGCCTAGGGAGGACGAAAATGACCTAATTCTTCATCCAATGACACAAAAACACCTATCGGATGCACAAGATTGGTTAGAAACCCTAATTGGACAAGATAAAGTGTAGGGAGGACGAAAATGACCTAAATGTTCATCCAATGACACAAAACACCTATTGGATGCACAAGATTGGTTAAAAACCCTAATTAGACAAGATTAAGTGTAGGGACTACGAAAATGACCTAAATATTCATCCAATGACACAAAACACCTATTGGATGCACAAAATTGGTTCAAAACCCTAATTGGACAAGATTAAGTATAGGGAGGACGAAAATGACCTAAATGTTCATCCAATGACACAAAACACCTATTGGATGCACAAGATTGGTTAAAAACCCTAATTGGACAAGATTAAGTGTAGGGAGGACGAAAATGACCTAAATGTTCATCCAATGACACAAAACACTTATTGGATGCACAAGATTGGTTAAAAACCCTAATTAGACAAGATTAAGTGTAGGGATGACGAAAATGACCTAAATATTCATCCAATGACACAAAACACCTATTGGATGCACAAGATTGGATAGAAACCCTAATTGGACAAGGTTAAGTTTAGGGAGGACGAAAATGACGTAAATATTCGTCCAATGATACAAAACACCTATTGGATGCACAAGATTGGTTAAAAACCCTAATTCGACAAGAATTAGCCTAGGGTAGACGAAAATGACCTAATTGTTCATCCAATGACAGAAAAACACCAATTGGATGCACAAGATTGGTTAAAAACCCTAATTGGATAAGAATTAGCCCCGGGAGGACGAAAATGACCTAAATGTTCATCCAATGACACAAAACACCTATTGGATGCACAAGATTGGTTAAAAACCCTAATTGGACAAGATTAAGTGTAGGGAGGACGAAAATGACCTAAATGTTCATCCAATGACACAAAACACCTATTGGATGCACAAGATTAGTTAAAAAACCCTAATTGGACAAGATTAAGTGTAGGGAGGACGAAAATGACCTAATGTTCATCCAATGACACAAAAGCACCTAATGGATGCAAAAGATTGGATAAAAACCCTAATTGGACAAGAATTAGCCTAGGGAGGACGAAAATGACCTAAATGTTCATCCAATGACACAAAACACCTATTGGATGCACAAGATTGGTTAAAAACCCTAATTGGACAAGATTAAGTGTTGGGAGGACGAAAATGACCTAAATGTTCATCCAATGACACAAAAACAACTATTGGATGCACAAGATTGGTTAAAAACCCTAATTGGACAAGAATAAGCTTAGGGAGGACGAAAATGACCTAATTGTTCATCCAATGATACAAAACACCTATTGGATGCACAAGATTGGTTAAAAACCCTAATTGGACAAGATTAAGTGTAGGGAGGACGAAAATGACCTAAATGTTCATCCAATGACACAAAACACCTATTGGATGCAAAAGATTGGTTAAAAACCCTAATTGGACAAGAATTAGCCTAGGGAGGACGAAAATGACCTAAATGTTCATCCAATGACACAAAACACCTATTGGATGCAAAAGATTGGTTAAAAACCCTACTTGGACAAGAATTAGCCTAGGGAGGACGAAAATGACCTAAATGTTCATCCAATGACACGAAACACCTAATGGATGCATAAGATTGGTTAAAAACCCTAATTGGACTACATTAATTGTAAGGAGGACGAAAATGACCTAAATTTTCATCCAATGACACAAAACACCAATGTTCATCCAATGACACAAAACACCTATTGGATGCACAAGATTGGTTAAAAACCCTAATTAGACAAGATTAAGTGTAGGGAGGACGAAAATGACCTAAATCTTCATCCAATGACACAAAACACCTATTGGATGCACAAGATTGGTTAAAAACAATAATTGGACAAGAATTAGCCTAGGGAGGACGAAAATTACCTAATTGTTCATCCAATGACACAAACACAACTATTGGATGCACAAGATTGGTTAGAAACCCTAATTGGACAAGCATAAGCCTAGGGAGGATGAAAATGACCTAAATGTTCATCCAATGATACAAAACAACTATTGGATGCACAAGATTGGTTAAAAACCCTAATTGGACAAGATTAAGTGTAGGGAGGACGAAAATGACCTAAATGTTCATCCAATGACACAAAAACACCTAATGGATGCACAAGATCGGTTAAAAACCCTAATTGGACTACATTAAGTGTAGGGAGGACGAAAATGACCTAAATGTTCATCCAATGACACAAAACACCTATTGGATGCAAAAGATTGGTTAAAAACCCTAATGGGACAAGATTAAGTTTAGGGAGGACGAAAATGACCTAATTGTTCATCCAATGACACAAAAACACCTAATGGATGCACAAGATTGGTTAAAAACCCTAATTGGACTACAATAAGTGTAAGGAGGACGAAAATGACCTAAATGTTCATCCAATGACACAAAACACACCAATTGGGTGCACAAGATTGGTTAGTAACCCTAATTGGACAAGAATAAGCCTAGGGAGGTCGAAAATGACCTAATTGTTCATCCAATGACACAAACACAACTATTGGATGCACAAGATTGGTTAAAAACCCTAATTGGACTACATTAAGTGTAGGGAGGACGAAAAGTACCTAAATGTTCATCCAATGACACAAAACACCTATTGGATGCACAAGATTGGTTAAAAACCCTAATTAGACAAGATTAAGTGTAGGGAGAACGAAAATGACCTGAATGTTCATCCAATGACACAAAACACCTATTGGATGCACAAGATTGGTTAAAAACAATAATTGGACAAGAATTAGCCTAGGGAGGACGAAAATGACCTAATTGTTCGTCCAGTGACACAAAAATACCTATTGGATGCACAAGATTTTTTAGAAACCCTAATTGGACAAGATTAAGTGTAGGGAGGTCGAAAATGACATAAAAAACACCCAATGACACAAACACACCTATTGGATGCACAAGATTGGTTAAAAACCCTAATTGGACAAGAATTAGCCTAGGGAGGACGAAAATGACCTAAATGTTCATCCAATGACACAAAACACCTAATGGATGCACAAGATTGGTTAAAAACCCTAATTGGACTACATTAAGTGTAAGGAGGACGAAAATGACCTAAATGGTCATCCAATGACACAAAACACCTATTGGATGCAAAAGATTGGTTAAAAACCCTAATTGGACAAGAGTTAGCCTAGGGAGGGCGAAAATGATCTAATTGTTTATCCAATGACACAAACACACCAATTGGATGCACAAGATTCGTTAGTAACCCTAATTGGACAAGAATAAGCCTAGGGAGGTCGAAAATGACCTAATTGTTCATCCAATGACACAAACACAACTATCGGATGCACAAGATTGGTTAGAAACCCTAATTGGACTAGCATAAGCCTAGGGAGGATGAAAATGACCTAAATGTTCATCCAAAGACACAAAACACCTATTGGATGCACAAGATTGGTTAAAAACCCTAATTGGACAAGATTAAGTGTAGGGAGGACGAAAATGACCTAAATGTTCATCCAATGACACAAAAACACCTAATGGATGCACAAGATTGGTTAAAAACCCTAATTGGACTATATTAAGTGTAAGAAGAACGAAAATGACCTAAATGTTCATCCAATGACACAAAACACCTATGGGATGCACAAGATTGGTTAAAAACCCTACTTAGACAAGATTAAGTGTAGGGAGGTCGAAAATGACCTAAATGTTCATCCAATGACACAAAACACATATTGGATGAACAAGATTGGTTAAAAACCATAATTGGACAAGAATTAGCCTAGGGAGGACGAAAATGACCTAATTGTTCATCCAATGACACAAACACACCAATTGGATGCACAAGATTGGTTAGTAACCCTAATTGGAGAAGAATAAGCCTAGAGATCGAAAATGACCTAATTGATCATCCAATGACACAAACACAACTATTGGATGCACAACATTGGTTAGAAACCCTAATTGGACAAGCATAAGCCTAGGGAGGATGAAAATGACCTAAATGTTCATCCAATGATACAAAACAACTATTGGATGCACAAGATTGGTTAAAAACCCTAATTGGACAAGATTAAGTGTAGGGAGGACGAAAATGACCTAAATGTTCATCCAATGACACAAAAACACCTAATGGATGCACAAGATCGGTTAAAAACCCTAATTGGACTACATTAAGTGTAGGGAGGACGAAAATGACCTAAATGTTCATCCAATGACACAAAACACCTATTGGATGCACAAGATTGGTTTAAAACCCTAATTGGACAAGAATTAGCATAGGGATGACGAAAATGACCTAATTGTTCATCCAATGACACAAAAACACCTAATGGATGAACAAGATTGGTTAGTAACCCTAATTGGACAAGAATAAGCCTAGGGAGGTCGAAAATGACCTAATTGTTCATCCAATGACACAAACACAACTATTGGATGCACAAGATTGGTTAGAAACCCTAATTGGACAAGAATAAGCCTAGAGAGGTTAACAATGACCTAATTGTTCATCCAATGACATAGATACAACTATTGGATGCACAAGATTGGTTGGAAACCCTAATTGGACAAGCATAAGCCTAGGGAGGACGAAAATAACCTAATTGTTCATCCAATGACACAAACACAACTATTGGATGCACAAGATTGGTTAGAAACCCTAATTGGACAAGTATAAGCCTAGAGAGGCTAGCAATGACCTAATTGTTCATCTAATGACACAGATACAACTATTGGATGCACAAGATTGGTTAGCAACCCTAATTGGACAAGCATAAGCCTATGGAGGACGAAAATGACCTAATTGTTCATCCAATGACACAAACATAACTATTGGATGCACAAGATTGGTTAGAAACCCTAATTGGACAAGAATAAGCCTATGGAGGTTAACAATGACCTAATTGTTCATCCAATGATACAGATAAAACTATTGGATGCACAAGATTGGTTAGAAACCCTAATTGGACAAGCATAAGCCTAGGGAGGATGAAAACGACCTAAATGATCATCGAATGACACAAAACACACCTATTGGATGCACAAGATTGGTTAGAAACCCTAATTGGACAAGAATAAGCCTAGGGCGGTAAACAATGACCTAATTGTTCATCCAATGACACAGACACAACTATTGGATTCATAAGTTTGGTTAGAAACCCTAATTGGACACGAACAAGCCTACGGGGGTCGAAAATGACCTAATTGTTCATCCAATGACACGAACACAACTATTGGATGCACAAGATTGGTTAGAAACCCTAATTGGACAAGTATAACCCTAGGGAGGATGAAAATGACCTAAATGTTCATCCAATGACACAAAACACCTATTGGATGCACAAGATTGGTTAAAAACCCTAATTGGACAAGATTAAGTGTAGGTAGGACAAAAATGACCTAAATGTTCATCCAATGACACAAAAACACCTAATGGATGCACAAGATTGGTTAGAAACCCTAATTGGACAAGTATAAGCCTAGGGAGGATGAAAATGAGCTAAATGTTCATCCAATGACACAAAACACCTATTGGATGCACAAGATTGGTTAAAAACCCTAATTGGACAAGATTAAGTGTAGGTAGGACACAAATGACCTAAATGTTCATCCAATGACACAAAAACACCTAATGGATGCACAAGATTGGTTAAAAACCCTACGTGGACTACATTAAGTGTAGGGAGGACGAAAATGACCTAAATGTTCATCCAATGAAACAAAAACACCTTATGGATGCACAAGATTGGTTAAAAATCCTAATTGGACAAGATTAAGTGTAGGGAGGACGAAAATGACCTAAATGTTCATCCAATGACACAAAACACCTATTGGATGCACAAGATTGGTTAAAAACCCTAATTGGACCAGAATTAGCCTAGGGAGGACGAAAATGACTTAATTGTTCATCCAATGACACAAACACACCAATTGGATGCACAAGATTGGTTAGAAACCCTAATTGGACAAGAAGAAGCCTAAGGCGGTAAACAATGACCTAATTGTTCATCCAATGACACAGACACAACTATTGGATGCATAAGTTTTGTTAGAAACCCTAATTGGACAGGAATAAGCCTAGGGAGGTCGGAAATGACCTAATTGTTCATCCAATGACACAAACACAACTATTGGATCCACAAGATTGGTTAGAAACCCTAACTGGACAAGCATAAGCCTAGGGAGGATGAAAATGACCTAAATGTTCATCCAATGATACAAAACACCTATTGGATGCACAAGATTGGTTAAAAACCCTAATTGGACAAGATTAAGTGTAGGGAGGACGAAAATGACCTAAATGTTCATCCAATGACACAAACACAACTATTGGATGCACATGATTGGTTAGAAACCCTAATTTGACAAGCATAAGCCTAGGGTGGACGAAAATGACCTAATTGTTCATCCAATGACACAAACACACCAATTGGATGCACAAGATTGGTTAGAAACCCTAATTGGACAAGAATAAGCCTAGGCAAGTCCAAAATGACCTAATTGTTAATCCAATAACACAAACACAACTATTGGATGCACAAGATTGGTTAGAAACCCTAATTGGACAAGCATAAGCCTAGGGAGGATGAAAATGACCTAAATGTTCATCCAATGACACAAAACACCTATTGGATCCACAAGATTGGTTAAAAACCCTAATTGGACCAGAATTAACCTAGGGAGGACGAAAATGACCTAATTGTTCATCCAATGACACAAACCCACCAATTGGATGCACAAGATTGGTTAGAAACCCTAATTGGACAAGAATAAGCCTACGGAGGTCGAAAATGACCTAATTGTTCATCCAATGACACGAAGACAACTATTGGATGCACAAGATTGGTTAGAAACCCTAATTGGAAAAGTATAAGCCTAGGGAGGATGAAAATGAGCTAAATGTTCATCCAATGACACAAAACACCTATTGGATGCACAAGATTGGTTAAAAACCCTAATTGGACAAGATTAAGTGTAGGTAGGACACAAATGACCTAAATGTTCATCCAATGACACAAAAACACCTAATGGATGCACAAGATTGGTTAAAAACCCTAAGTGGACTACATTAAGTGTAGGGAGGACGAAAATGACCTAAATGTTCATCCAATGAAACAAAAACACCTTATGGATGCACAAGATTGGTTAAAAATCCTAATTGGACAAGATTAAGTGTAGGGAGGACGAAAATGACCTAAATGTTCATCCAATGACACAAAACACCTAATGGATGCACAAGATTGGTTAGAAACCCTAATTGGACAAGATTAAGTTTGGGGAGGACGAAAATGACCTAATTGTTCATCCAATGACACAAAACACCTATTGGATGCATAAGATTGTTTAAAAACCCTAATTGGACAAGATTAAGTGTAGGGAGGACGAAAATGACCTAAATGTTCATCCAATGACACAAAACACCTATTGGATGCACAAGATTGGTTAAAAACCCTAATTGGACCAGAATTAGCCTAGGGAGGACGAAAATGACCTAATTGTTCATCCAATGACACAAACACACCAATTGGATGCACAAGATTGGTTAGAAACCCTAATTGGACAAGAATAAGCCTAGGCAGGTCCAAAATGACCTAATTGTTAATCCAATAACACAAACACAACTATTGGATGCACAAGATTGGTTAGAAACCCTAATTGGACAAGCATAAGCCTAGGGAGGATGAAAATGACCTAAATGTTCATCCAATGACACAAAACACCTATTGGATGCACAAGATTGGTTAAAAACCTTAATTGGACAAGATTAAGTGTAGGGAGGACGAAAATGACCTAAATGTTCATCCAATGACACAAACACAACTATTGGATGCACATGATTCGTTAGAAACCCTAATTTGACAAGCATAAGCCTAGGGAAGATGAAAATGACCTAAATGTTCATCTAATGACACAAAACACCTATTGGATGCACAAGATTGGTTAGAAACACTAATTGGACAAGAATAAGTTTTGGGAGGACGAAAATGACCTAATTGTTCATCCAATGACACAAAACACCTGTTGGATGCACAAGATTGGTTAAAAACCCTAATTGGTAAAGATAAAGTGTAGGGAGGACGAAAATGACCTAAATGTTCATCTAATGACACAAAACACCTATTGGATGCACAAGATTGGTTAAAAACCCTAATTTTACACGAATTAGCCTAGGGAGGACGAAAATGAACTAAATGTTCATCGAATGACACAAAAACACCTATTTGATGCACAAGATTGGTTAAATACCCTAATTGGACAAGAATTAGCCTAGGGAGGACGAAAATGACCTAAATGTTCATCCAATGACACAAAAACACATATTGGATGCACAAGATAGGTTAGAAACCTTAATTGGACAACAATTAGCCTAGGGAGGACGAAAATGACCTAAATGTTCGTCAATTGACACAAAAACTCCCAATGGATGCACAAGATTGGTTAAAAACCTTAATTGGACAAGAATTAGCCTAGGGAGGATGAAAATGACGTAAATGTTCATCCAATGACACAAAAACACCTAATGGATGAACAAGATTGGTTACAAACCCTCATTGGACAAGAAATA
Organism: Cicer judaicum; assembly: GCA_037974835.1. NCBI lineage: Eukaryota > Viridiplantae > Streptophyta > Magnoliopsida > Fabales > Fabaceae > Cicer > Cicer judaicum. Next base: position 1,857,376 of record JBBPBS010000604.1, on the reverse strand, counting down.
GCCTAGGGAGGACGAAAATTACCTAAATGTTCATCCAACGACACAAAAATACCTAATGGATGCACAAGATTGGTTAAAAATCCTAATTGGACTACATTAAGTGTAGGGAGGACGAAAATCACCTAAATGTTCATCCAATGACACAAAACACGTATTGGATGCACAAGATTGGTTAGAAACCCTAATTAGACAAGATTAAGTTTTGGGAGGACAAAAATGACCTAATTGTTCATACAATGACACAAAACACCTATTGGATGCACAAGATTGGTTAAAAACCCTAATTGGACAAGATTAAGTGTAGGGAGGACGAAAATGACCTAAATGTTCATCCAATGACACAAAACACCTATTGGATGCAAAAGATTGGTTAAAAACCCTAATTGGACAAGATTAAGTTTAGGGAGGACGAAAATGACCTAATTGTACATCCAATGACACAAAAACACCTAATGGATGCACAAGATTGATAAAAAATCCTAATTGGACTACATTAAGTGTAAGGAGGACGAAAATGACCTAAATGTTCATCCAATGACACAAAACACCTATTGGATGCACAAGATTGGTTAAAAACCCTAATTGGACAAGAATTAGCATAGGGAGGATGAAAATGACCTAAATGTTCATCCAATGACACAAAACACCTAATGGATGCACAAGATTAGTTAAAAACACTAATTGGACTACATTAAGTGTAAGGAGGACGAAAATGACCTAAATGTTTATCCAATGACACAAAACACCTATTGGATGCACAAGATTGGTTAAAAACCCTAAGTGGACTACATTAAGTGTAGGGAGGACGAAAATGACCTAAATGTTCATCCAATGACACAAAACACCTATTGGATGCACAAGATTGGTTAAAAATCTAATTGGACAAGATTAAGTGTAGGTAGGACACAAATGACCTAAATGTTCATCGAATGACACAAAAACACCTAATGGATGCACAAGATTGGTAAAAAACCCTAAGTGGACTACATTAAGTGTAGGGAGGACGAAAATGACCTAAATGTTCATCCAATGAAACAAAAACACCTTATGGATGCACAAGATTGGTTAAAAATCCTAATTGGACAAGATTAAGTGTAGGGAGGACGAAAATGACCTAAATGTTCATCCAATGACACAAAACACCTAGTGGATGCACAAGATTGGTTAGAAACCCTAATTGGACAAGATTAAGTTTGGGGAGGACGAAAATGACCTAATTGTTCATCCAATGACACAAAACACCTATTGGATGCATAAGATTGGTTAAAAACCATAATTGGACAAGAATTAGCCTAGGGAGGACGAAAATGACCTAAATGTTCATCCAATGACACAAAACACCTAATGGATGCACAAGATTAGTTAAAAACACTAATTGGACTACACTAAGTGTACGGAGGACGAAAATGACCTAAATGTTCATCCAATGACACAAAACACCTATTGGATGCACAAGATTGGTTAAAAACCCTAAGTGGACTACATTAAGTGTAGGGAGGACGAAAATGACCTAAATGTTCATCCAATGACACAAAACACCTAGTGGATGCACAAGATTGGTTAGAAACCCTAATTGGACAAGATTAAGTTTGGGGAGGACGAAAATGACCTAATTGTTCATCCAATGACACAAAACACCTATTGGATGCATAAGATTGGTTAAAAACCCTAATTGGACAAGATTAAGTGTAGGGAGGACGAAAATGACCTAAATGTTCATCCAATGACACAAAACACCTATTGGATGCACAAGATTGGTTAAAAACCTTAATTGGACCAGAATTAGCCTAGGGAGGACGAAAATGACCTAATTGTTCATCCAATGACACAAATACACCAATTGGATGCACAAGATTGGTTAGAAACCCTAATTGGACAAGAATAAGCCTAGGCAGGTCCAAAATGACCTAATTGTTAATCCAATAACACAAACACAACTATTGGATGCACAAGATTGGTTAGAAACCCTAATTGGAAAAGCATAAGCCTAGGGAGGATGAAAATGACCTAAATGTTCATCCAATGACACAAAACACCTATTGGATGCACAAGATTGGTTAAAAACCCTAATTGGACAAGATTAAGTGTAGGGAGGACGAAAATGACCTAAATGTTCATCCAATGACACAAACACAACTATTGGATGCACATGATTGGTTAGAAACCCTAATTTGACAAGCATAAGCCTAGGGAAGATGAAAATGACCTAAATGTTCATCTAATGACACAAAACACCTATTGGATGCACAAGATTGGTTAGAAACACTAATTGGACAAGATTTAGTTTTGGGAGGACGAAAATGACCTAATTGTTCATCCAATGACACAAAACACCTATTGGATGCACAAGATTGGTTAAAAACCCTAATTGGACAAGAATTAACCTAGGGAGGACGAAAATGACCTAATTGTTCATCCAATGACACAAACATACCAATTGGATGCACAAGATTGGTTAGAAACCCTAATTGGACAAGAATTAGCCTAGGGAGGACGAAAATGACCTAAATGTTCATCCAATGACACAAAAACACCTATTTGATGCACAAGATTGGTTAAAAACCCTAATTGGACAAGAATTAGCCTAGGGAGGACGAAAATGACCTAAATGTTCATCCAATGACACAAAAACACATATTGGATGCACAAGATTGCTTAGAAACCTTAATTGGACAACAATTAGCCTAGGGAGGACGAAAATGACCTAAATGTTCGTCAATTGACACAAAAACTCCCAATGGATGCACAAGATTTGTTAAAAACCTTAATTGGACAAGAATTAGCCAAGGGAGGATGAAAATGACGTAAATGTTCATCCAATGACACAAAAACACCTAATGGATAAACAAGATTGGTTAAAAACCCTAATTGGACAAGAAATAGCCTAGGGAGGACGAAAATTACCTAAATGTTCATCCAACGACACAAAAACACCTAATGGATGCACAAGATTGGTTAAAAATCCTAATTGGACTACATTAAGTGTAGGGAGGACGAAAATCACCTAAATGTTCATCCAATGACACAAAACACGTATTGGATGCACAAGATTGGTTAGAAACCCTAATTAGACAAGATTAAGTTTTGGGAGGACGAAAATGACCTAATTGTTCATACAATGACACAAAACACCTATTGGATGCACAAGATTGGTTAAAAACCCTAATTGGACAAGAATTAGCCTAGGGAGGACGAAAATGACCTAATTGTTCATCCAATGATACAAAAATACCTATTGGATGCACAAGATTGGTTAGAACCCCTAATTGGACAAGATTAAGTGTAGGGAGGTAGACAGTGACATAAAAATCATCCAATGACACAAACACACCTATTGGATGCACAAGATTGGTTAAAAACCATAATTGGACAAGAATTAGCCTAGGGAGGACGAAAATGACCTAAATGTTCATCCAATGACACAAAACACCTATTGGATGCACAAGATTGGTTAAAAACCCTAATTGGACAAGATTAAGTGTAGGGAGGACGAAAATGACCTAAATGTTCATCCAATGACACAAAACACCTATTGGATGCAAAAGATTGGTTAGAAACCCTAATTGGACAAGATTAAGTGTAGGGAGGACGAAAATGACCTAAATGTTCATCCAATGACACAAAACACCTATTGGATGCACAAGATTGGTTAAAAACCCTAATTGGACAAGAATTAGCCTAGGGAGGACGAAAATGACATAAATGTTCATCCAATGACACAAAAACACCTATTGGATGCACAAGATTGGTTAAAAACCCTAATTGGACAAGATTAAGTGTAGGGAGGACGAAAATGACCTAAATGTTCATCCAATGACACAAAACACCTATTGGATGCACAAGATTGGTTAAAAACCCTAATTGGACAAGAATTAGCCTAGGGAGGACGAAAATGACCTAATTGTTCATCCAATGACACAAAAACACCTATTGGAAGAGATTAAGTTTAGGGAGGACGAAAATGACATAAATGTTCATCCAATGACACAAAAACAACTATTGGATGCACAAGATTGGTTCAAAACCCTAATTGGACAAGATTAAGCCTAGGGAGGACGAAAATGACCTAAATGTTCATCCAATGACACAAAACACCTATTGGATGCACAAGATTAGTTAAAAACCCTAATTGGACAAGAATTAGCCTAGGGAGGACGAAAATGACCTAATTGTTCATCCAATGACACAAAAACACCTATTGGATGCACAAGATTGGTCAGAAACCCTAATTGGACAAGATTAAGTTTAGGGAGAACGAAAATGAGCTAAATGTTCATCTAATGACACAAAAACAACAATTGGATGCACAAGATTGGTTAAAAACCCTAATTGGACAAGATTAAGTGTAGGGAGGACGAAAATGACCTAAATGTTCATCCAATGACACAAAACACCTATTGGATGCACAAGATTGGTTAAAAACCCTAATTGGACCAGAATTAGCCTAGGGAGGACGAAAATGACCTAATTGTTCATCCAATGACACAAACACACCAATTGGATGCACAAGATTGGTTAGAAACCCTAATTGGACAAGAATAAGCCTAGGCAGGTCCAAAATGACCTAATTGTTAATCCAATAACACAAACACAACTATTGGATGCACAAGATTGGTTAGAAACCCTAATTGGACAAGCATAAGCCTAGGGAGGATGAAAATGACCTAAATGTTCATCCAATGACACAAAACACCTATTGGATGCACAAGATTGGTTAAAAACCTTAATTGGACCAGAATTAGCCTAGGGAGGACGAAAATGACCAAATTGTTCATCCAATGACACAAACACACCAATTGGATGCACAAGATTGGTTAGAAACCCTAATTGGACAAGAATAAGCCTAGGCAGGTCCAAAATGACCTAATTGTTAATCCAATAACACAAACACAACTATTGGATGCACAAGATTGGTTAGAAACCCTAATTGGACAAGCATAAGCCTAGGGAGGATGAAAATGACCTAAATGTTCATCCAATGACACGAAACACCTATTGGATGCACAAGATTGGTTAAAAACCCTAATTGGACAAGATTAAGTGTAGGGAGCACGAAAATGACCTAAATGTTCATCCAATGACACAAACACAACTATTGGATGCACATGATTGGTTAGAAACCCTAATTTGACAAGCATAAGCCTAGGGAAGATGAAAATGATCTAAATGTTCATCTAATGACACAAAACACCTATTGGATGCACAAGATTGGTTAGAAACACTAATTGGACAAGATTAAGTTTTGGGAGGACGAAAATGACCTAATTGTTCATCCAATGACACAAAACAGCTATTAGATGCACAAGATTGGTTAAAAACCCTAATTGGACAAGAATTAACCTAGGGAGGACGAAAATGACCTAATTGTTCATCCAATGACACAAACACACCAATTGGATGCACAAGATTGGTTAGAAACCCTAATTGGACAAGAATTAGCCTAGGGAGGACGAAAATGACCTAAATGTTCATCCAATGACACAAAAACACCTATTTGATGCACAAGATTGGTTAAAAACCCTAATTGGACAAGAATTAGCCTAGGGAGGACGAAAATGACCTAAATGTTCATCCAATGACACAAAAACACATATTGGATACACAAGATTGCTTAGAAACCTTAATTGGACAACAATTAGCCTAGGGAGAACGAAAATGACCTAAATGTTCGTCAATTGACACAAAAACTCCCAATGGATGCACAAGATTGGTTAAAAACCTTAATTGGACAAGAATTAGCCAAGGGAGAATGAAAATGACGTAAATGTTCATCCAATGACACAAAAACACCTAATGGATAAACAAGATTGGTTAAAAACCCTAATTGGACAAGAAATAGCCTAGGGAGGACGAAAATTACCTAAATGTTCATCCAACGACACAAAAAAACCTAATGGATGCACAAGATTGGTTAAAAATCCTAATTGGACTACATTAAGTGTAGGGAGGACGAAAATCACCTAAATGTTCATCCAATGACACAAAACACGTATTGGATGCACAAGATTGGTTAGAAACCCTAATTAGACAAGATTAAGTTTTGGGAGGACGAAAATGACCTAAATGTTCATACAATGACACAAAACACCTATTGGATGCACAAGATTGGTTAAAAACCCTAATTGGGGAAGATTAAGTGTAGAATGGACGAAAATGACCTAAATGTTCATCCAATGACACAAAACACCTATTGGATGCACAAGATTGGTTAAAAACCCTAATTGGACAAGAATTAGCCTAGGGAGGACGAAAATGACCTAATTGTTCATCCAATGATACAAAAATACCTATTGGATGCACAAGATTGGTTAGAACCCCTAATTGGACAAGATTAAGTGTAGGGAGGTAGACAGTGACATAAAAATCATCCAATGACACAAACACACCTATTGGATGCACAAGATTGGTTAAAAACCATAATTGGACAAGAATTAGCCTAGGGAGAACGAAAATGACCTAATTGTTCATCCAATGACACAAAAACACCTATTTGATACACAAGATTGGTTAAAAACCCTAATTGGACAAGAATTAGCCCAGGGAGGACGAAAATGACCTAATTGTTCATCCAATGATACAAAAATACCTATTGGATGCACAAGATTGGTTAGAAACCCTAATTGGACAAGATTAAGTGTAGGGAGGTAGACAGTGACATAAAAATCATCCAATGACACAAACACACCTATTGGATGCACAAGATTGGTTAAAAACCATAATTGGACAAGAATTAGCCTAGGGAGGACGAAAATGACCTAAATGTTCATCCAATGACACAAAACACCTAATGGATGCACAAGATTAGTTAAAAACACTAATTGGACTACATTAAGTGTAAGGAGGACGAAAATGACCTAAATGTTCATCCAATGACACAAAACACCTATTGGATGCACAAGATTGGTTAAAAACCCTAAGTGGACTACATTAAGTGTAGGGAGGACGAAAATGACCTAAATGTTCATCCAATGACACAAAACACCTATTGGATGCACAAGATTGGTTAAAAACCCTAATTGGACAAGATTAAGTGTAGGGAGGACGAAAATGACCTAAATGTTCATCCAATGACACAAAACACCTATTGGATGCACAAGATTGGTTAAAAACCCTAGTTGGACAAGAATTAGCCCAGGGAGGACGAAAATAACCTAATAGTTCATCCAATGACACAAAAACACCTATTTGTTGCACAAGATTGGTTAGAAACCCTAATTGGACAAGATTAAGTTTAGGGAGGACGAAAATGACCTAGTTGTTCATCCAATGACACAAAAACACCTATTTGATGTACAAGATTGGTTCGAAATCCTAATTGGACAAGATTAAGCCTAGGGAGGACGAAAAGGACCTAAATGTTCATCCAATGACACAAAACACCTATTGGATGCACATGATTGGTTAAAAACCCTAATTGGACAAGATTAAGTGAAGGGAGGACGAAAATGACCTAAATATTCTTCCAATGACATAAAAACACCGATTGGATGCACAAGATTGGTCAGAAACCCTAATTGGACAAGATTAAGTTTAGGGAGAACGAAAATGACCTAAATGTTCATCCAATGACACAAAAACACCTTTTGGATGCACAAGATTGGTTAAAAACCCTAATTGGACAAGATTAAGTGTAGGGAGGACGAAAATGACCTAAATGTTCATCCAATCACACAAAACACCTATTGGATGCACAAGATTGGTTAAAAACCCTAGTTGGACAAGAATTAGCCCAGGGAGGACGAAAATAACCTAATAGTTCATCCAATGACACAAAAACACCTATTTGATGCACAAGATTGGTTAGAAACCCTAATTGGACAAGATTAAGTTTAGGGAGGACGAATATGACCTAATTGTTCATCCAATGACACAAAAACACCTATTTGATGCACAAGATTGGTTCGAAATCCTAATTGGACAAGATTAAGCCTAGGGAGGACGAAAAGGACCTAAATGTTCATCAAATGACACAAAAACACCTATTGGATGCACAAGATTGGTTAAAAACCCTAATTGGACAAGATTAAGTGTAGGGAGGACGAAAATGACCTAAATGTTCATCCAATGACACAAAACACCTATTGGATGCACAAGATTGGTTAAAAACCCTAATTGGACAAGAATTAGCCTAGGGAGGACGAAAATGACCTAATTGTTCACCCAATGACACAAAAACACCTATTGGATGCACAAGATTGGTTACAAACATTAATTGGACAAGAATTAGCCTAGGGAGGACGAAAATGACCTAATTGTTCATCCAATGACACAAAAACACCTATTGGATGCACAAGATTGGTTAAAAACCCTAATTGGACAAGATTAAGTGTAGGGAGGACGAAAATGACCTAAATGTTCATCCAATGACACAAAACACCTATTGGATGCACAAGATTGGTTAAAAACCCTAATTGGACAAGAATTAGCCTAGGGAGGACGAAAAGGACCTAAATGTTCATCCAATGACACAAAACACCTATTGGATGCACAAGATTGGTTAAAAACTCTAATTGGACCAGATTAAGTGAAGGGAGGACGAAAATGACCTAAATATTCTTCCAATGACACAAAACACCGATTGGATGCACAAGATTGGTTAGAAACCCTAATTGGACAAGAATAAGCCTAGGGAGGACAAAAATGACCTAATTGTTCATCCAATGACACAAAACACCTATTGGATGCACAAGATTGGTTAAAAACCCTAATTGGACAAGATTAAGTGTAGGGAGGACGAAAAGGACCTAAAAGTTCATCCAATGACACAAAACACCTATTGGATGCACAAGATTGGTTAAAAAACCTAATTTGACAAGATTAAGTGTAGGGAGGACGAAAATGACCTAAATGTTCATCCAATGACACAAAACACCTATTGGATGCACAAGATTGGTTAGAAACCCTAATTGAACAAGATTTAGCCTAGGGAGGACGAAAATGACCTAATTGTTCATCCAATGACACAAAAACACGTATTCGATGCACAAGATTGGTTAGAAACCCTAATTGGACAAGAATTAGCCTAGGGAGAACGAAAAGGACCTAAATGTTCATCCAATGACACAAAACACCTATTGGATGCACAAGATTGTTTAAAAACCCTAATTGGACAAGATTAAGTGTAGGGAGGACGAAAATGACCTAAATGTTCATCCAATGACACAAAACACCTATTGGATGCACAAGATTGGTTAAAAACCCTAATTGGACAAGAATTAGCCTAGGGAGGACGAAAATGACCTAATTGTTCATCCAATGATACAAAAATACCTATTGGATGCACAAGATTGGTTAGAAACCCTAATTGGACAAGATTAAGTGTAGGGAGGTAGACAGTGACATAAAAATCATCCAATGACACAAACACACCTATTGGATGCACAAGATTGGTTAAAAACCATAATTGGACAAGAATTAGCCTAGGGAGGACGAAAATGACCTAAATGTTCATCCAATGACACAAAACACCTAATGGATGCACAAGATTAGTTAAAAACACTAATTGGACTACATTAAGTGTAAGGAGGACGAAAATGACCTAAATGTTCATCCAATGACACAAAACACCTATTGGATGCACAAGATTGGTTAAAAACCCTAAGTGGACTACATTAAGTGTAGGGAGGACGAAAATGACCTAAATGTTCATCCAATGACACAAAACACCTAGTGGATGCACAAGATTGGTTAGAAACCCTAATTGGACAAGATTAAGTTTGGGGAGGACGAAAATGACCTAATTGTTCATCCAATGACACAAAACACCTATTGGATGCATAAGATTGGTTAAAAACCCTAATTGGACAAGATTAAGTGTAGGGAGGACGAAAATGACCTAAATGTTCATCCAATGACACAAAACACCTAATGGATGCACAAGATTAGTTAAAAACACTAATTGGACTACATTAAGTGTACGGAGGACGAAAATGACCTAAATGTTCATCCAATGACACAAAACACCTATTGGATGCACAAGATTGGTTAAAAACCCTAATTGGACAAGAATTAACCTAGGGAGGACGAAAATGACCTAATTGTTCATCCAATGACACAAACACACCAATTGGATGCACAAGATTGGTTAGAAACCCTAATTGGACAAGAATAAGCCTAGGGAGGTCGAAAATGACCTAATTGTTCATCCAATGACACAAACACAACTATTGGATGCACAAGATTGGTTAGAAACCCTAATTGGACAAGCATAAGCCTAGGGAGGATGAAAAACGACCTAAATGTTCCTCCAATGACACAAAACACCTATTGGATGTACAAGATTGGTTAAAAACCCTAATTGGACAAGAATTAGCCTAGGGAGTTCGAAAATGACCTAAATGTTCATCCAATGACACAAAAACACCTAATGGATGCACAAGATTAGTTAAAAACCCTAATTGGACAAGATTAAGTGTAGGGAGGACGAAAATGACCTAAATGTTCATCCAATGACACAAAACACCTATTGGATGCACAAGATTGGTTAAAAACCCTAATTGGACAAGAATTAGCCTAGGGAGTTCGAAAATGACCTAAATGTTCATCCAATGAAACAAAAACACCTAATGGATGCACAAGATTGGTTAAAAAGCCTAATTGGACTACATTAATTGTTCATCCAATGACACAAACACACCTATTGGATGCACAAGATTGGTTTGAAACCCTAGTTGGACAAGAATAAGGCTAGGGAGGTCGAAAATGACCTAATTGTTCATCCAATGACACAAACACAACTATTGGATGCACAAGATTGGTTAGAAACCCTAATTGGACAAGCATAAGCCTAGGGAGGTCGAAAATGACCTAATTGTTCATCCAATGACACAAACACAACTATTGGATGCACAAGATTGGTTAGAAACCCTAATTGGACAAGGATAAGCCTAGGGAGGATGAAAATGACCTAAATGTTCATCCAATGACACAAAACACCTATTGGATGCACAAGATTGGTTAAAAACCCTAATTGGACAAGAATTAGCCTAGGGAGGACGAAAATGACCTAAATGTTCATCCAATGACACAAAACACCTATTGGATGCACAAGATTGGTTAAAAACCCTAATTAGACAAGATTAAGTGTTGGGAGGACGAAAATGACCTAAATGTTCATCCAATGACACAAAAACAACTATTGGATGCACAAGATTGGTTAAAAACCCTAATTGGACAAGAATAAGCTTAGGGAGGACGAAAATGACCTAATTGTTCATCCAATGATACAAAACACCTATTGGATGCACAAGATTGGTTAAAAACCCTAATTGGACAAGATTAAGTGTAGGGAGGACGAAAATGACCTAAATGTTCATCCAATGACACAAAACACCTATTGGATGCAAAAGATTGGTTAAAAACCCTAATTGGACAAGATTAAGTTTAGGGAGGACGAAAATGACCTAAATGTTCATCCAATGACACAAAACACCTATTGGATGCACAAGATTGGTTAAAAACCCTAATTGGACAAGAATAAGTCTAGGGAGGACGAAAATGACCTAAATGTTCATCCAATGACACAAAACACCTATTGGATGCACAAGATTGGTTAAAAACCCTAATTGGACAAGAATTAGCCTAGGGAGGACGAAAATGACCTAATTGTTCATCCAATGACACAAAAACACCTATTGGAAGAGATTAAGTTTAGGGAGGACGAAAATGACATAAATGTTCATCCAATGACACAAAAACAACTATTGGATGCACAAGATTGGTTCAAAACCCTAATTGGACAAGATTAAGTGTAGGGAGGACGAAAATGACCTAAATGTTCATCCAATGACACAAAACACCTATTGGATGCACAAGATTGGTTAAAAACCCTAATTGGACAAGAATTAGCCTAGGGAGGACGAAAATGACATAAATGTTCATCCAATGACACAAAAACACCTATTGGATGCACAAGATTGGTTAAAAACCCTAATTGGACAAGATTAAGTGTAGGGAGGACGAAAATGACCTAAATGTTCATCCAATGACACAAAACACCTATTGGATGCACAAGATTGGTTAAAAACCCTAATTGGACAAGAATTAGCCTAGGGAGGACGAAAATGACCTAATTGTTCATCCAATGACACAAAACACCTATTGGATGCACAAGATTGGTTAGAAACATTAATTGGACAAGAATTAGCCTAGGGAGGACGAAAATGACCTAATTGTTCATCCAATGACACAAAAACACCTATTGGATGCACAAGATTGGTTAAAAACCCTAATTGGACAAGATTAAGTGTAGGGAGGACGAAAATGACCTAAATGTTCATCCAATGACACAAAACACCTATTGGATGCACAAGATTGGTTAAAAACCCTAATTGGACAAGAATTAGCCTAGGGAGGACGAAAATGACCTAATTGTTCATCCAATGACACAAAACACCTATTGGATGCACAAGATTGGTTAGAAACATTAATTGGACAAGAATTAGCCTAGGGAGGACGAAAATGACCTAATTGTTCATCCAATGACACAAAAACACCTATTGGATGCACAAGATAGGTTAGAAACCCTAATTGGACAAGATTAAGTTTAGGGAGGATGAAAATGACGTAAATGTTCATCCAATGACACAAAACACCTATTGGATGCACAAGATTGGTTAAAAACCCTAATTGGACAAGATTAAGTGTAGGGAGGACGAAAATGACCTAAATGTTCATCCAATGACACAAAACACCTATTGGATGCACAAGATTGGTTAAAAACCCTAATTGGACAAGAATTAGCCTAGGGAGGACGAAAATGACCTAATTGTTCATCCAATGACACAAAACACCTATTGGATGCACACGATTGTTTAAAAACCCTAATTGGACAAGATTAAGTGTAGGGAGGACGAAAATGACCTAAATGTTCATCCAATGACACAAAACACCTATTGGATGCACAAGATTGGTTAAAAACCCTAATTGGACAAGAATTAGCCTAGGGAGGACGAAAATGACCTAATTGTTCATCCAATGACACAAAACACCTATTGGATGCACAAGATTGGTTAGAAACCCTAATTGAACAAGATTTAGCCTAGGGAGGACGAAAATGACCTAATTGTTCATCCAATGACACAAAAACACGTATTCGATGCACAAGATTGGTTAGAAACCCTAATTGGACAAGAATTAGCCTAGGGAGAACGAAAAGGACCTAAATGTTCATCCAATGACACAAAACACCTATTGGATGCACAAGATTGTTTAAAAACCCTAATTGGACAAGATTAAGTGTAGGGAGGACGAAAATGACCTAAATGTTCATCCAATGACACAAAACACCTATTGGATGCACAAGATTGGTTAAAAACCCTAATTGGACAAGAATTAGCCTAGGGAGGACGAAAATGACCTAATTGTTCATCCAATGATACAAAAATACCTATTGGATGCACAAGATTGGTTAGAAACCCTAATTGGACAAGATTAAGTGTAGGGAGGTAGACAGTGACATAAAAATCATCCAATGACACAAACACACCTATTGGATGCACAAGATTGGTTAAAAACCATAATTGGACAAGAATTAGCCTAGGGAGGACGAAAATGACCTAAATGTTCATCCAATGACACAAAACACCTAATGGATGCACAAGATTAGTTAAAAACACTAATTGGACTACATTAAGTGTAAGGAGGACGAAAATGACCTAAATGTTCATCCAATGACACAAAACACCTATTGGATGCACAAGATTGGTTAAAAACCCTAAGTGGACTACATTAAGTGTAGGGAGGACGAAAATGACCTAAATGTTCATCCAATGACACAAAACACCTATTGGATGCACAAGATTGGTTAAAAACCCTAATTGGACAAGATTAAGTGTAGGTAGGACACAAATGACCTAAATGTTCATCCAATGACACAAAAACACCTAATGGATGCACAAGATTGGTAAAAAACCCTAAGTGGACTACATTAAGTGTAGGGAGGACGAAAATGACCTAAATGTTCATCCAATGAAACAAAAACACCTTATGGATGCACAAGATTGGTTAAAAATCCTAATTCGACAAGATTAAGTGTAGGTAGGACGAAAATGACCTAAATGTTCATCCAATGACACAAAACACCTAGTGGATGCACAAGATTGGTTAGAAACCCTAATTGGACAAGATTAAGTTTGGGGAGGACGAAAATGACCTAATTGTTCATCCAATGACACAAAACACCTATTGGATGCATAAGATTGGTTAAAAACCCTAATTGGACAAGATTAAGTGTAGGGAGGACGAAAATGACCTAATTGTTCATCCAATGACACAAACACACCAATTGGATGCACAAGATTGGTTAGAAACCCTAATTGGACAAGAATTAGCCTAGGGAGGACGAAAATGACCTAAATGTTCATCCAATGACACAAAAACACCTATTTGATGCACAAGATTGGTTAAAAACCCTAATTGGACAAGAATTAGCCTAGGGAGGACGAAAATGACCTAAATGTTCATCCAATGACACAAAAACACATATTGGATGCACAAGATTGCTTAGAAACCTTAATTGGACAACAATTAGCCTAGGGAGGACGAAAATGACCTAAATGTTCGTCAATTGACACAAAAACTCCCAATGGATGCACAAGATTTGTTAAAAACCTTAATTGGACAAGAATTAGCCAAGGGAGGATGAAAATGACGTAAATGTTCATCCAATGACACAAAAACACCTAATGGATAAACAAGATTGGTTAAAAACCCTAATTGGACAAGAAATAGCCTAGGGAGGACGAAAATTACCTAAATGTTCATCCAACGACACAAAAACACCTAATGGATGCACAAGATTGGTTAAAAATCCTAATTGGACTACATTAAGTGTAGGGAGGACGAAAATCACCTAAATGTTCATCCAATGACACAAAACACGTATTGGATGCACAAGATTGGTTAGAAACCCTAATTAGACAAGATTAAGTTTTGGGAGGACGAAAATGACCTAATTGTTCATACAATGACACAAAACACCTATTGGATGCACAAGATTGGTTAAAAACCCTAATTGGACAAGATTAAGTGTAGGGAGGACGAAAATGACCTAAATGTTCATCCAATGACACAAAACACCTATTGGATGCACAAGATTGGTTAAAAACCCTAATTGGACAATAATTATCCTAGGGAGGACGAAAATGATCTAATTGTTCATCCAATTACACAAAAACACCAATTGGATACACAAGATTGGTTAAAAACCCTAATTAGACAAGGTTAAGTGTAGGGATGACGAAAATGACCTAAATATTCATCCAATGACACAAAACACCTATTGGATGCACAAGATTGGTTAAAAACACTAATTGGACAAGATTAAGTGTAGGGAGGACGAAAATGACCTAAATGTTCATCCAATGACACAAAACACCTATTGGATGCACAAGATTGGTTAAAAACCCTAATTGGACAAGAATTAGCCTAGGGAGGACGAAAATGACCTAAATGTTCATCAAATGATACAAAAACACCTATTGGATGCACAAAATTGGTTAGAAACCCTAATTGGACAAGATTAAGTGTAGGGAGGACGAAAATGACATAAATATTCATCCAATGACACAAAAACACCTATTGGATGCACAAAATTGGTTAGAAACCCTAATTGGACAAGATTAAGTGTAGGGAGGACGAAAATGACCTAAATGTTCATCCAATGACACAAAACACCTATTGGATGCACAAGATTGGTTAAAAACCCTAATTGGACAAGAATTAGCCTAGGGAGGACGAAAATGACCTAAATGTTCATCCAATGATACAAAAACACCTATTTGAAGTACAAGATTGGTTAGAAACCCTAATTGGACAAGAATTAGCCTAGGGAGGACGAAAATGACCTAAATGTTCATCAAATGATACAAAAACACCTATTGGATGCACAAAATTGGTTAGAAACCCTAATTGGACAAGATTAAGTGTAGGGAGGACGAAAATGACATAAATATTTATCCAATGACACAAAAACACCTATTGGATGCACAAAATTGGTTAGAAACCCTAATTGGACAAGATTAAGTGTAGGGAGGACGAAAATGACCTAAATGTTCATCCAATGACACAAAACACCTATTGGATGCACAATATTGGTTAAAAACCCTAATTGGACAAGAATTAGCCTAGGGAGGACGAAAATGACCTAATTGTTCATCCAATGACACAAACACACCTATTGGATGCACAAGATTGGTTAGAAACCCTAATTGGACAAGAATAAGCCTAGGGAGTTAAACAATGACCTAATTGTTCATCCAATGACACAGACACAACTATTGGATGCACATGTTTGGTTAGAAACACTAATTGGACAAGAATAAGCCTAGGGAGGTCGAAAATGACCTAATTGTTCATTCAATGACACAAAAACACCTAATGGATGCACAAGATTGGTTAAAAACCTTAATTGGACTACATGAAGTGTAGGGAGGACGAAAATGACCTAATTGTTCATCCAATGACACAAAACACCTATTGGATGCACAAGATTGGTTAAAAACCCTAATTGGACAAGAATTAGCCTAGGGAGGACGAAAATGACCTAATTGTTCATCCAATGATACAAAAATACCTATTGGATGCACAAGATTGGTTAGAAACCCTAATTGGACAAGATTAAGTGTAGGGAGGTAGACAGTGACATAAAAATCATCCAATGACACAAACACACCTATTGGATGCACAAGATTGGTTAAAAACCATAATTGGACAAGAATTAGCCTAGGGAGGACGAAAATGACCTAAATGTTCATCCAATGACACAAAACACCTAATGGATGCACAAGATTAGTTAAAAACACTAATTGGACTACATTAAGTGTAAGGAGGACGAAAATGACCTAAATGTTCATCCAATGACACAAAACACCTATTGGATGCACAAGATTGGTTAAAAACCCTAAGTGGACTACATTAAGTGTAGGGAGGACGAAAATGACCTAAATGTTCATCCAATGACACAAAACACCTATTGGATGCACAAGATTGGTTAAAAACCCTAATTGGACAAGATTAAGTGTAGGTAGGACACAAATGACCTAAATGTTCATCCAATGACACAAAAACACCTAATGGATGCACAAGATTGGTAAAAAACCCTAAGTGGACTACATTAAGTGTAGGGAGGACGAAAATGACCTAAATGTTCATCCAATGAAACAAAAACACCTTATGGATGCACAAGATTGGTTAAAAATCCTAATTGGACAAGATTAAGTGTAGGGAGGACGAAAATGACCTAAATGTTCATCCAATGACACAAAACACCTAGTGGATGCACAAGATTGGTTAGAAACCCTAATTGGACAAGATTAAGTTTGGGGAGGACGAAAATGACCTAATTGTTCATCCAATGACACAAAACACCTATTGGATGCATAAGATTGGTTAAAAACCATAATTGGACAAGAATTAGCCTAGGGAGGACGAAAATGACCTAAATGTTCATCCAATGACACAAAACACCTAATGGATGCACAAGATTAGTTAAAAACACTAATTGGACTACACTAAGTGTACGGAGGACGAAAATGACCTAAATGTTCATCCAATGACACAAAACACCTATTGGATGCACAAGATTGGTTAAAAACCCTAAGTGGACTACATTAAGTGTAGGGAGGACGAAAATGACCTAAATGTTCATCCAATGACACAAAACACCTAGTGGATGCACAAGATTGGTTAGAAACCCTAATTGGACAAGATTAAGTTTGGGGAGGACGAAAATGACCTAATTGTTCATCCAATGACACAAAACACCTATTGGATGCATAAGATTGGTTAAAAACCCTAATTGGACAAGATTAAGTGTAGGGAGGACGAAAATGACCTAAATGTTCATCCAATGACACAAAACACCTATTGAATGCACAAGATTGGTTAAAAACCTTAATTGGACCAGAATTAGCCTAGGGAGGACGAAAATGACCTAATTGTTCATCCAATGACACAAACACACCAATTGGATGCACAAGATTGGTTAGAAACCCTAATTGGACAAGAATAAGCCTAGGCAGGTCCAAAATGACCTAATTGTTAATCCAATAACACAAACACAACTATTGGATGCACAAGATTGGTTAGAAACCCTAATTGGACAAGCATAAGCCTAGGGAGGATGAAAATGACCTAAATATTCATCCAATGACACAAAACACCTATTGGATGCACAAGATTGGTTAAAAACCCTAATTGGACAAGAATTAGCCTAGGGAGGACGAAAATGACCTAAATGTTCATCCAATGACACAAAACACCTATTGGATGCACAAGATTGGTTAAAAACCCTAATTGGACTACATTAAGTGTATGGAGGACGAAAATCACCTAAATGTTCATCCAATGACACAAAACACCTATTGGATGCATAAGATTGGTTAAAAACCCTAATTGGACAAGAATTACCCTAGGGAGGACGAAAATGAACTAAATGTTCATCCAATGACACAAAACACCTATTGGATGCACAAGATTGGTTAAAAACCCTAATTGGACAAGATTAAGTGTAGGGAGGACGAAAATGACCTAAATGTTCATCCAATGACACAAAACACCTATTGGATGCACAAGATTGGTTAAAAACCCTAATTGGACAAGAATTAGCCTAGGGAGGATGAAAATCACCTAATTATTCATCCAATGACACAAAAACACCTAATGGATGCACAAGATTCGTTAGAAACCCTAATTGGACAAGATTAAGTTTAGGGAGGACGAAAATGACCTAATTGTTCATCCAATGACACAAAACACCTATTGGATGCACAAGATTTGTTAAAAACCCTAATTGGACAAGATTAAGTGTATGGAGGACGAAAATGACCTAAATGTTCATCCAATGACACAAAACACCTATTGGATGCACAACATTGGTTAGAAACCCTAATTGGACAAGATTAAGTTTAGGGAGGACGAAAATGACCTAATTGTTCGTCCAATGATACAAAACACCTATTGGATGCACAAGATTGGTTAAAAACCCTAATTGGACAAGATTAAGTGTAGGGAGGACGAAAATGACCTAAATGTTCATCCAATGACACAAAACACCTATTGGATGCACAAGATTGGTTAAAAACCCAAATTGGACAAGATTAAGTGTAGGAGGGACGAAAATGACCTAAATGTTCATCCAATGACACAAAACACCTATTGGATGCACAAGATTGGTTAAAAACCCGAATTGGACAAGATTAAGTGTAGGGAGGACGAAAATGACCTAAATGTTCATCCAGTGACACAAAACACCTATTGGATGCACATGATTTGTTAAAAACCCTAATTGGACAAGATTAAGTGTAGGGAGGACGAAAATACGAAAATGACCTAAATGTTCTTCCAATGACACAAAACACCTATTGGATGCACAAGATTGGTTAAAAACCCTAATTGGACAAGATTAAGTGTAGGGAGGACGAAAATGACCTAAATGTTCATCCAATGACACAAAACACCTATTGGATGCACAAGATTGGTTAAAAACACTAATTGGATAAGAATAAGCCTAAGGAGGACGAAAATGACCTAAATGTTCATCCAATGACACAAAACACCTATTGGATGCACAAGATTGGTTAAAAACCCTAATTGGACAAGAATTAGCCTAGGGAGGACGAAAATGACCTAATTGTTCATCCAATGACACAAAACACCTATTGGATGCACAAGATTGGTTAAAAACCCTAATTGGACAAGATTAAGTGTAGGGAGGACGAAAACGAAAATGACCTAAATGTTCTTCCAATGACACAAAACACCTATTGGATGCACAAGATTGGTTAAAAACCCTAATTGGACAAGATTAAGTGTAGGGAGGACGAAAATGACCTAAATGTTCATCCAATGACACAAAACACCTATTGGATGCACAAGATTGGTTAAAAACCTTAATTGGACAAGATAAAGTGTAGGGAAGACGAAAATGACCTAAATATTCATCAAATGACACAAAACACCTATTGGATGCACAATATTGGTTAAAAACCCTAATTCGACAAGAATTAGCCTAGGGAGGATGAAAATGACCTAATTGTTCATCCAATGACACAAAAACACCTATTGGATGCACAAGATTGGTTAAAAACCCTAACTGGACAAGATTAAGTGTAGGGAGGACGAAAATGGCCTAAATATTGATCCAATGACACAAAACACCTATTGGATGCACAAGATTGGTTAAAAACCCTAATTGGACAAGATTAAGTGTAGGGAGGACGAAAATGGACTAAATATTGATCTAATGACACAAAAACACCTATTGGATGCACAAGATTGGTTAAAAACCCTAATTGGACAAGATTAAGTGTAGGGAGGACGAAAATGACCTAAATGTTCATCCAATGACACAAAACACCTATTGGATGCACAAGATTGGTTAAAAACCCTAATTGGACAAGATTAAGTGTAGTGGGGACAAAAATGACCTAAATGTTCATTCGATGACACAAAACACCTATTGGATGCACAAGATTGGTTAAAAACCCTAATTGGACAAGATTAAGTGTAGGGAGGACGAAAATGACCTAAATATTCATCCAATGACACAAAACACCTATTGGATGCACAAGATTGGTTAAAACCCTAATTAGACAAGAATTAGCCTAGGGATGACGAAAATGACCTAAATGTTCATCCAATGACACAAAAACACATAATGGATGCACAAGATTGGTTAAAACCCCTAATTGGAAAAGAATTAACCTAGGGAGTTCGAAAATGACCTAAATGTTTATCCAATGACACAAAAACACCTAATGGATGCACAAGATTGGTTAAAAACCCTAATTGGACTACATTAAGTGTAGGGAGGACGAAAATGACCTAAATGTTCATCCAATGACACAAAACACCTATTGAATGCACAAGATTGGTTAAAAACCCTAATTGGACAAGAATTAGCCTAGGGAGGACGAAAATGACTTAATTGTTCATCCAATGACGCAAAAACACCTATTGGATGCACAAGATTGGTTAGAAACCCTAATTGGACAAGAATAAGCCTAGGAAGGTCGAAAATGACCTAATTGTTCATCCAATGACACAAACACAACAATTGGATGCACAAGATTGGTTAGAAACCCTAATTGGACAAGCATAAGACTAGGGAGGATGAAACTAACCTAAATGTTCATCCAATGACACAAAAACACCTAATGGATGCACAAGATTGGTTAGAAACCATAATTGGACAAGATTAAGTTTAGGGACGACGAAAATGATCTAATTGTTCATCCAATGACACAAAACACCTATTGGATGCACAAGATTGGTTAAAAACCCTAATTGGACAAGATTAAGTGTAGGGAGGACGAAAATGACCTAAATGTTCATCCAATGACACAAAAACACCTAATGGATGCACAAGATCGGTTAAAAACCCTAATTGGACTACATTAAGTGTAGGGAGGATGAAAATAACCTAAATGGTCATCCAATGACACAAAACACCTATTGGATGCACAAGATTGGTTAAAAACCCTAATTGGACAAGAATTAGCCTAGGGAGGACGAAAATGACCTAATTGTTCATCCAATGACACAAACACAACTATTGGATGCACAAGATTGGTTAGAAACCCTAATTGGACAAGCATAAGCCTAGGGAGGATGAAAATGACCTAAATGTTCATCCAATGACACAAAACACCTATTGGATGCACAAGATTGGTTAAAAACCCTAATTGGACAAGATTAAGTGTAGGGAGGACGAAAATGACCTAAATGTTCATCCAATGACACAAACACAACTATTGGATGCACATGATTGGTTAGAAACCCTAATTTGACAAGCATAAGCCTAGGGAAGATGAAAATGACCTAAATGTTCATCTAATGACACAAAACACCTATTGGATGCACAAGATTGGTTAGAAACACTAATTGGACAAGAATTAACATAGGGAGGACGAAAATGACCTAATTGTTCATCCAATGACACAAACATACGAATTGGATGCACAAGATTGGTTAGAAACCCTAATTGGACAAGAATTAGCCTAGGGAGGACGAAAATGACCTAAATGTTCATCCAATGACACAAAAACACCTATTTGATGCACAAGATTGGTTAAAAACCCTAATTGGACAAGAATTAGCCTAGGGAGGACGAAAATGACCTAAATGTTCATCCAATGACACAAAAACACATATTGGATGCACAAGATTGCTTAGAAACCTTAATTGGAGAACAATTAGCCTTGGGAGGACGAAAATGACCTAAATGTTCGTCAATTGACACAAAAACTCCCAATGGATGCACAAGATTGGTTAAAAACCTTAATTGGACAAGAATTAGCCAAGGGAGGATGAAAATGACGTAAATGTTCATCCCATGACACAAAAACACCTAATGGATAAACAAGATTGGTTAAAAACCCTAATTGGACAAGAAATAGCCTAGTGAGGACGAAAATTACCTAAATGGTCATCCAACGACACAAAAACACCTAATGGATGCACAAGATTGGTTAAAAATCCTAATTGGACTACATTAAGTGTAGGGAGTACGAAAATCACCTAAATGTTCATCCAATGACACAAAACACGTATTGGATGCACAAGATTGGTTAGAAACCCTAATTAGACAAGATTAAGTTTTGGGAGGACGAAAATGACCTAATTGTTCATACAATGACACAAAACACCTATTGGATGCACAAGATTGGTTAAAAACCCTAATTGGACAAGAATTAGCCTAGGGAGGACGAAAATGACCTAATTGTTCATCCAATGATACAAAAATACCTATTGGATGCACAAGATTGGTTAGAACCCCTAATTGGACAAGATTAAGTGTAGGGAGGTAGACAGTGACATAAAAATCATCCAATGACACAAACACACCTATTGGATGCACAAGATTGGTTAAAAACCATAATTGGACAAGAATTAGCCTAGGGAGGACGAAAATGACCTAAATGTTCATCCAATGACACAAAACACCTAATGGATGCACAAGATTAGTTAAAAACACTAATTGGACTACACTAAGTGTACGGAGGACGAAAATGACCTAAATGTTCATCCAATGACACAAAACACCTATTGGATGCACAAGATTGGTTAAAAACCCTAAGTGGACTACATTAAGTGTAGGGAGGACGAAAATGACCTAAATGTTCATCCAATGACACAAAACACCTAGTGGATGCACAAGATTGGTTAGAAACCCTAATTGGACAAGATTAAGTGTAGGGAGGTAGACAGTGACATAAAAATCATCCAATGACACAAACACACCTATTGGATGCACAAGATTGGTTAAAAACCATAATTGGACAAGAATTAGCCTAGGGAGGACGAAAATGACCTAAATGTTCATCCAATGACACAAAACACCTAATGGATGCACAAGATTAGTTAAAAACACTAATTGGACTACATTAAGTGTACGGAGGACGAAAATGACCTAAATGTTCATCCAATGACACAAAACACCTATTGGATGCACAAGATTGGTTAAAAACCCTAAGTGGACTACATTAAGTGTAGGGAGGACGAAAATGACCTAAATGTTCATCCAATGACACAAAACACCTATTGGATGCACAAGATTGGTTAAAAACCCTAATTGGACAAGATTAAGTGTAGGTAGGATACAAATGACCTAAATATTCATCCAATGACACAAAAACACCTAATAGATGCACAAGATTGGTAAAAAACCCTAAGTGGACTACATTAACTGTAGGGAGGACGAAAATGACCTAAATGTTCATCCAATGATACAAAAACACCTTATGGATGCACAAGATTGGTTAAAAATCCTAATAGGACAAGATTAAGTGTAGGGAGGACGAAAATGACCTAAATGTTCATCCAATGACACAAAACACCTAGTGGATGCACAAGATTGGTTAGAAACCCTAATTGGACAAGATTAAGTTTGGGGAGGACGAAAATGACCTAATTGTTCATCCAATGACACAAAACACCTATTGGATGCATAAGATTGGTTAAAAACCCTAATTGGACAAGATTAAGTGTAGGGAGGACGAAAATGACCTAAATGTTCATCCAATGACACAAAACACCTATTGGATGCACAAGATTGGTGAAAAACCTTAATTGGACCAGAATTAGCCTAGGGAGGACGAAAATGACCTAATTGTTCATCCAATGACACAAACACACCAATTGGATGCACAAGATTGGTTAGAAACCCTAATTGGACAAGAATAAGCCTAGGCAGGTCCAAAATGACCTAATTGTTAATCCAATAACACAAACACAACTATTGGATGCACAAGATTGGTTAGAAACCCTAATTGGACAAGCATAAGCCTAGGGAGGATGAAAATGACCTAAATATTCATCCAATGACACAAAACACCTATTGGATGCACAAGATTGGTTAAAAACCCTAATTGGACAAGAATTAGCCTAGGGAGGACGAAAATGACCTAAATGTTCATCCAATGACACAAAAACACCTAATGGATGCAGAAGATTGGTTAAAAACCCTAATTGGACAAGAATTAGCCTTGGGAGGACGAAAATGACCTAAATGTTCGTCCAATGACACATAAACACCTAATGGATGCACAAGATTGGTTAAAAACCCTAATTGGACAAGAATTAGCCTAAGGAGGACGAAAATGACCTAAGTGTTCATCCAATGACACAAAAACACCTATTGAATGCACAAGATTGGTTAGAAACCCTAATTGGACAAGATTAAGTGTAGGGAGGTCGAAAATGACATAAAAATCATCCAACGACAAAAACACACCTATTGGATGCACAAGATTGGTTAAAAACCCTAATTGGACAAGAATTAGCCTAGGGAGGACGAAAATGACCTAATTGTTCATCCAATGACACAAAACACCTATTGGATGCACAATATTGGTTAAAAACCCTAATTGGACAAGATTAAGTGTAGGGAGGTAGACAGTGACATAAAAATCATCCAATGACACAAACACACCTATTGGATG
Source organism: Cicer judaicum (assembly GCA_037974835.1). Taxonomy (NCBI): domain Eukaryota; kingdom Viridiplantae; phylum Streptophyta; class Magnoliopsida; order Fabales; family Fabaceae; genus Cicer; species Cicer judaicum. The sequence continues at coordinate 1,832,435 of JBBPBS010000604.1, read as the reverse complement.
CACAAGATTGGTTAAAAACCATAATTGGACAAGAATTAGCCTAGGGAGGACGAAAATGACCTAAATGTTCATCCAATGACACAAAACACCTAATGGATGCACAAGATTAGTTAAAAACACTAATTGGACTACATTAAGTGTAAGGAGGACGAAAATGACCTAAATGTTCATCCAATGACACAAAACACCTATTGGATGCACAAGATTGGTTAAAAACCCTAAGTGGACTACATTAAGTGTAGGGAGGACGAAAATGACCTAAATGTTCATCCAATGACACAAAACACCTATTGGATGCACAAGATTGGTTAAAAACCCTAATTGGACAAGATTAAGTGTAGGTAGGACACAAATGACCTAAATGTTCATCCAATGACACAAAAACACCTAATGGATGCACAAGATTGGTAAAAAACCCTAAGTGGACTACATTAAGTGTAGGGAGGACGAAAATGACCTAAATGTTCATCCAATGAAACAAAAACACCTTATGGATGCACAAGATTGGTTAAAAATCCTAATTGGACAAGATTAAGTGTAGGGAGGACGAAAATGACCTAAATGTTCATCCAATGACACAAAACACCTAGTGGATGCACAAGATTGGTTAGAAACCCTAATTGGACAAGATTAAGTTTGGGGAGGACGAAAATGACCTAATTGTTCATCCAATGACACAAAACACCTATTGGATGCATAAGATTGGTTAAAAACCCTAATTGGACAAGATTAAGTGTAGGGAGGACGAAAATGACCTAAATGTTCATCCAATGACACAAAACACGTATTCGATGCACAAGATTGGTTAAAAACCTTAATTGGACCAGAATTAGCCTAGGGAGGACGAAAATGACCTAATTGTTCATCCAATGACACAAACACACCAATTGGATGCACAAGATTGGTTAGAAACCCTAATTGGACAAGAATAAGCCTAGGCACGTCCAAAATGACCTAATTGTTAATCCAATAACAAAAACACAACTATTGGATGCACAAGATTGGTTAGAAACCCTAATTGGACAAGCATAAGCCTAGGGAGGATGAAAATGACCTAAATGTTCATCCAATGACACAAAACACCTATTGGATGCATAAGATTGGTTAAAAACCCTAATTGGACAAGATTAAGTGTAGGGAGGACGAAAATGACCTAAATGTTCATCCAATGACACAAAACACGTATTGGATGCACAAGATTGGTTAAAAACCTTAATTGGACCAGAATTAGCCTAGGGAGGACGAAAATGACCTAATTGTTCATCCAATGACACAAAACACCTATTGGATGCACAAGATTGGTTAAAAACCCTAATTGGACAAGAATTAGCCTAGGGAGGATGAAAATGACCTAAATGTTCATCCAATGACACAAAACACCTATTGGATGCACAACATTGGTTAGAAACCCTAATTGGACAAGATTAAGTTTAGGGAGGACGAAAATTACCTAATTGTTCATCCAATGACACAAAACACCTATTGGATGCACAAGATTAGTTAAAAAACCCTAATTGCACTACATTAAGTGTAGGGAGGACGAAAATGACCTAAATGTTCATCCAATGATACAAAACACCTATTGGATGCACAAGATTTGTAAAAAACCCTAATTGGACAAGATTAAGTGTAGGGAGGACGAAAATGACCTAAATGTTCATCCAATGACACAAAACACCTATTGGATGCACAAGATTGGTTAAAAACCCTAATTGGACAAGAATTAGCCTAGGGAGGACGAAAATGACCTAAATGTTCATCCAATGACACAAAAACACCTAATGGATGCACAAGATTAGTTAAAAACCCTAATTAGACAAGAATTAGCCTAGGGACGACGAAAATGACCTAAATGTTCATCCAATGAAACAAAACACCTATTGGATGCACAAGATTGGTTAAAAACCCTAATTGGACTACATTAAGTGTAGGGAGGACGAAAATGACCTAAATGTTCATCCAATGACACAAAACTCCTATTGGATGCACAAGATTGGTTTAAAACCCTAATTGGACAAGAATTAGCCTAGGGAGGACGAAAATGACCTAAATGTTCATCCAATGACACAAAACACCTATTGGATGCACAAGATTGGTTAAAAACCCTAATTGGACAAGATTAAGTGTAGGGAGGACGAAAATGACCTAATTGTTCATCCAATGACACAAAAACACCAATTGGATGCACAAGATTGGTTAGAAACCCTAATTGGACAAGAATTAGCCTAGGGAGGACGAAAATGACCTAAATGTTCATCCAATGACACAAAAACACCTATTTGATGCACAAGATTGGTTAAAAACCCTAATTGGACAAGAATTAGCCTAGGGAGGACGAAAATGACCTAAATGTTCATCCAATGACACAAAAACACATATTGGATGCACAAGATTGCTTAGAAACCTTAATTGGACAACAATTAGCCTTGGGAGGACGAAAATGACCTAAATGTTCGTCAATTGACACAAAAACTCCCAATGGATGCACAAGATTGGTTAAAAACCTTAATTGGACAAGAATTAGCCAAGGGAGGATGAAAATGACGTAAATGTTCATCCCATGACACAAAAACACCTAATGGATAAACAAGATTGGTTAAAAACCCTAATTGGACAAGAAATAGCCTAGTGAGGACGAAAATTACCTAAATGGTCATCCAACGACACAAAAACACCTAATGGATGCACAAGATTGGTTAAAAATCCTAATTGGACTACATTAAGTGTAGGGAGTACGAAAATCACCTAAATGTTCATCCAATGACACAAAACACGTATTGGATGCACAAGATTGGTTAGAAACCCTAATTAGACAAGATTAAGTTTTGGGAGGACGAAAATGACCTAATTGTTCATACAATGACACAAAACACCTATTGGATGCACAAGATTGGTTAAAAACCCTAATTGGACAAGAATTAGCCTAGGGAGGACGAAAATGACCTAATTGTTCATCCAATGATACAAAAATACCTATTGGATGCACAAGATTGGTTAGAACCCCTAATTGGACAAGATTAAGTGTAGGGAGGTAGACAGTGACATAAAAATCATCCAATGACACAAACACACCTATTGGATGCACAAGATTGGTTAAAAACCATAATTGGACAAGAATTAGCCTAGGGAGGACGAAAATGACCTAAATGTTCATCCAATGACACAAAACACCTAATGGATGCACAAGATTAGTTAAAAACACTAATTGGACTACACTAAGTGTACGGAGGACGAAAATGACCTAAATGTTCATCCAATGACACAAAACACCTATTGGATGCACAAGATTGGTTAAAAACCCTAAGTGGACTACATTAAGTGTAGGGAGGACGAAAATGACCTAAATGTTCATCCAATGACACAAAACACCTAGTGGATGCACAAGATAGGTTAGAAACCCTAATTGGACAAGATTAAGTTTGGGGAGGACGAAAATGACCTAATTGTTCATCCAATGACACAAAACACCTATTGGATGCATAAGATTGGTTAAAAACCCTAATTGGACAAGATTAAGTGTAGGGAGGACGAAAATGACCTAAATGTTCATCCAATGACACAAAACACGTATTGGATGCACAAGATTGGTTAAAAACCTTAATTGGACCAGAATTAGCCTAGGGAGGACGAAAATGACCTAATTGTTCATCCAATGACACAAACACGCCAATTGGATGCACAAGATTGGTTAGAAACCCTAATTGGACAAGAATAAGCCTAGGCAGGTCCAAAATGACCTAATTGTTAATCCAATAACAAAAACACAACTATTGGATGCACAAGATTGGTTAGAAACCCTAATTGGACAAGCATAAGCATAGGGAGGATGAAAATGACCTAAATGTTCATCCAATGACACAAAACACCTATTGGATGCACAAGATTGGTTAAAAACCCTAATTGGACAAGATTAAGTGTAGGGAGGACGAAAATGACCTAAATGTTCATCCAATGACACAAACACAACTATTGGATGCACATGATTGGTTAGAAACCCTAATTTGACAAGCATAAGCCTAGGGAAGATGAAAATGATCTAAATGTTCATCTAATGACACAAAACACCTATTGGATGCACAAGATTGGTTAGAAACCCTAATTGGACAAGAATAAGCCTAGGCAGGTCCAAAATGACCTAATTGTTAATCCAATAACACAAACACAACTATTGGATGCACAAGATTGGTTAGAAACCCTAATTGGACAAGCATAAGCCTAGGGAGGATGAAAATGACCTAAATGTTCATCCAATGACACAAAACACCTATTGGATGCACAAGATTGGTTAAAAACCTTAATTGGACCAGAATTAGCCTAGGGAGCACGAAAATGACCAAATTGTTCATCCAATGACACAAACACACCAATTGGATGCACAAGATTGGTTAGAAACCCTAATTGGACAAGAATAAGCCTAGGCAGGTCCAAAATGACCTAATTGTTAATCCAATAACACAAACACAACTATTGGATGCACAAGATTGGTTAGAAACCCTAATTGGACAAGCATAAGCCTAGGGAGGATGAAAATGACCTAAATGTTCATCCAATGACACAAAACACCTATTGGATGCACAAGATTGGTTAAAAACCTTAATTGGACCAGAATTAGCCTAGGGAGGACGAAAATGACCTAATTGTTCATCCAATGACACAAACACACCAATTGGATGCACAAGATTGGTTAGAAACCCTAATTGGACAAGAATAAGCCTAGGCAGGTCCAAAATAACCTAATTGTTAATCCAATAACACAAACACAACTATTGGATGCACAAGATTGGTTAGAAACCCTAATTGGACAAGCATAAGCCTAGGGAGGATGAAAATGACCTAAATGTTCATCCAATGACACAAAACACCTATTGGATGCACAAGATTGGTTAAAAACCTTAATTGGACCAGAATTAGCCTAGGGAGGACGAAAATGACCAAATTGTTCATCCAATGACACAAACACACCAATTGGATGCACAAGATTGGTTAGAAACCCTAATTGGACAAGAATAAGCCTAGGCAGGTCCAAAATGACCTAATTGTTAATCCAATAACACAAACACAACTATTGGATGCACAAGATTGGTTAGAAACCCTAATTGGACAAGCATAAGCCTAGGGAGGATGAAAATGACCTAAATGTTCATCCAATGACACGAAACACCTATTGGATGCACAAGATTGGTTAAAAACCCCAATTGGACAAGATTAAGTGTAGGGAGCACGAAAATGACCTAAATGTTCATCCAATGACACAAACACAACTATTGGATGCACATGATTGGTTAGAAACCCTAATTTGACAAGCATAAGCCTAGGGAAGATGAAAATGATCTAAATGTTCATCTAATGACACAAAACACCTATTGGATGCACAAGATTGGTTAGAAACACTAATTGGACAAGATTAAGTTTTGGGAGGACGAAAATGACCTAATTGTTCATCCAATGACACAAAACAGCTATTGGATGCACAAGATTGGTTAAAAACCCTAATTGGACAAGAATTAACCTAGGGAGGACGAAAATGACCTAATTGTTCATCCAATGACACAAACACACCAATTGGATGCACAAGATTGGTTAGAAACCCTAATTGGACAAGAATTAGCCTAGGGAAGACGAAAATGACCTAAATGTTCATCCAATGACACAAAAACACCTATTTGATGCACAAGATTGGTTAAAAACCCTAATTGGACAAGAATTAGCCTAGGGAGGACGAAAATGACCTAAATGTTCATCCAATGACACAAAAACACATATTGGATGCACAAGATTGCTTAGAAACCTTAATTGGACAACAATTAGCCTAGGGAGGACGAAAATGACCTAAATGTTCGTCAATTGACACAAAAACTCCCAATGGATGCACAAGATTGGTTAAAAACCTTAATTGGACAAGAATTAGCCAAGGGAGGATGAAAATGACGTAAATGTTCATCCAATGACACAAAAACACCTAATGGATAAACAAGATTGGTTAAAAACCCTAATTGGACAAGAAATAGCCTAGGGAGGACGAAAATTACCTAAATGTTCATCCAACGACACAAAAACACCTAATGGATGCACAAGATTGGTTAAAAATCCTAATTGGACTACATTAATTGTAGGGAGGACGAAAATCACCTAAATGTTCATCCAATGACACAAAACACGTATTGGATGCACAAGATTGGTTAGAAACCCTAATTAGACAAGATTAAGTTTTGGGAGGACGAAAATGACCTAATTGTTCATACAATGACACAAAACACCTATTGGATGCACAAGATTGGTTAAAAACCCTAATTGGACAAGAATTAGCCTAGGGAGGACGAAAATGACCTAATTGTTCATCCAATGATACAAAAATACCTATTGGATGCACAAGATTGGTTAGAACCCCTAATTGGACAAGATTAAGTGTAGGGAGGTAGACAGTGACATAAAAATCATCCAATGACACAAACACACCTATTGGATGCACAAGATTGGTTAAAAACCATAATTGGACAAGAATTAGCCTAGGGAGGACGAAAATGACCTAAATGTTCATCCAATGACACAAAACACCTAATGGATGCACAAGATTAGTTAAAAACACTAATTGGACTACACTAAGTGTACGGAGGACGAAAATGACCTAAATGTTCATCCAATGACACAAAACACCTATTGGATGCACAAGATTGGTTAAAAACCCTAAGTGGACTACATTAAGTGTAGGGAGGACGAAAATGACCTAAATGTTCATCCAATGACACAAAACACCTAGTGGATGCACAAGATAGGTTAGAAACCCTAATTGGACAAGATTAAGTTTGGGGAGGACGAAAATGACCTAATTGTTCATCCAATGACACAAAACACCTATTGGATGCATAAGATTGGTTAAAAACCCTAATTGGACAAGATTAAGTGTAGGGAGGACGAAAATGACCTAAATGTTCATCCAATGACACAAAACACGTATTGGATGCACAAGATTGGTTAAAAACCTTAATTGGACCAGAATTAGCCTAGGGAGGACGAAAATGACCTAATTGTTCATCCAATGACACAAACACGCCAATTGGATGCACAAGATTGGTTAGAAACCCTAATTGGACAAGAATAAGCCTAGGCAGGTCCAAAATGACCTAATTGTTAATCCAATAACAAAAACACAACTATTGGATGCACAAGATTGGTTAGAAACCCTAATTGGACAAGCATAAGCATAGGGAGGATGAAAATGACCTAAATGTTCATCCAATGACACAAAACACCTATTGGATGCACAAGATTGGTTAAAAACCCTAATTGGACAAGATTAAGTGTAGGGAGGACGAAAATGACCTAAATGTTCATCCAATGACACAAAAACACCTAATGGATGCACAAAATCGGTTAAAAACCCTAATTGGACTACATTAAGTGTAGGGAGGATGAAAATGACCTAAATGGTCATCCAATGACACAAAACACCTATTGGATGCACAAGATTGGTTAAAAACCCTAATTGGACAAGAATTAGCCTAGGGAGGTCGAAAATGACCTAATTGTTCATCCAATGACACAAACACATCTATTGGATGCACAAGATTGGTTAGAAACCCTAATTGGACAAGCATAAGCCTAGGGAGGATGAAAATGACCTAAATGTTCATCCAATGACACAAAACACCTATTGGATGCACAAGATTGGTTAAAAACCCTAATTGGACAAGATTAAGTGTAGGGAGGACGAAAATGACCTAAATGTTCATCCAATGACACAAACACAACTATTGGATGCACATGATTGGTTAGAAACCCTAATTTGACAAGCATAAGCCTAGGGAAGATGAAAATGATCTAAATGTTCATCTAATGACACAAAACACCTATTGGATGCACAAGATTGGTTAGAAACCCTAATTGGACAAGAATAAGCCTAGGCAGGTCCAAAATGACCTAATTGTTAATCCAATAACACAAACACAACTATTGGATGCACAAGATTGGTTAGAAACCCTAATTGGACAAGCATAAGCCTAGGGAGGATGAAAATGACCTAAATGTTCATCCAATGACACAAAACACCTATTGGATGCACAAGATTGGTTAAAAACCTTAATTGGACCAGAATTAGCCTAGGGAGCACGAAAATGACCAAATTGTTCATCCAATGACACAAACACACCAATTGGATGCACAAGATTGGTTAGAAACCCTAATTGGACAAGAATAAGCCTAGGCAGGTCCAAAATGACCTAATTGTTAATCCAATAACACAAACACAACTATTGGATGCACAAGATTGGTTAGAAACCCTAATTGGACAAGCATAAGCCTAGGGAGGATGAAAATGACCTAAATGTTCATCCAATGACACAAAACACCTATTGGATGCACAAGATTGGTTAAAAACCTTAATTGGACCAGAATTAGCCTAGGGAGGACGAAAATGACCAAATTGTTCATCCAATGACACAAACACACCAATTGGATGCACAAGATTGGTTAGAAACCCTAATTGGACAAGAATAAGCCTAGGCAGGTCCAAAATGACCTAATTGTTAATCCAATAACACAAACACAACTATTGGATGCACAAGATTGGTTAGAAACCCTAATTGGACAAGCATAAGCCTAGGGAGGATGAAAATGACCTAAATGTTCATCCAATGACACGAAACACCTATTGGATGCACAAGATTGGTTAAAAACCCTAATTGGACAAGATTAAGTGTAGGGAGCACGAAAATGACCTAAATGTTCATCCAATGACACAAACACAACTATTGGATGCACATGATTGGTTAGAAACCCTAATTTGACAAGCATAAGCCTAGGGAAGATGAAAATGATCTAAATGTTCATCTAATGACACAAAACACCTATTGGATGCACAAGATTGGTTAGAACCCCTAATTGGACAAGATTAAGTGTAGGGAGGTAGACAGTGACATAAAAATCATCCAATGACACAAACACACCTATTGGATGCACAAGATTGGTTAAAAACCATAATTGGACAAGAATTAGCCTAGGGAGGACGAAAATGACCTAAATGTTCATCCAATGACACAAAACACCTAATGGATGCACAAGATTAGTTAAAAACACTAATTGGACTACACTAAGTGTACGGAGGACGAAAATGACCTAAATGTTCATCCAATGACACAAAACACCTATTGGATGCACAAGATTGGTTAAAAACCCTAAGTGGACTACATTAAGTGTAGGGAGGACGAAAATGACCTAAATGTTCATCCAATGACACAAAACACCTAGTGGATGCACAAGATTGGTTAGAAACCCTAATTGGACAAGATTAAGTTTGGGGAGGACGAAAATGACCTAATTGTTCATCCAATGACACAAAACACCTATTGGATGCATAAGATTGGTTAAAAACCCTAATTGGACAAGATTAAGTGTAGGGAGGACGAAAATGACCTAAATGTTCATCCAATGACACAAAACACCTATTCGATGCACAAGATTGGTTAAAAACCTTAATTGGACCAGAATTAGCCTAGGGAGGACGAAAATGACCTAATTGTTCATCCAATGACACAAACACACCAATTGGATGCACAAGATTGGTTAGAAACCCTAATTGGACAAGAATAAGCCTAGGCAGGTCCAAAATGACCTAATTGTTAATCCAATAACACAAACACAACTATTGGATGCACAAGATTGGTTAGAAACCCTAATTGGACAAGCATAAGCCTAGGGAGGATGAAAATGACCTAAATGTTCATCCAATGACACGAAACACCTATTGGATGCACAAGATTGGTTAAAAACCCTAATTGGACAAGATTAAGTGTAGGGAGCACGAAAATGACCTAAATGTTCATCCAATGACACAAACACAACTATTGGATGCACATGATTGGTTAGAAACCCTAATTTGACAAGCATAAGCCTAGGGAAGATGAAAATGATCTAAATGTTCATCTAATGACACAAAACACCTATTGGATGCACAAGATTGGTTAAAAACCCTAATTGGACAAGAATTAACCTAGGGAGGACGAAAATGACCTAATTGTTCATCCAATGACACAAACACACCAATTGGATGCACAAGATTGGTTAGAAACCCTAATTGGACAAGAATTAGCCTAGGGAGGACGAAAATGACCTAAATGTTCATCCAATGACACAAAAACACCTATTTGATGCACAAGATTGGTTAAAAACCCTAATTGGACAAGAATTAGCCTAGGGAGGACGAAAATGACCTAAATGTTCATCCAATGACACAAAAACACATATTGGATGCACAAGATTGCTTAGAAACCTTAATTGGACAACAATTAGCCTAGGGAGGACGAAAATGACCTAAATGTTCGTCAATTGACACAAAAACTCCCAATGGATGCACAAGATTGGTTAAAAACCTTAATTGGACAAGAATTAGCCAAGGGAGGATGAAAATGACGTAAATGTTCATCCAATGACACAAAAACACCTAATGGATAAACAAGATTGGTTAAAAACCCTAATTGGACAAGAAATAGCCTAGGGAGGACGAAAATTACCTAAATGTTCATCCAACGACACAAAAACACCTATTGGATGCACAAGATTGGTTAAAAATCCTAATTGGACTACATTAAGTGTAGGGAGGACGAAAATCACCTAAATGTTCATCCAATGACACAAAACACGTATTGGATGCACAAGATTGGTTAGAAACCCTAATTAGACCAGATTAAGTTTTGGGAGGACGAAAATGACCTAATTGTTCATACAATGACACAAAACACCTATTGGATGCACAAGATTGGTTAAAAACCCTAATTGGACAAGATTAAGTGTAGGGAGGACGATAATGACCTAAATGTTCATCCAATGACACAAAACACCTATTGGATGCACAAGATTGGTTAAAAACCCTAATTGGACAAGAATTAGCCTAGGGAGGACGAAAATGACCTAATTGTTCATCCAATGATACAAAAATACCTATTGGATGCACAAGATTGGTTAGAACCCCTAATTGGACAAGATTAAGTGTAGGGAGGTAGACAGTGACATAAAAATCATCCAATGACACAAACACACCTATTGGATGCACAAGATTGGTTAAAAACCATAATTGGACAAGAATTAGCCTAGGGAGGACGAAAATGACCTAAATGTTCATCCAATGACACAAAACACCTAATGGATGCACAAGATTAGTTAAAAACACTAATTGGACTACACTAAGTGTACGAAGGACGAAAATGACCTAAATGTTCATCCAATGACACAAAACACCTATTGGATGCACAAGATTGGTTAAAAACCCTAAGTGGACTACATTAAGTGTAGGGAGGACGAAAATGACCTAAATGTTCATCCAATGACACAAAACACCTAGTGGATGCACAAGATTGGTTAGAAACCCTAATTGGACAAGATTAAGTTTGGGGAGGACGAAAATGACCTAATTGTTCATCCAATGACACAAAACACCTATTGGATGCATAAGATTGGTTAAAAACCCTAATTGGACAAGATTAAGTGTAGGGAGGACGAAAATGACCTAAATGTTCATCCAATGACACAAAACACCTAATGGATGCACAAGATTAGTTAAAAACACTAATTGGACTACATTAAGTGTACGGAGGACGAAAATGACCTAAATGTTCATCCAATGACACAAAACACCTATTGGATGCACAAGATTGGTTAAAAACCCTAAGTGGACTACATTAAGTGTAGGGAGGACGAAAATGACCTAAATGTTCATCCAATGACACAAAACACCTATTAGATGCACAAGATTGGTTAAAAACCCTAATTGGACAAGATTAAGTGTAGGTAGGACACAAATGACCTAAATGTTCATCCAATGACACAAAAACACCTAATAGATGCACAAGATTGGTAAAAAACCCTAAGTGGACTACATTAAGTGTAGGGAGGACGAAAATGACCTAAATGTTCATCCAATGAAACAAAAACACCTTATGGATGCACAAGATTGGTTAAAAATCCTAATAGGACAAGATTAAGTGTAGGGAGGACGAAAATGACCTAAATGTTCATCCAATGACACAAAACACCTAGTGGATGCACAAGATTGGTTAGAAACCCTAATTGGACAAGATTAAGTTTGGGGAGGACGAAAATGACCTAATTGTTCATCCAATGACACAAAACACCTATTGGATGCATAAGATTGGTTAAAAACCATAATTGGACAAGAATTAGCCTAGGGAGGACGAAAATGACCTAAATGTTCATCCAATGACACAAAACACCTAATGGATGCACAAGATTAGTTAAAAACACTAATTGGACTACATTAAGTGTACGGAGGACGAAAATGACCTAAATGTTCATCCAATGACACAAAACACCTATTGGATGCACAAGATTGGTTAAAAACCCTAATTGGACAAGAATTAGCCTAGGGAGGACGAAAATGACCTAATTGTTCATCCAATGATACAAAAATACCTATTGGATGCACAAGATTGGTTAGAAACCCTAATTGGACAAGATTAAGTGTAGGGAGGTAGACAGTGACATAAAAATCATCCAATGACACAAACACACCTATTGGATGCACAAGATTGGTTAAAAACCATAATTGGACAAGAATTAGCCTAGGGAGGACGAAAATGACCTAAATGTTCATCCAATGACACAAAACACCTAATGGATGCACAAGATTAGTTAAAAACACTAATTGGACTACACTAAGTGTACGGAGGACGAAAATGACCTAAATGTTCATCCAATGACACAAAACACCTATTGGATGCACAAGATTGGTTAAAAACCCTAAGTGGACTACATTAAGTGTAGGGAGGACGAAAATGACCTAAATGTTCATCCAATGACACAAAACACCTATTGGATGCACAAGATTGGTTAGAAACCCTAATTGGACAAGCATAAGCTTAGGGAGGATGAAAATGACCTAAATGTTCATCCAATGACACAAAACACCTATTGGATGCACAAGATTGGTTAAAAACCCTAATTGGACAAGAATTAGCCTAGGGAGGTCGAAAATGACCTAATTGTTCATCCAATTACACAAACACAACTATTGGATGCACAAGATTGGATAGAAACCCTAATTGGACAAGCATAAGCGTAGGGAGGATCAAAATGAGTTAAATGTTCATCCAATGACACAAAACACCTATTGGATGCACAAGATTGGTTAAAAACCCTAAGTGGACTACATTAAGTGTAGGGAGGACGAAAATGACCTAAATGTTCATCCAATGACACAAAACACCTATTGGATGCACAAGATTGGTTAGAAACCCTAATTGGACAAGCATAAGCCTAGGGAGGATGAAAATGACCTAAATGTTCATCCAATGACACAAAACACCTATTGGATGCACAAGATTGGTTAAAAACCCTAATTGGACAAGATTAAGTGTAGGGAGGACGAAAATGACCTAAATGTTCATCCAATGACACAAAAACACCTAATAGATGCACAAGATCGGTTAAAAACCCTAATTGGACTACATTAAGTGTTGGGAGGATGAAAATGACCTAAATGGTCATCCAATGACACAAAACACCTATTGGATGCACAAGATTGGTTAAAAACCCTAATTGGACAAGAATTAGCCTAGGGAGGACGAAAATGACCTAATTGTTCATCCAATGACACAAACACAACTATTGGATGCACAAGATTGGTTAGAAACCCTAATTGGACAAGCATAAGCCTAGGGAGGATGAAAATGACCTAAATGTTCATCCAATGACACAAAACACCTATTGGATGCACAAGATTGGTTAAAAACCCTAATTGGACAAGATTAAGTGTAGGGAGGACGAAAATGACCTAAATGTTCATCCAATGACACAAAACAGCTATTGGATGCACAAGATTGGTTAAAAACCCTAATTGGACAAGAATTATCATAGGGAGGACGAAAATGACCTAATTGTTCATCCAATGACACAAAAACACCAATTGGATGCACAAGATTGGTTAGAAACCCTAATTGGACAAGAATTAGCCTAGGGAGGACGAAAATGACCTAAATGTTCATCCAATGACACAAAAACACCTATTTGATGCACAAGATTGGTTAAAAACCCTAATTGGACAAGAATTAGCCTAGGGAGGACGAAAATGACCTAAATGTTCATCCAATGACACAAAAACACATATTGGATGCACAAGATTGCTTAGAAACCTTAATTGGACAACAATTAGCCTAGGGAGGACGAAAATGACCTAAATGTTCGTCAATTGACACAAAAACTCCCAATGGATGCACAAGATTGGTTAAAAACCTTAATTGGACAAGAATTAGCCAAGGGAGGATGAAAATGACGTAAATGTTCATCCAATGACACAAAAACACCTAATGGATAAACAAGATTGGTTAAAAACCCTAATTGGACAAGAAATAGCCTAGGGAGGACGAAAATTACCTAAATGTTCATCCAACGACACAAAAACACCTAATGGATGCACAAGATTGGTTAAAAATCCTAATTGGACTACATTAATTGTAGGGAGGACGAAAATCACCTAAATGTTCATCCAATGACACAAAACACGTATTGGATGCACAAGATTGGTTAGAAACCCTAATTAGACAAGATTAAGTTTTGGGAGGACGAAAATGACCTAATTGTTCATACAATGACACAAAACACCTATTGGCTGCACAAGATTGGTTAAAAACCCTAATTGGACAAGAATTAGCCTAGGGAGGACGAAAATGACCTAATTGTTCATCCAATGATACAAAAATACCTATTGGATGCACAAGATTGGTTAGAACCCCTAATTGGACAAGATTAAGTGTAGGGAGGTAGACAGTGACATAAAAATCATCCAATGACACAAACACACCTATTGGATGCACAAGATTGGTTAAAAACCATAATTGGACAAGAATTAGCCTAGGGAGGACGAAAATGACCTAAATGTTCATCCAATGACACAAAACACCTAATGGATGCACAAGATTAGTTAAAAACACTAATTGGACTACACTAAGTGTACGGAGGACGAAAATGACCTAAATGTTCATCCAATGACACAAAACACCTATTGGATGCACAAGATTGGTTAAAAACCCTAAGTGGACTACATTAAGTGTAGGGAGGACGAAAATGACCTAAATGTTCATCCAATGACACAAAACACCTAGTGGATGCACAAGATTGGTTAGAAACCCTAATTGGACAAGATTAAGTTTGGGGAGGACGAAAATGACCTAATTGTTCATCCAATGACACAAAACACCTATTGGATGCATAAGATTGGTTAAAAACCCTAATTGGACAAGATTAAGTGTAGGGAGGACGAAAATGACCTAAATGTTCATCCAATGACACAAAACACGTATTCGATGCACAAGATTGGTTAAAAACCTTAATTGGACCAGAATTAGCCTAGGGAGGACGAAAATGACCTAATTGTTCATCCAATGACACAAACACACCAATTGGATGCACAAGATTGGTTAGAAACCCTAATTGGACAAGAATAAGCCTAGGCACGTCCAAAATGACCTAATTGTTAATCCAATAACAAAAACACAACTATTGGATGCACAAGATTGGTTAGAAACCCTAATTGGACAAGCATAAGCCTAGGGAGGATGAAAATGACCTAAATGTTCATCCAATGACACAAAACACCTATTGGATGCACAAGATTGGTTAAAAACCCTAATTGGACAAGATTAAGTGTAGGGAGGACGAAAATGACCTAAATGTTCATCCAATGACACAAACACAACTATTGGATGCACATGATTGGTTAGAAACCCTAATTTGACAAGCATAAGCCTAGGGAAGATGAAAATGACCTAAATGTTCATCTAATGACACAAAACACCTATTGGATGCACAAGATTGGTTAGAAACACTAATTGGACAAGATTTAGTTTTGGGAGGACGAAAATGACCTAATTGTTCATCCAATGACACAAAACACCTATTGGATGCACAAGATTGGTTAAAAACCCTAATTGGACAAGAATTAACCTAGGGAGGACGAAAATGACCTAATTGTTCATCCAATGACACAAACATACCAATTGGATGCACAAGATTGGTTAGAAACCCTAATTGGACAAGAATTAGCCTAGGGAGGACGAAAATGACCTAAATGTTCATCCAATGACACAAAAACACCTAATAGATGCACAAGATTGGTAAAAACCCCTAAGTGGACTACATTAAGTGTAGGGAGGACGAAAATGACCTAAATGTTCATCCAATGAAACAAAAACACCTTATGGATGCACAAGATTGGTTAAAAATCCTAATAGGACAAGATTAAGTGTACGGAGGACGAAAATGACCTAAATGTTCATCCAATGACACAAAACACCTAGTGGATGCACAAGATTGGTTAGAAACCCTAATTGGACAAGATTAAGTTTGGGGAGGACGAAAATGACCTAATTGTTCATCCAATGACAAAAAAAACACCTATTGGATGCATAAGATTGGTTAAAAACCCTAATTGGACAAGATTAAGTGTAGGGAGGACGAAAATGACCTAAATGTTCATCCAATGACACAAAACACGTATTGGATGCACAAGATTGGTTAAAAACCTTAATTGGACCAGAATTAGCCTAGGGAGGACGAAAATGACCTAATTGTTCATCCAATGACACAAAACACCTATTGGATGCACAAGATTGGTTAAAAACCCTAATTGGACAAGAATTAGCCTAGGGAGGATGAAAATGACCTAAATGTTCATCCAATGACACAAAACACGTATTCGATGCACAAGATTGGTTAAAAACCTTAATTGGACCAGAATTAGCCTAGGGAGGACGAAAATGACCTAATTGTTCATCCAATGACACAAACACACCAATTGGATGCACAAGATTGGTTAGAAACCCTAATTGGACAAGAATAAGCCTAGGCACGTCCAAAATGACCTAATTGTTAATCCAATAACAAAAACACAACTATTGGATGCACAAGATTGGTTAGAAACCCTAATTGGACAAGATTAAGTTTGGGGAGGACGAAAATGACCTAATTGTTCATCCAATGACACAAAACACCTATTGGATGCATAAGATTGGTTAAAAACCCTAATTGGACAAGATTAAGTGTAGGGAGGACGAAAATGACCTAAATGTTCATCCAATGACACAAAACACCTATTGGATGCACAAGATTGGTTAAAAACCTTAATTGGACCAGAATTAGCCTAGGGAGGACGAAAATGACCTAATTGTTCATCCAATGACACAAATACACCAATTGGATGCACAAGATTGGTTAGAAACCCTAATTGGACAAGAATAAGCCTAGGCAGGTCCAAAATGACCTAATTGTTAATCCAATAACACAAACACAACTATTGGATGCACAAGATTGGTTAGAAACCCTAATTGGAAAAGCATAAGCCTAGGGAGGATGAAAATGACCTAAATGTTCATCCAATGACACAAAACACCTATTGGATGCACAAGATTGGTTAAAAACCCTAATTGGACAAGATTAAGTGTAGGGAGGACGAAAATGACCTAAATGTTCATCCAATGACACAAACACAACTATTGGATGCACATGATTGGTTAGAAACCCTAATTTGACAAGCATAAGCCTAGGGAAGATGAAAATGACCTAAATGTTCATCTAATGACACAAAACACCTATTGGATGCACAAGATTGGTTAGAAACACTAATTGGACAAGATTTAGTTTTGGGAGGACGAAAATGACCTAATTGTTCATCCAGTGACACAAAACACCTATTGGATGCACAAGATTGGTTAAAAACCCTAATTGGACAAGAATTAACCTAGGTAGGACGAAATTGACCTAATTGTTCATCCAATGACACAAACATACCAATTGGATGCACACGATTGGTTAGAAACCATAATTGGACAAGAATTAGTCTAGGGAGGACGAAAATGACCTAAATGTTCATCCAATGACACAAAAACACCTATTGGATGCACAAGATTGGTTAAAAACCCTAATTGGACAAGAATTAGCCTAGGGAGGACGAAAATGACCTAAATGTTCATCCAATGACACAAAAACACATATTGGATGCACAAGATTGCTTAGAAACCTTACTTGGACAACAATTAGTCTAGGGAGGACGAAAATTACCTAAATGTTCGTCAATTGACACAAAAACTCCCAATGGATGCACAAGATTGGTTAAAAACCTTAATTGGACAAGAATTAGCCAAGGGAGGATGAAAATGACGTAAATGTTCATCCAATGACACAAAAACACCTAATGGATAAACAAGATTGGTTAAAAACCCGAATTGGACAAGAAATAGCCTAGGGAGGACGAAAATTACCTAAATGTTCATCCAACGACACAAAAACACCTAATGGATGCACAAGATTGGTTAAAAATCCTAAGTGGACTACATTAAGTGTAGGGAGGACGAAAATCACCTAAATGTTCATCCAATGACACAAAACACGTATTGGATGCACAAGATTGGTTAGAAACCCTAATTAGACAAGATTAAGTTTTGGGAGGACGAAAATGACCTAATTGTTCATACAATGACACAAAACACCTATTGGATGCACAAGATTGGTTAAAAACCCTAATTGGACAAGATTAAGTGTAGGGAGGACGTAAATGACCTAAATGTTCATCCAATGACACAAAATACCTATTAGATGCACAAGATTGGTTAAAAACCCTAATTGGACAAGATTAAGTGTAGGTAGGACACAAATGACCTAAATGTTCATCCAATGACACAAAAACACCTAATAGATGCACAAGATTGGTAAAAAACCCTAAGTGGACTACATTAAGTGTAGGGAGGACGAAAATGACCTAAATGTTCATCCAATGAAACAAAAACACCTTATGGATGCACAAGATTGGTTAAAAATCCTAATAGGACAAGATTAAGTGTAGGGAGGACGAAAATGACCTAAATGTTCATCCAATGACACAAAACACCTAGTGGATGCACAAGATTGGTTAGAAACCCTAATTGGACAAGATTAAGTTTGGGGAGGACGAAAATGACCTAATTGTTCATCCAATGACACAAAACACCTATTGGATGCATAAGATTGGTTAAAAACCATAATTGGACAAGAATTAGCCTAGGGAGGACGAAAATGACCTAAATGTTCATCCAATGACACAAAACACCTAATGGATGCACAAGATTAGTTAAAAACACTAATTGGACTACATTAAGTGTACGGAGGACGAAAATGACCTAAATGTTCATGCAATGACACAAAACACCTATTGGATGCACAAGATTGGTTAAAAACCCTAAGTGGACTACATTAAGTGTAGGGAGGACGAAAATGACCTAAATGTTCATCCAATGACACAAAACACCTATTAGATGCACAAGATTGGTTAAAAACCCTAATTGGACAAGATTAAGTGTAGGTAGGACACAAATGACCTAAATGTTCATCCAATGACACAAAAACACCTAATAGATGCACAAGATTGGTAAAAAACCCTAAGTGGACTACATTAAGTGTAGGGAGGACGAAAATGACCTAAATGTTCATCCAATGAAACAAAAACACCTTATGGATGCACAAGATTGGTTAAAAATCCTAATAGGACAAGATTAAGTGTAGGGAGGACGAAAATGACCTAAATGTTCATCCAATGACACAAAACACCTAGTGGATGCACAAGATTGGTTAGAAACCCTAATTGGACAAGATTAAGTTTGGGGAGGACGAAAATGACCTAATTGTTCATCCAATGACACAAAACACCTATTGGATGCATAAGATTGGTTAAAAACCATAATTGGACAAGAATTAGCCTAGGGAGGACGAAAATGACCTAAATGTTCATCCAATGACACAAAACACCTAATGGATGCACAAGATTAGTTAAAAACACTAATTGGACTACATTAAGTGTACGAAGGACGAAAATGACCTAAATGTTCATCCAATGACACAAAACACCTATTGGATGCACAAGATTGGTTAAAAACCCTAAGTGGACTACATTAAGTGTAGGGAGGACGAAAATGACCTAAATGTTCATCCAATGACACAAAACACCTAGTGGATGCACAAGATTGGTTAGAAACCCTAATTGGACAAGATTAAGTTTGGGGAGGACGAAAATGACCTAATTGTTCATCCAATGACACAAAACACCTATTGGATGCATAAGATTGGTTAAAAACCCTAATTGGACAAGATTAAGTGTAGGGAGGACGAAAATGACCTAATTGTTCATCCAATGACACAAACACACCAATTGGATGCACAAGATTGGTTAGAAACCCTAATTGGACAAGAATTAGCCTAGGGAGGACGAAAATGACCTAAATGTTCATCCAATGACACAAAAACACCTATTTGATGCACAAGATTGGTTAAAAACCCTAATTGGACAAGAATTAGCCTAGGGAGGACGAAAATGACCTAAATGTTCATCCAATGACACAAAAACACATATTGGATACACAAGATTGCTTAGAAACCTTAATTGGACAACAATTAGCCTAGGGAGAACGAAAATGACCTAAATGTTCGTCAATTGACACAAAAACTCCCAATGGATGCACAAGATTGGTTAAAAACCTTAATTGGACAAGAATTAGCCAAGGGAGAATGAAAATGACGTAAATGTTCATCCAATGACACAAAAACACCTAATGGATAAACAAGATTGGTTAAAAACCCTAATTGGACAAGAAATAGCCTAGGGAGGACGAAAATTACCTAAATGTTCATCCAACGACACAAAAAAACCTAATGGATGCACAAGATTGGTTAAAAATCCTAATTGGACTACATTAAGTGTAGGGAGGACGAAAATCACCTAAATGTTCATCCAATGACACAAAACACGTATTGGATGCACAAGATTGGTTAGAAACCCTAATTAGACAAGATTAAGTTTTGGGAGGACGAAAATGACCTAATTGTTCATACAATGACACAAAACACCTATTGGATGCACAAGATTGGTTAAAAACCCTAATTGGACAAGATTAAGTGTAGGGAGGACGTAAATGACCTAAATGTTCATCCAATGACACAAAATACCTATTAGATGCACAAGATTGGTTAAAAACCCTAATTGGACAAGATTAAGTGTAGGTAGGACACAAATGACCTAAATGTTCATCCAATGACACAAAAACACCTAATAGATGCACAAGATTGGTAAAAAACCCTAAGTGGACTACATTAAGTGTAGGGAGGACGAAAATGACCTAAATGTTCATCCAATGAAACAAAAACACCTTATGGATGCACAAGATTGGTTAAAAATCCTAATAGGACAAGATTAAGTGTAGGGAGGACGAAAATGACCTAAATGTTCATCCAATGACACAAAACACCTAGTGGATGCACAAGATTGGTTAGAAACCCTAATTGGACAAGATTAAGTTTGGGGAGGACGAAAATGACCTAATTGTTCATCCAATGACACAAAACACCTATTGGATGCATAAGATTGGTTAAAAACCATAATTGGACAAGAATTAGCCTAGGGAGGACGAAAATGACCTAAATGTTCATCCAATGACACAAAACACCTAATGGATGCACAAGATTAGTTAAAAACACTAATTGGACTACATTAAGTGTACGGAGGACGAAAATGACCTAAATGTTCATCCAATGACACAAAACACCTATTGGATGCACAAGATTGGTTAAAAACCCTAAGTGGACTACATTAAGTGTAGGGAGGACGAAAATGACCTAAATGTTCATCCAATGACACAAAACACCTAGTGGATGCACAAGATTGGTTAGAAACCCTAATTGGACAAGATTAAGTGTAGGGAGGTAGACAGTGACATAAAAATCATCCAATGACACAAACACACCTATTGGATGCACAAGATTGGTTAAAAACCATAATTGGACAAGAATTAGCCTAGGGAGGACGAAAATGACCTAAATGTTCATCCAATGACACAAAACACCTAATGGATGCACAAGATTAGTTAAAAACACTAATTGGACTACATTAAGTGTAAGGAGGACGAAAATGACCTAAATGTTCATCCAATGACACAAAACACCTATTGGATGCACAAGATTGGTTAAAAACCCTAAGTGGACTACATTAAGTGTAGGGAGGACGAAAATGACCTAAATGTTCATCCAATGACACAAAACACCTATTGGATGCACAAGATTGGTTAAAAACCCTAATTGGACAAGATTAAGTGTAGGTAGGACACAAATGACCTAAATGTTCATCCAATGACACAAAAACACCTAATGGATGCACAAGATTGGTAAAAAACCCTAAGTGGACTACATTAAGTGTAGGGAGGACGAAAATGACCTAAATGTTCATCCAATGAAACAAAAACACCTTATGGATGCACAAGATTGGTTAAAAATCCTAATTGGACAAGATTAAGTGTAGGGAGGACGAAAATGACCTAAATGTTGATCCAATGACACAAAACACCTAGTTGATGCACAAGATTGGTTAGAAACCCTAATTGGACAAGATTAAGTTTGGGGAGGACGAAAATGACCTAATTGTTCATCCAATGACACAAACACACCAATTGGATGCACAAGATTGGTTAGAAACCCTAATTTGACAAGAATTAGCCTAGGGAGGACGAAAATGACCTAAATGTTCATCCAATGACACAAAAACACCTATTTGATGCACAAGATTGGTTAAAAACCCTAATTGGACAAGAATTAGCCTAGGGAGGACGAAAATGACCTAAATGTTCATCCAATGACACAAAAACACATATTGGATGCACAAGATTGCTTAGAAACCTTAATTGGACAACAATTAGCCTAAGGAGGACGAAAATGACCTAAATGTTCGTCAATTGACACAAAAACTCCCAATGGATGCACAAGATTGGTTAAAAACCTTAATTGGACAAGAATTAGCCAAGGGAGGATGAAAATGACGTAAATGTTCATCCAATGACACAAACACCTAATGGATAAACAAGATTGGTTAAAAACCCTAATTGGACAAGAAATAGCCTAGGGAGGACGAAAATTAGCTAAATGTTCATCCAACGACACAAAAACACCTAATGGATGCACAAGATTGGTTAAAAATCCTAATTGAACTACATTAAGTGTAGGGAGGACGAAAATCACCTAAAGGTTCATCCAATGACACAAAACACGTATTGGATGCACAAGATTGGTTAGAAACCCTAATTAGACAAGATTAAGTTTTGGGAGGACGAAAATGACCTAATTGTTCATACAATGACACAAAACACCTATTGGATGCACAAGATTGGTTAAAAACCCTAATTGGACAAGAATTAGCCTAGGGAGGACGAAAATGACCTAATTGTTCATCCAATGATACAAAAATACCTATTGGATGCACAAGATTGGTTAGAACCCCTAATTGGACAAGATTAAGTGTAGGGAGGTAGACAGTGACATAAAAATCATCCAATGACACAAACACACCTATTGGATGCACAAGATTGGTTAAAAACCATAATTGGACAAGAATTAGCCTAGGGAGGACGAAAATGACCTAAATGTTCATCCAATGACACAAAACACCTATTGGATGCACAAGATTGGTTAAAAACCCTAATTGGACAAGATTAAGTGTAGGGAGGACGAAAATGACCTAAATGTTCATCCAATGACACAAAACACCTATTGGATGCACAAGATTGGTTAAAAACCTTAATTGGACCAGAATTAGCCTAGGGAGGACGAAAATGACCTAATTGTTCATCCAATGACACAAACACACCAATTGGATGCACAAGATTGGTTAGAAACCCTAATTGGACAAGAATAAGCCTAGGCAGGTCCAAAATGACCTAATTGTTAATCCAATAACACAAACACAACTATTGGATGCACAAGATTGGTTAGAAACCCTAATTGGACAAGCATAAGCCTAGGGAGGATGAAAATGACCTAAATGTTCATCCAATGACACAAAACACCTATTGGATGCACAAGATTGGTTAAAAACCTTAATTGGACCAGAATTAGCCTAGGGAGGACGAAAATGACCAAATTGTTCATCCAATGACACAAACACACCAATTGGATGCACAAGATTGGTTAGAAACCCTAATTGGACAAGAATAAGCCTAGGCAGGTCCAAAATGACCTAATTGTTAATCCAATAACACAAACACAACTATTGGATGCACAAGATTGGTTAGAAACCCTAATTGGACAAGCATAAGCCTAGGGAGGATGAAAATGACCTAAATGTTCATCCAATGACACGAAACACCTATTGGATGCACAAGATTGGTTAAAAACCCTAATTGGACAAGATTAAGTGTAGGGAGCACGAAAATGACCTAAATGTTCATCCAATGACACAAACACAACTATTGGATGCACATGATTGGTTAGAAACCCTAATTTGACAAGCATAAGCCTAGGGAAGATGAAAATGATCTAAATGTTCATCTAATGACACAAAACACCTATTGGATGCACAAGATTGGTTAGAAACACTAATTGGACAAGATTAAGTTTTGGGAGGACGAAAATGACCTAATTGTTCATCCAATGACACAAAACAGCTATTGGATGCACAAGATTGGTTAAAAACCCTAATTGGACAAGAATTAACCTAGGGAGGACGAAAATGACCTAATTGTTCATCCAATGACACAAACACACCAATTGGATGCACAAGATTGGTTAGAAACCCTAATTGGACAAGAATTAGCCTAGGGAAGACGAAAATGACCTAAATGTTCATCCAATGACACAAAAACACCTATTTGATGCACAAGATTGGTTAAAAACCCTAATTGGACAAGAATTAGCCTAGGGAGGACGAAAATGACCTAAATGTTCATCCAATGACACAAAAACACATATTGGATGCACAAGATTGCTTAGAAACCTTAATTGGACAACAATTAGCCTAGGGAGGACGAAAATGACCTAAATGTTCGTCAATTGACACAAAAACTCCCAATGGATGCACAAGATTGGTTAAAAACCTTAATTGGACAAGAATTAGCCAAGGGAGGATGAAAATGACGTAAATGTTCATCCAATGACACAAAAACACCTAATGGATAAACAAGATTGGTTAAAAACCCTAATTGGACAAGAAATAGCCTAGGGAGGACGAAAATTACCTAAATGTTCATCCAACGACACAAAAACACCTAATGGATGCACAAGATTGGTTAAAAATCCTAATTGGACTACATTAATTGTAGGGAGGACGAAAATCACCTAAATGTTCATCCAATGACACAAAACACGTATTGGATGCACAAGATTGGTTAGAAACCCTAATTAGACAAGATTAAGTTTTGGGAGGACGAAAATGACCTAATTGTTCATACAATGACACAAAACACCTATTGGCTGCACAAGATTGGTTAAAAACCCTAATTGGACAAGAATTAGCCTAGGGAGGACGAAAATGACCTAATTGTTCATCCAATGATACAAAAATACCTATTGGATGCACAAGATTGGTTAGAACCCCTAATTGGACAAGATTAAGTGTAGGGAGGTAGACAGTGACATAAAAATCATCCAATGACACAAACACACCTATTGGATGCACAAGATTGGTTAAAAACCATAATTGGACAAGAATTAGCCTAGGGAGGACGAAAATGACCTAAATGTTCATCCAATGACACAAAACACCTAATGGATGCACAAGATTAGTTAAAAACACTAATTGGACTACACTAAGTGTACGGAGGACGAAAATGACCTAAATGTTCATCCAATGACACAAAACACCTATTGGATGCACAAGATTGGTTAAAAACCCTAAGTGGACTACATTAAGTGTAGGGAGGACGAAAATGACCTAAATGTTCATCCAATGACACAAAACACCTAGTGGATGCACAAGATTGGTTAGAAACCCTAATTGGACAAGATTAAGTTTGGGGAGGACGAAAATGACCTAATTGTTCATCCAATGACACAAAACACCTATTGGATGCATAAGATTGGTTAAAAACCCTAATTGGACAAGATTAAGTGTAGGGAGGACGAAAATGACCTAAATGTTCATCCAATGACACAAAACACCTATTGAATGCACAAGATTGGTTAAAAACCTTAATTGGACCAGAATTAGCCTAGGGAGGACGAAAATGACCTAATTGTTCATCCAATGACACAAACACACCAATTGGATGCACAAGATTGGTTAGAAACCCTAATTGGACAAGAATAAGCCTAGGCAGGTCCAAAATGACCTAATTGTTAATCCAATATCACAAACACAACTATTGGATGCACAAGATTGGTTAGAAACCCTAATTGGAAAAGCATAAGCCTAGGGAGGATGAAAATGACCTAAATGTTCATCCAATGACACCAAACACCTATTGGATGCACAAGATTGGTTAAAAACCCTAATTGGACAAGATTAAGTGTAGGGAGGACGAAAATGACCTAAATGTTCATCCAATGACACAAACACAACTATTGGATGCACATGATTGGTTAGAAACCCTAATTTGACAAGCATAAGCCTAGGGAAGATGAAAATGACCTAAATGTTCATCTAATGACACAAAACACCTATTCGATGCACAAGATTGGTTAGAAACACTAATTGGACAAGATTTAGTTTTGGGAGGACGAAAATGACCTAATTGTTCATCCAATGACACAAAACACCTATTGGATGCACAAGATTGGTTAAAAACCCTAATTGGACAAGAATTAACCTAGGGAGGACGAAAATGACCTAATTGTTCATCCAATGACACAAACATACCAATTGGATGCACAAGATTGGTTAGAAACCCTAATTGGACAAGAATTAGCCTAGGGAGGACGAAAATGACCTAAATGTTCATCCAATGACACAAAAACACCTATTTGATGCACAAGATTGGTTAAAAACCCTAATTGGACAAGAATTAGCCTAGGGAGGACGAAAATGACCTAA
>JBBPBS010000604.1:1790720-1804721 GCA_037974835.1 Cicer judaicum | reverse complement strand
GATGCACAAGATTGGTTAGAAACCCTAATTGGACAAGATTAAGTTTGGGGAGGACGAAAATGACCTAATTGTTCATCCAATGACACAAACACACCAATTGGATGCACAAGATTGGTTAGAAACCCTAATTTGACAAGAATTAGCCTAGGGAGGACGAAAATGACCTAAATGTTCATCCAATGACACAAAAACACCTATTTGATGCACAAGATTGGTTAAAAACCCTAATTGGACAAGAATTAGCCTAGGGAGGACGAAAATGACCTAAATGTTCATCCAATGACACAAAAACACATATTGGATGCACAAGATTGCTTAGAAACCTTAATTGGACAACAATTAGTCTAGGGAGGACGAAAATTACCTAAATGTTCGTCAATTGACACAAAAACTCCCAATGGATGCACAAGATTGGTTAAAAACCGTAATTGGACAAGAATTAGCCAAGGGAGGATGAAAATGACGTAAATGTTCATCCAATGACACAAAAACACCTAATGGATAAACAAGATTGGTTAAAAACCCGAATTGGACAAGAAATAGCCTAGGGAGGACGAAAATTACCTAAATGTTCATCCAACGACACAAAAACACCTAATGGATGCACAAGATTGGTTAAAAATCCTAATTGGACTACATTAAGTGTAGGGAGGACGAAAATCACCTAAATGTTCATCCAATGACACAAAACACGTATTGGATGCACAAGATTGGTTAGAAACCCTAATTAGACAAGATTAAGTTTTGGGAGGACGAAAATGACCTAATTGTTCATACAATGACACAAAACACCTATTGGATGCACAAGATTGGTTAAAAACCCTAATTGGACAAGAATTAGCCTAGGGAGGACGAAAATGACCTAATTGTTCATCCAATGATACAAAAATACCTATTGGATGCACAAGATTGGTTAGAACCCCTAATTGGACAAGATTAAGTGTAGGGAGGTAGACAGTGACATAAAAATCATCCAATGACACAAACACACCTATTGGATGCACAAGATTGGTTAAAAACCATAATTGGACAAGAATTAGCCTAGGGAGGACGAAAATGACCTAAATGTTCATCCAATGACACAAAACACCTATTGGATGCACAAGATTGGTTAAAAACCCTAATTGGACAAGATTAAGTGTAGGGAGGACGAAAATGACCTAAATGTTCATCCAACGACACAAAACACCTATTGGATGCACAAGATTGGTTAAAAACCCAAATTGGACAAGAATTAGCCTAGGGAGGACGAAAATGACCTAATTGTTCATCCAATGATACAAAAATACCTATTGGATGCACAAGATTGGTTAGAACCCCTAATTGGACAAGATTAAGTGTAGGGAGGTAGACAGTGACATAAAAATCATCCAATGACACAAACACACCTATTGGATGCACAAGATTGGTTAAAAACCATAATTGGACAAGAATTAGCCTAGGGAGGACGAAAATGACCTAAATGTTCATCCAATGACACAAAACACCTATTGGATGCACAAGATTGGTTAAAAACCCTAATTGGACAAGAATTAACCTAGGGAGGACGAAAATGACCTAATTGTTCATCCAATGACACAAACACACCAATTGGATGCACAAGATTGGTTAGAAACCCTAATTGGACAAGAATAAGCCTAGGGAGGTCAAAAATGACCTAAATGTTCATCCAATGACACAAAACACCTAATGGATGCACAAGATTAGTTAAAAACACTAATTGGACTACATTAAGTGTAAGGAGGACGAAAATGACCTAAATGTTCATCCAATGACACAAAACACCTATTGGATGCACAAGATTGGTTAAAAACCCTAATTGGACAAGATTAAGTGTAGGTAGGACACAAATGACCTAAATGTTCATCCAATGACACAAAAACACCTAATGGATGCACAAGATTGGTAAAAAACCCTAAGTGGACTACATTAAGTGTAGGGAGGACGAAAATGACCTAAATGTTCATCCAATGAAACAAAAACACCTTATGGATGCACAAGATTGGTTAAAAATCCTAATTGGACAAGATTAAGTGTAGGGAGGACGAAAATGACCTAAATGTTGATCCAATGACACAAAACACCTAGTTGATGCACAAGATTGGTTAGAAACCCTAATTGGACAAGATTAAGTTTGGGGAGGACGAAAATGACCTAATTGTTCATCCAATGACACAAACACACCAATTGGATGCACAAGATTGGTTAGAAACCCTAATTTGACAAGAATTAGCCTAGGGAGGACGAAAATGACCTAAATGTTCATCCAATGACACAAAAACACCTATTTGATGCACAAGATTGGTTAAAAACCCTAATTGGACAAGAATTAGCCTAGGGAGGACGAAAATGACCTAAATGTTCATCCAATGACACAAAAACACATATTGGATGCACAAGATTGCTTAGAAACCTTAATTGGACAACAATTAGCCTAAGGAGGACGAAAATGACCTAAATGTTCGTCAATTGACACAAAAACTCCCAATGGATGCACAAGATTGGTTAAAAACCTTAATTGGACAAGAATTAGCCAAGGGAGGATGAAAATGACGTAAATGTTCATCCAATGACACAAACACCTAATGGATAAACAAGATTGGTTAAAAACCCTAATTGGACAAGAAATAGCCTAGGGAGGACGAAAATTAGCTAAATGTTCATCCAACGACACAAAAACACCTAATGGATGCACAAGATTGGTTAAAAATCCTAATTGAACTACATTAAGTGTAGGGAGGACGAAAATCACCTAAAGGTTCATCCAATGACACAAAACACGTATTGGATGCACAAGATTGGTTAGAAACCCTAATTAGACAAGATTAAGTTTTGGGAGGACGAAAATGACCTAATTGTTCATACAATGACACAAAACACCTATTGGATGCACAAGATTGGTTAAAAACCCTAATTGGACAAGATTAAGTGTAGGTAGGACACAAATGACCTAAATGTTCATCGAATGACACAAAAACACCTAATGGATGCACAAGATTGGTAAAAAACCCTAAGTGGACTACATTAAGTGTAGGGAGGACGAAAATGACCTAAATGTTCATCCAATGAAACAAAAACACCATATGGATGCACAACATTGGTTAAAAATCCTAATAGGACAAGATTAAGTGTAGGGAGGACGAAAATGACCTAAATGTTCATCCAATGACACAAAACACCTAGTGGATGCACAAGATTGGTTAGAAACCCTAATTGGACAAGATTAAGTTTGGGGAGGACGAAAATGACCTAATTGTTCATCCAATGACACAAAACACCTATTGGATGCATAAGATTGGTTAAAAACCCTAATTGGACAAGATTAAGTGTAGGGAGGACGAAAATGACCTAAATGTTCATCCAATGACACAAAACACGTATTCGATGCACAAGATTGGTTAAAAACCTTAATTGGACCAGAATTAGCCTAGGGAGGACGAAAATGACCTAATTGTTCATCCAATGACACAAACACACCAATTGGATGCACAAGATTGGTTAGAAACCCTAATTGGACAAGAATAAGCCTAGGCACGTCCAAAATGACCTAATTGTTAATCCAATAACAAAAACACAACTATTGGATGCACAAGATTGGTTAGAAACCCTAATTGGACAAGCATAAGCCTAGGGAGGATGAAAATGACCTAAATGTTCATCCAATGACACAAAACACCTATTGGATGCATAAGATTGGTTAAAAACCCTAATTGGACAAGATTAAGTGTAGGGAGGACGAAAATGACCTAAATGTTCATCCAATGACACAAAACACGTATTGGATGCACAAGATTGGTTAAAAACCTTAATTGGACCAGAATTAGCCTAGGGAGGACGAAAATGACCTAATTGTTCATCCAATGACACAAAACACCTATTGGATGCACAAGATTGGTTAAAAACCCTAATTGGACAAGAATTAGCCTAGGGAGGATGAAAATGACCTAAATGTTCATCCAATGACACAAAACACCTATTGGATGCACAACATTGGTTAGAAACCCTAATTGGACAAGATTAAGTTTAGGGAGGACGAAAATTACCTAATTGTTCATCCAATGACACAAAACACCTATTGGATGCACAAGATTAGTTAAAAAAATCCTAATTGCACTACATTAAGTGTAGGGAGGACGAAAATGACCTAAATGTTCATCCAATGATACAAAACACCTATTGGATGCACAAGATTGGTTAAAAACCCTAATTGGACAAGATTAAGTGTAGGGAGGACGAAAATGACCTAAATGTTCATCCAATGACACAAAACACCTATTGGATGCACAAGATTGGTTAAAAACCCTAATTGGACAAGAATTAGCCTAGGGAGGACGAAAAGGACCTAAATGTTCATCCAATGACACAAAACACCTATTGGATGCACAAGATCGGTTAAAAACTCTAATTGGACAAGATTAAGTGAAGGGAGGACGAAAATGACCTAAATATTCTTCCAATGACACAAAACACCGATTGGATGCACAAGATTGGTTAGAAACCCTAATTGGACAAGAATAAGCCTAGAGAGGACAAAAATGACCTAATTGTTAATCCAATGACACAAAACACCTATTGGATGCACAAGATTGGTTAAAAACCCTAATTGGACAAGATTAAGTGTAGGGAGGACGAAAATGACCTAAATGTTCATCCAATGACACAAAACACCTATTGGATGCACAAGATTGGTTAAAAACCCTAATTGGACAAGAATTAGCCTAGGGAGGACGAAAATGACGTAATTGTTCATCCAATGACACAAAACACTTATTGGATGCACAAGATTGGTTAAAAACCTTAATTGGACAAGAATTAGCCTAGGGAGGACGAAAATGACCTAATTGTTCATCCAATGACCCAAAACACCTATTGGATGCACAAGATTGGTTAAAAACCCTAATTGGACAAGATTAAGTGTAGGGAGGACGAAAATACGAAAATGACCTAAATGTTCTTCCAATGACACAAAACACCTATTGGATGCACAAGATTGGTTAAAAACCCTAATTGGACAAGATTAAGTGTAGGGAGGACGAAAATGACCTAAATGTTCATCCAATGACACAAAACACCTATTGGATGCACAAGATTGGTTAGAAACATTAATTGGACAAGAATTAGCCTAGGGAGGACGAAAATGACCTAATTGTTCATCCAATGACACAAAAACACCTATTGGATGCACAAGATTGGTTAGAAACCCTAATTGGACAAGATTAAGTTTAGGGAGAACGAAAATGACCTAAATGTTCATCCAATGACACAAAAACACCTATTGGATGCACAAGATTGGTTAAAAACCCTAATTGGACAAGATTAAGTGTAGGGAGGACGAAAATGACCTAAATGTTCATCCAATGACACAAAACACCTATTGGATGCACAAGATTGGTTAAAAACCCTAATTGGACAAGAATTAGCCTAGGGAGGACGAAAATGACCTAATTTTTCATCCAATGACACAAAACACCTATTGGATGCACAAGATTGGTTAGAAACATTAATTGGACAAGATTAAGTGTAGGGAGGACGAAAATGACCTAAATGTTCATCCAATGACACAAAACACCTATTGGATGCACAAGATTGGTTAAAAACCCTAGTTGGACAAGAATTAGCCCAGGGAGGACGAAAATAACCTAATAGTTCATCCAATGACACAAAAACACCTATTTGATGCACAAGATTGGTTAGAAACCCTAATTGGACAAGATTAAGTTTAGGGAGGACGAAAATGACCTAAATGTTCATCCAATGACACAAAACACCTATTGGATGCACAAGATTGGTTAAAAACCCTAATTGGACATGAATTAGCCTCGGGAGGACGAAAATGACCTAAATGTTCATCCAATGACACAAAACACCTATTGGATGCACAAGATTGGTTAAAAACCCTAATTGGACAAGAATTAGCCTAGGGAGGACGAAAATGACCTAATTGTTCATCCAATGATACAAAAATACCTATTGGATGCACAAGATTGGTTAGAACCCCTAATTGGACAAGATTAAGTGTAGGGAGGTAGACAGTGACATAAAAATCATCCAATGACACAAACACACCTATTGGATGCACAAGATTGGTTAAAAACCATAATTGGACAAGAATTAGCCTAGGGAGGACGAAAATGACCTAATTGTTCATCCAATGACACAAACACACCAATTGGATGCACAAGATTGGTTAGAAACCCTAATTGGACAAGAATAAGCCTAGGGAGGTCGAAAATGACCTAATTGTTCATCCAATGACACAAACACAACTATTGGATGCACAAGATTGGTTAGAAACCCTAATTGGACAGGCATAAGCCTAGGGAGGATGAAAATGAGCTAAATGTTCATCCAATGACACAAAACACCTATTGGATGCACAAGATTGGTTAAAAACCCTAATTGGACAAGATTAAGTGTAGGTAGGACGAAAATGACCTAAATGTTCAACCAATGACACAAAAACACCTAATGGATGCAGAAGATTGGTTAAAAACCCTAGGTGGACTACATTAAGTGTAGGGAGGATGAAAATGACCTAAATGTTCATCCAATGAAACAAAAACACCTTATGGATGCACAAGATTGGTTAAAAACCCTAATTGGACAAGATTAAGTGTAGGGAGGACGAAAATGACCTAAATGTTCATCCAATGACACAAAACACCTATTGGATGCACAAGATTGGTTAAAAACCCTAATTGGACAAGAATTAGCGTAGGGAGGACGAAAATGACCTAATTGTTCATCCAATGACACAAAAACACCTATTGGATGCACAAGATTGGTTAGAAACCCTAATTGGACAAGAATAAGCCTAGGCAGGACGCAAATGACCTATTTGTTCATCCAATGACACAAAACACCAATTGGATGCACAAGATTGGTTAAAAACCCTAATTCGACAAGAATTAGCCTAGGGAGGATGAAAATGACCTAATTGTACATCCAATGACACAAAAGACCTATTGGATGCACAAGATTGGTTCAAAACCCTAATTGGACAAGATTAAGTTTAGGGAGGACGAAAATGTCCTAAATGTTCATCCAATGACACAAAACACCTATTGGATGCACAAGATTAGTTAGAAACCCTAATTGGACAAGATTAAGTGTAGGGAGGACGAAAATGACCTAACTGTTCATCCAATGACACAAAAACACCTATTGGATGCACAAGATTTGTTAGAAACCCTAATTGGACAAGATTAAGTTTAGGGAGGACGAAATTGACCAAAATGTTCATCCAATGACACAAAAACACCTATTGGATGCACAAGATTGGTTAAAAACCCTAATTGGACAACAATAAGCCTAGGGAGGACGAAAATGACCTAATTGTTCATCCAATGACACAAAACACCTATTGGATGCACAAGATTGGTTAAAAACCCTAATTGGACAAGATTAAGTGTAGGGAGGACGAAAATGACCTAAATGTTCATCCAATGACACAAAACACCTATTGAATGCACAAGATTGGTTAAAAACCTTAATTGGACCAGAATTAGCCTAGGGAGGACGAAAATGACCTAATTGTTCATCCAATGACACAAACACACCAATTGGATGCACAAGATTGGTTAGAAACCCTAATTGGACAAGAATAAGCCTAGGCAGGTCCAAAATGACCTAATTGTTAATCCAATAACACAAACACAACTATTGGATGCACAAGATTGGTTAGAAACCCTAATTGGAAAAGCATAAGCCTAGGGAGGATGAAAATGACCTAAATGTTCATCCAATGACACCAAACACCTATTGGATGCACAAGATTGGTTAAAAACCCTAATTGGACAAGATTAAGTGTAGGGAGGACGAAAATGACCTAAATGTTCATCCAATGACACAAACACAACTATTGGATGCACATGATTGGTTAGAAACCCTAATTTGACAAGCATAAGCCTAGGGAAGATGAAAATGACCTAAATGTTCATCTAATGACACAAAACACCTATTGGATGCACAAGATTGGTTAGAAACACTAATTGGACAAGATTTAGTTTTGGGAGGACGAAAATGACCTAATTGTTCATCCAATGACACAAAACACCTATTGGATGCACAAGATTGGTTAAAAACCCTAATTGGACAAGAATTAACCTAGGGAGGACGAAAATGACCTAATTGTTCATCCAATGACACAAACATACCAATTGGATGCACAAGATTGGTTAGAAACCCTAATTGGACAAGAATTAGCCTAGGGAGGACGAAAATGACCTAAATGTTCATCCAATGACACAAAAACACCTATTTGATGCACAAGATTGGTTAAAAACCCTAATTGGACAAGAATTAGCCTAGGGAGGACGAAAATGACCTAAATGTTCATCTAATGACACAAAACACCTATTGGATGCACAAGATTGGTTAGAAACACTAATTGGACAAGATTTAGTTTTGGGAGGACGAAAATGACCTAATTGTTCATCCAATGACACAAAACACCTATTGGATGCACAAGATTGGTTAAAAACCCTAATTGGACAAGAATTAACCTAGGGAGGACGAAAATGACCTAATTGTTCATCCAATGACACAAACATACCAATTGGATGCACAAGATTGGTTAGAAACCCTAATTGGACAAGAATTAGCCTAGGGAGGACGAAAATGACCTAAATGTTCATCCAATGACACAAAAACACCTATTTGATGCACAAGATTGGTTAAAAACCCTAATTGGACAAGAATTAGCCTAGGGAGGACGAAAATGACCTAAATGTTCATCCAATGACACAAAAACACATATTGGATGCACAAGATTGCTTAGAAACCTTAATTGGACAACAATTAGTCTAGGGAGGACGGAAATTACCTAAATGTTCGTCAATTGACACAAAAACTCCCAATGGATGCACAAGATTGGTTAAAAACCGTAATTGGACAAGAATTAGCCAAGGGAGGATGAAAATGACGTAAATGTTCATCCAATGACACAAAAACACCTAATGGATAAACAAGATTGGTTAAAAACCCGAATTGGACAAGAAATAGCCTAGGGAGGACGAAAATTACCTAAATGTTCATCCAACGACACAAAAACACCTAATGGATGCACAAGATTGGTTAAAAATCCTAATTGGACTACATTAAGTGTAGGGAGGACGAAAATCACCTAAATGTTCATCCAATGACACAAAACACGTATTGGATGCACAAGATTGGTTAGAAACCCTAATTAGACAAGATTAAGTTTTGGGAGGACGAAAATGACCTAATTGTTCATACAATGACACAAAACACCTATTGGATGCACAAGATTGGTTAAAAACCCTAATTGGACAAGATTAAGTGTAGGGAGGACGTAAATGACCTAAATGTTCATCCAACGACACAAAACACCTATTGGATGCACAAGATTGGTTAAAAACCCAAATTGGACAAGAATTAGCCTAGGGAGGACGAAAATGACCTAATTGTTCATCCAATGATACAAAAATACCTATTGGATGCACAAGATTGGTTAGAACCCCTAATTGGACAAGATTAAGTGTAGGGAGGTAGACAGTGACATAAAAATCATCCAATGACACAAACACACCTATTGGATGCACAAGATTGGTTAAAAACCATAATTGGACAAGAATTAGCCTAGGGAGGACGAAAATGACCTAAATGTTCATCCAATGACACAAAACACCTAATGGATGCACAAGATTAGTTAAAAACACTAATTGGACTACACTAAGTGTACGGAGGACGAAAATGACCTAAATGTTCATCCAATGACACAAAACACCTATTGGATGCACAAGATTGGTTAAAAACCCTAAGTGGACTACATTAAGTGTAGGGAGGACGAAAATGACCTAAATGTTCATCCAATGACACAAAACACCTAGTGGATGCACAAGATTGGTTAGAAACCCTAATTGGACAAGATTAAGTTTGGGGAGGACGAAAATGACCTAATTGTTCATCCAATGACACAAAACACCTATTGGATGCATAAGATTGGTTAAAAACCCTAATTGGACAAGATTAAGTGTAGGGAGGACGAAAATGACCTAAATGTTCATCCAATGACACAAAACACCTATTGAATGCACAAGATTGGTTAAAAACCTTAATTGGACCAGAATTAGCCTAGGGAGGACGAAAATGACCTAATTGTTCATCCAATGACACAAACACACCAATTGGATGCACAAGATTGGTTAGAAACCCTAATTGGACAAGAATAAGCCTAGGCAGGTCCAAAATGACCTAATTGTTAATCCAATAACACAAACACAACTATTGGATGCACAAGATTGGTTAGAAACCCTAATTGGACAAGCATAAGCCTAGGGAGGATGAAAATGACCTAAATGTTCATCCAATGACACGAAACACCTATTGGATGCACAAGATTGGTTAAAAACCCTAATTGGACAAGATTAAGTGTAGGGAGCACGAAAATGACCTAAATGTTCATCCAATGACACAAACACAACTATTGGATGCACATGATTGGTTAGAAACCCTAATTTGACAAGCATAAGCCTAGGGAAGATGAAAATGATCTAAATGTTCATCTAATGACACAAAACACCTATTGGATGCACAAGATTGGTTAGAAACACTAATTGGACAAGATTAAGTTTTGGGAGGACGAAAATGACCTAATTGTTCATCCAATGACACAAAACAGCTATTAGATGCACAAGATTGGTTAAAAACCCTAATTGGACAAGAATTAACCTAGGGAGGACGAAAATGACCTAATTGTTCATCCAATGACACAAACACACCAATTGGATGCACAAGATTGGTTAGAAACCCTAATTGGACAAGAATTAGCCTAGGGAGGACGAAAATGACCTAAATGTTCATCCAATGACACAAAAACACCTATTTGATGCACAAGATTGGTTAAAAACCCTAATTGGACAAGAATTAGCCTAGGGAGGACGAAAATGACCTAAATGTTCATCCAATGACACAAAAACACATATTGGATGCACAAGATTGCTTAGAAACCTTAATTGGACAACAATTAGCCTTGGGAGGACGAAAATGACCTAAATGTTCGTCAATTGACACAAAAACTCCCAATGGATGCACAAGATTGGTTAAAAACCTTAATTGGACAAGAATTAGCCAAGGGAGGATGAAAATGACGTAAATGTTCATCCAATGACACAAAAACACCTAATGGATAAACAAGATTGGTTAAAAACCCGAATTGGACAAGAAATAGCCTAGGGAGGACGAAAATTACCTAAATGTTCATCCAACGACACAAAAACACCTAATGGATGCACAAGATTGGTTAAAAATCCTAATTGGACTACATTAAGTGTAGGGAGGACGAAAATCACCTAAATGTTCATCCAATGACACAAAACACGTATTGGATGCACAAGATTGGTTAGAAACCCTAATTAGACAAGATTAAGTTTTGGGAGGACGAAAATGACCTAATTGTTCATACAATGACACAAAACACCTATTGGATGCACAAGATTGGTTAAAAACCCTAATTGGACAAGATTAAGTGTAGGGAGGACGTAAATGACCTAAATGTTCATCCAACGACACAAAACACCTATTGGATGCACAAGATTGGTTAAAAACCCAAATTGGACAAGAATTAGCCTAGGGAGGACGAAAATGACCTAATTGTTCATCCAATGATACAAAAATACCTATTGGATGCACAAGATTGGTTAGAACCCCTAATTGGACAAGATTAAGTGTAGGGAGGTAGACAGTGACATAAAAATCATCCAATGACACAAACACACCTATTGGATGCACAAGATTGGTTAAAAACCATAATTGGACAAGAATTAGCCTAGGGAGGACGAAAATGACCTAAATGTTCATCCAATGACACAAAACACCTATTGGATGCACAAGATTGGTTAAAAACCCTAATTGGACAAGAATTAACCTAGGGAGGACGAAAATGACCTAATTGTTCATCCAATGACACAAACACACCAATTGGATGCACAAGATTGGTTAGAAACCCTAATTGGACAAGAATAAGCCTAGGGAGGTCGAAAATGACCTAAATGTTCATCCAATGACACAAAACACCTAATGGATGCACAAGATTAGTTAAAAACACTAATTGGACTACATTAAGTGTAAGGAGGACGAAAATGACCTAAATGTTCATCCAATGACACAAAACACCTATTGGATGCACAAGATTGGTTAAAAACCCTAATTGGACAAGATTAAGTGTAGGTAGGACACAAATGACCTAAATGTTCATCCAATGACACAAAAACCCCTAATGGATGCACAAGATTGGTAAAAAACCCTAAGTGGACTACATTAAGTGTAGGGAGGACGAAAATGACCTAAATGTTCATCCAATGAAACAAAAACACCTTATGGATGCACAAGATTGGTTAAAAATCCTAATTGGACAAGATTAAGTGTAGGGAGGACGAAAATGACCTAAATGTTGATCCAATGACACAAAACACCTAGTGGATGCACAAGATTGGTTAGAAACCCTAATTGGACAAGATTAAGTTTGGGGATGACGAAAATGACCTAATTGTTCATCCAATGACACAAACACACCAATTGGATGCACAAGATTGGTTAGAAACCCTAATTTGACAAGAATTAGCCTAGGGAGGACGAAAATGACCTAAATGTTCATCCAATGACACAAAAACACTTATTTGATGCACAAGATTGGTTAAAAACCCTAATTGGACAAGAATTAGCCTAGGGAGGACGAAAATGACCTAAATGTTCATCCAATGACACAAAAACACATATTGGATGCACAAGATTGCTTAGAAACCTTAATTGGACAACAATTAGCCTAAGGAGGACGAAAATGACCTAAATGTTCGTCAATTGACACAAAAACTCCCAATGGATGCACAAGATTGGTTAAAAACCTTAATTGGACAAGAATTAGCCAAGGGAGGATGAAAATGACGTAAATGTTCATCCAATGACACAAACACCTAATGGATAAACAAGATTGGTTAAAAACCCTAATTGGACAAGAAATAGCCTAGGGAGGACGAAAATTACCTAAATGTTCATCCAACGACACAAAAACACTTAATGGATGCACAAGATTGGTTAACAATCCTAATTGAACTACATTAAGTGTAGGGAGGACGAAAATCACCTAAAGGTTCATCCAATGACACAAAACACGTATTGGATGCACAAGATTGGTTAGAAACCCTAATTAGACAAGATTAAGTTTTGGGAGGACGAAAATGACCTAATTGTTCATACAATGACACAAAACACCTATTGGATGCACAAGATTGGTTAAAAACCCTAATTGGACAAGATTAAGTGTAGGGAGGACGAAAATGACCTAAATGTTCATCCAATGACACAAAACACCTATTGGATGCACAAGATTGGTTAAAAACCCTAATTGGACAAGAATTAGCCTAGGGAGGACGAAAATGACCTAATTGTTCATCCAATGATACAAAAATATCTTTTGGATGCACAAGATTGGTTAGAACCCCTAATTGGACAAGATTAAGTGTAGGGAGGTAGATAGTGACATAAAAATCATCCAATGACACAAACACACCTATTGGATGCACAAGATTGGTTAAAAACCATAATTGGACTAGAATTAGCCTAGGGAGGACGAAAATGACCTAAATGTTCATCCAATGACACAAAACACCTAATGGATGCACAAGATTCGTTAAAAACACTAATTGGACTACATTAAGTGTACGGAGGACGAAAATGACCTAAATGTTCATCCAATGACACAAAACACCTAATGGATGCACAAGATTAGTTAAAAACACTAATTGGGCTACATTAAGTGTACGGAGGACGAAAATGACCTAAATGTTCATCCAATGACACAAAACACCTATTGGATGCACAAGATTGGTTAAAAACCCTAATTGGACAAGAATTAACCTAGGGAGGACGAAAATGACCTAATTGTTCATCCAATGACACAAACACACCAATTGGATGCACAAGATTGGTTAGAAACCCTAATTGGACAAGAATAAGCCTAGGGAGGTCGAAAATTACCTAATT
>JBBPBS010000604.1:1717664-1781668 GCA_037974835.1 Cicer judaicum | reverse complement strand
TTTAGCCTAGGGAGGACGAAAATGACCTAATTGTCAATCCAATGACACAAACACACCAATTGGATGCACAAGATTGGTTAGAAACCCTAATTGGACAAGAATAAGCTTAGGGAGGACGAAAATGGCCTAATTGTTCATCCAATGACACAGACACAACTATTGGATGCACAAGATTGGTTAGAAACCCTAACTGGACAAGCAAAAGCCTAGGGAGGATGAAAATGAACTAAATGTTCATCCAATGACACAAAACACACCTATTGGATGCACAAGATTGGTTAGAAACCCTAATTGGACAAGATTAAGTGTAGGTAGGACGAAAATGACCTAAATGTTAATCCAATGACACAAAAACACCTAATGGATGCACAAGATTGGTTAAAAACCCTAAGTGGACTACATTAAGTGTAGGGAGGACGAAAATAACCTAAATGTTCATCCAATGACACAAAACACCTATTGGATGCACAAGATTGGTTAAAAACCCTAATAGGACAAGAATTAGCCTAAAGAGGACGAAAATCACCTAATTGTTCATCCAATGACACAAACACACCTATTGGATGCACAAGATTGGTTAGAAACCCTAATTGGACAAGAATAAGCCTAGGGAGGTCGAAAATGACCTAATTGTTCATCCAATGACACAAACACAACTATTGGATGCACAAGATTGGTTAGAAACCCTAATTGGACAAGCATAAGCCTAGCGAGGATGAAAATGAGCTTAATGTTCATCCAATGACACAAAACACACCTATTGGATGCATAAGATTGGTTAGAAACCTAATTGGACAAGCATAAGCCTAGGGAGGACGAAAATGACCTAATTGTTCATCCAATGACACAAAA
The DNA here is from genome assembly GCA_037974835.1 of Cicer judaicum. Classification (NCBI taxonomy): domain Eukaryota; kingdom Viridiplantae; phylum Streptophyta; class Magnoliopsida; order Fabales; family Fabaceae; genus Cicer; species Cicer judaicum. The sequence goes on along the minus strand of JBBPBS010000604.1, from coordinate 1,780,816 downwards.
ACAACTATTGGATGCACAAGATTGGTTAGAAACCCTAATTGGACAAGAATAAGCCTAGGGAGGCTAACAATGACCTAATTGTTCATCCAATGACACAGATACAACTATTGGATGCACAAGATTGGTTAGAAACCCTAATTGGACAAGCATAAGCCTAGGGAGGATGAAAATGACCTAATTGTTCATCCAATGACCCAAACACAACTATTGGATGCACAAGATTGGTTAGAAACCCTAATTGGACAAGAATAAGCCTAGGGAGGTTAACAATGACCTAATTGTTCATCCAATGATACAGATACAACTATTGGATGCACAAGATTGGTTAGAAACCCTAATTGGACAAGCATAAGCCTAGGGAGGACGAAAACGACCTAAATGATCATCCAATGACACAAAACACACCTATTGGATGCACAAGATTGGTTAGAAACCCTAATTGGACAAGAATAAGCCTAGAGAGGCTAACAATGACCTAATTGTTCATCCAATGACACAGATACAACTATTGGATGCACAAGATTGGTTAGAAACCCTAATTGGACAAGCATAAGCCTAGGGAGGATGAAAATGACCTAATTGTTCATCCAATGACACAAACACAACTATTGGATGCACAAGATTGGTTAGAAACCCTAATTGGACAAGAATTAGCCTAGGGAGGTTAACAATGACCTAATTGTTCATCCAATGATACAGATACAACTATTGGATGCACAAGATTGGTTAGAAACCCTAATTGGACAAGCATAAGCCTAGGGAGGACGAAAACGACCTAAATGATCATCCAATGACACAAAACACACCTATTGGATGCACAAGATTGGTTAGAAACCGTAATTGGACAAGAATAAGCCTAGGGAGGTAAACAATGACCTAATTGTTCATCCAATGACACAGACACAACTATTGGATGCACAAGATTGGTTAGAAACCCTAACTAGACAAGCATAAGCCTAGGGAGGATGAAAATGACCTAATTGTTCATCCAATGACACAAAACACCTATTGGATGCACAAGATTGGTTAAAAACCCTAATTGGACAAGATTAAGGGTAGGGAGGACGAAAATGACCTAAATGTTCATCCAATGACACAAAATGCCTATTGGATGCACAAGATTGGTTAAAAACTCTAATTGGACAAGAATTAGCCTAGGGAGGACAAAAATGACCTAATTGTTCATTCAATGATACAAAAATACCTATTGGATGCACAAGATTGGTTAGAAACCCTAATTGGACAAGATTAAGAGTAGGGAGGTCGAAAATGACATAAAAATCATCCAATGACACAAACACACCTATTGGATGCACAAGATTGGTTAAAAACCATAATTGGACAAGAATTAGCCTAGGGAGGACGAAAATGACCTAATTGTTCATCCAATGACACAAACACACCAATTGGATGCACAAGATTGGTTAGAAACCCTAATTAGACAGGCATAAGCCTAGGGAGGATGAAAAGGAGTTAAATGGTCATCCAATGACACAAAACACCTATTGGATGCACAAGATTGGTTAAAAACCCTAATTGGACAAGATTAAGTGTAGGTAGGACGAAAATGACCTAAATGTTCATCCAATGACACAAAACACCTATTGGATGCACAAGATTGGTTAAAAACCCTAATTGGACTAGATTAAGTGTAGGTAGGACACAAATGACCTAAATGTTCATCCAATGACACAAAAACACCTAATGGATGCACAAGATTGGTAAAAAACCCTAAGTGGACTACATTAAGTGTAGGGAGGACGAAAATGACCTAAATGTTCATCCAATGACACAGACACAACTATTGGATGCACAAGATTGGTTAGAAACCCTAACTAGACAAGCATAAGCCTAGGGAGGATGAAAATGACCTAATTGTTCATCCAATGACACAAAACACCTATTGGACGCACAAGATTGGTTAAAAACCCTAATTGGACAAGATTAAGGGTAGGGAGGACGAAAATGACCTAAATGTTCATCCAATGACACAAAACACCTATTGGATGCACAAGATTGGTTAAAAACCCTAATTAGACTAGATTAAGTGTAGGTAGGACACAAATGACCTAAATGTTCATCCAATGACACAAAAACACCTAATGGATGCACAAGATTGGTAAAAAACCCTAAGTGGACTACATTAAATGTAGGGAGGACGAAAATGACCTAAATGTTCATCTAATGAAACAAAAACACCTTATGGATGCACAAGATTGGTTAAAAATCCTAATTGGACAAGATTAAGTGTAGGGAGGACGAAAATGACCTAAATGTTCATCCAATGACACAAAACACCTAGTGGATGCACAAGATTGGTTAGAAACCCTAATTGGACAAGATTAAGTTTGGGGAGGACGAAAATGACCTAATTGTTCATCCAATGACACAAAACACCTATTGGATGCATAAGATTGGTTAAAAACCCTAATTGGACAAGAATAAGTGTAGGGAGGACGAAAATGACCTAAATGTTCATCCAATGACACAAAACACCTATTGGATGCACAAGATTGGTTAAAAACCTTAATTGGACCAGAATTAGCCTAGGGAGGACGAAAATGACCTAATTGTTCATCCAATGACACAAACACACCAATTGGATGCACAAGATTGGTTAGAAACCCTAATTGGACAAGAATAAGCCTAGGCAGGTCCAAAATGACCTAATTGTTAATCCAATAACACAAACACAACTATTGGATGCACAAGATTGGTTAGAAACCCTAATTGGACAAGCATAAGCCTAGGGAGGATGAAAATGACCTAAATATTCATCCAATGACACAAAACACCTATTGGATGCACAAGATTGGTTAAAAACGCTAATTGGACAAGATTAAGTGTAGGGAGGACGAAAATGACCTAAATGTTCATCCAATGACACAAACACAACTATTGGATGCACATGATTGGTTAGAAACCCTAATTTGACAAGAATTAGCCTAGGGAGGACGAAAATGACCTAAATGTTCATCCAATGACACAAAAACACCTATTTGATGCACAAGATTGGTTAAAAATCCTAATTGGACAAGAATTAGCCTAGGGAGGACGAAAATGACCTAAATGTTCATCCAATGACACAAAAACACATATTGGATGCACAAGATTGGTTAAAAACCCTAATAGGACAAGAATTGGCCTAGGGAGGACGAAAATCACCTAAATGTTCATCCAATGACACAAAACACGTATTGGATGCACAAGATTGGTTAGAAACCCTAATGAGACAAGATTAAGTTTTGGGAGGACGAAAATCACCTAATTGTTCATACAATGACACAAAACACCTATTGGATGCACAAGATTGGTTAAAAACCCTAATTGGACAAGATTAAGTGTAGGGAGGACGAAAATGACCTAAATGTTCATCCAATGACACAAAACACCTATTGGATGCACAAGATTGGTTAAAAACCCTAATTGGACAAGAATTAGCCTAGGGAGGACGAAAATGACCTAATTGTTCATCCAATGATACAAAAATACCTATTGGATGCACAAGATTAGTTAGAACCCCTAATTGGACAAGATTAAGTGTAGGGAGGTAGACAGTGACATAAAAATCATCCAATGACACAAACACACCTATTGGATGCACAAGATTGGTTAAAAATCATAATTGGACAAGAATTAGCCTAGGGAGGACGAAAATGACCTAAATGTTCATCCAATGACACAAAACACCTAATGGATGCACAAGATTAGTTAAAAACACTAATTGGACTACATTAAGTGTACGGAGGACGAAAATGACCTAAATGTTCATCCAATGACACAAAACACCTATTGGATGCACAAGATTGGTTAAAAACCCTAAGTGGACTACATTAAGTGTAGGGAGGACGAAAATGACCTAAATGTTCATCCAACGACACAAAACACCTATTGGATGCACAAGATTGGTTAAAAACCCTAATTGGACAAGAATTAACCTAGGGAGGACGAAAATGACCTAATTGTTCATCCAATGACACAAAAACACCAATTGGATGCACAAGATTGGTTAGAAACCCTAATTGGACAAGAATAAGCCTAGGGAGGTCGAAAATGACCTCATTGTTCATCCAATGACACAAACACAACTATTGGATGCACAAGATTGGTTAGAAACCCTAATTAGACAGGCATAAGCCTAGGGAGGATGAAAAGGAGCTAAATGTTCATCCAATGACACAAAACACCTATTGGATGCACAAGATTGGTTAAAAACCCTAATTGGACAAGATTAAGTGTAGGTAGGACGAAAATGACCTAAATGTTCATCCAATGACACAAAAACACCTAATGGATGCAGAAGATTGGTTAAAAACCCTAGGTGGTCTACATTAAGTGTAGGGAGGATGAAAATGACCTAAATGTTCATCCAATGAAACAAAAACACCTTATGGATGCACAAGATTCGTTAAAAACCCTAATTGGACAAGATTAAGTGTAGGGAGGACGAAAATGACCTAAATGTTCATCCAATGACACAAAACACCTATTGGATGCACAAGATTGGTTAAAAACCCTAATTGGACAAGAATTAGCCTAGGGAGGACGAAAAGGACCTAATTCTTCATCCAATGACACAAACACACCAATTGGATGCACAAGATTGGTTAGAAACCCTACTTGGACAAGAATAAGCCTAGGGAGGTCGAAAATGACCTAATTGTTCATCCAATGACACAGACACAACTATTGGATGCACAAGATTGGTTAGAAACCCTAATTGGACAAGCATAAGCCTAGGGAGGATCAAAATGAGCTTAATGTTCATCCAATGACACAAAACACACCTATTGGATGCATAAGATTGGTTAGAAACCCTAATTGGACAAGCATAAGCCTAGGGAGGACGAAGATGACCTAATTGTTCATCCAATGACACAAACACAACTATTGGATGCACAAGATTGGTTAGAAACCCTAATTGGACAAGAATAAGCCTAGAGAGGCTAACAATGACCTAATTGTTCATCCAATGACACAGATACAACTATTGGATGCACAAGATTGGTTAGAAACCCTAATTGGACAAGCATAAGCCTAGGGAGGATGAAAATGACCTAATTGTTCATCAAATGACACAAACACAACTATTGGATGCACAAGATTGGTTAGAAACCCTAATTGGACAAGAATAAGCCTAGGGAGGTTAACAATGACCTAATTGTTCATCCAATGATACAGATACAACTATTGGATGCACTAGATTAGTTAGAAACTTTAATTGGACAAGTATAAGCCTAGGGAGGACGAAAACGACCTAAATGATCATCCAATGACACAAAACACACCTATTGGATGCACAAGATTGGTTAGAAACCCTAATTGGACAAGAATAAGCCTAGGGAGGTAAACAATGACCTAATTGTTCATCCAATGACACAGACACAACTATTGGATGCACAAGATTGGTTAGAAACCCTAACTAGACAAGCATAAGCCTAGGGAGGATGAAAATGACCTAATTGTTCATCCAATGACACAAAACACCTATTGGATGCACAAGATTGGTTAAAAACCCTAATTGGACAAGATTAAGGGTAGGGAGGACGAAAATGACCTAAATGTTCATCCAATGACACAAAATGCCTATTGGATGCACAAGATTGGTTAAAAACTCTAATTGGACAAGAATTAGCCTAGGGAGGACAAAAATGACCTAATTGTTCATTCAATGATACAAAAATACCTATTGGATGCACAAGATTGGTTAGAAACCCTAATTGGACAAGATTAAGAGTAGGGAGGTCGAAAATGACATAAAAATCATCCAATGACACAAACACACCTATTGGATGCACAAGATTGGTTAAAAACCATAATTGGACAAGAATTAGCCTAGGGAGGACGAAAATGACCTAATTGTTCATCCAATGACACAAACACACCAATTGGATGCACAAGATTGGTTAGAAACCCTAATTAGACAGGCATAAGCCTAGGGAGGATGAAAAGGAGTTAAATGGTCATCCAATGACACAAAACACCTATTGGATGCACAAGATTGGTTAAAAACCCTAATTGGACAAGATTAAGTGTAGGTAGGACGAAAATGACCTAAATGTTCATCCAATGACACAAAACACCTATTGGATGCACAAGATTGGTTAAAAACCCTAATTGGACTAGATTAAGTGTAGGTAGGACACAAATGACCTAAATGTTCATCCAATGACACAAAAACACCTAATGGATGCACAAGATTGGTAAAAAACCCTAAGTGGACTACATTAAGTGTAGGGAGGACGAAAATGACCTAAATGTTCATCCAATGACACAGACACAACTATTGGATGCACAAGATTGGTTAGAAACCCTAACTAGACAAGCATAAGCCTAGGGAGGATGAAAATGACCTAATTGTTCATCCAATGACACAAAACACCTATTGGACGCACAAGATTGGTTAAAAACCCTAATTGGACAAGATTAAGGGTAGGGAGGACGAAAATGACCTAAATGTTCATCCAATGACACAAAACACCTATTGGATGCACAAGATTGGTTAAAAACCCTAATTAGACTAGATTAAGTGTAGGTAGGACACAAATGACCTAAATGTTCATCCAATGACACAAAAACACCTAATGGATGCACAAGATTGGTAAAAAACCCTAAGTGGACTACATTAAATGTAGGGAGGACGAAAATGACCTAAATGTTCATCTAATGAAACAAAAACACCTTATGGATGCACAAGATTGGTTAAAAATCCTAATTGGACAAGATTAAGTGTAGGGAGGACGAAAATGACCTAAATGTTCATCCAATGACACAAAACACCTAGTGGATGCACAAGATTGGTTAGAAACCCTAATTGGACAAGATTAAGTTTGGGGAGGACGAAAATGACCTAATTGTTCATCCAATGACACAAAACACCTATTGGATGCACAAGATTGGTTAAAAACCCTAATTGGACAAGATTAAGTGTAGGGAGGACGAAAATGACCTAAATGTTCATCCAATGACACAAAACACCTATTGGATGCACAAGATTGGTTAAAAACCCTAATTGGACAAGAATTATCCTAGGGAGGACGAAAATGATCTAATTGTTCATCCAATTACACTAAAACACCAATTGGATACACAAGATTGGTTAAAAACCCTAATTAGACAAGGTTAAGTGTAGGGATGATGAAAATGACCTAAATATTCATCCAATGACACAAAACCCCTATTGGATGCACAAGATTGGTTAAAAACCCTAATTGGACAAGATTAAGTGTAGGGAGGACGAAAATGACCTAAATGTTCATCCAATGACACAAAACACCTATTGGATGCACAAGATTGGTTAAAAACCCTAATTGGACAAGAATTATCCTAGGGAGGACGAAAATGACCTAATTGTTCATCCAATGACACAAACACACCTATTGGATGCACAAGATTGGTTAGAAACCCTAATTGGACAAGGTTAAGTTTAGGGAGGACGAAAATGACGTAAATATTCGTCCAATGATACAAAACACCTATTGGATGCACAAGATTGGTTAAAAACCCTAATTCGATAAGAATTAGCCTAGGGAAGACAAAAATGACCTAATTGTTCATCCAATGACACAAACACACCTATTGGATGCACAAGATTGGTTAAAAACCTTAATTGGATAAGAATTAGCCTAGGGAGGACGAAAATGACCTAAATGTTCATCCAATGACACAAAACACCTATTGGATGCACAAGATTGGTTAAAAACCCTAATTGGACAAGATTAAGGGTAGGGAGGACGAAAATGACCTAAATGTTCATCCAATGACACAAAACACCTATTGGATGCACAAGATTGGTTAAAAACCCTAATTGGACTAGATTAAGTGTAGGTAGGACACAAATGACCTAAATGTTCATCCAATGACACAAAAACACCTAATGGATGCACAAGATTGGTAAAAAACCCTAAGTGGACTACATTAAGTGTAGGGAGGACGAAAATGACCTAAATGTTCATCCAATGACACAGACACAACTATTGGATGCACAAGATTGGTTAGAAACCCTAACTAGACAAGCATAAGCCTAGGGAGGATGAAAATGACCTAATTGTTCATCCAATGACACAAAACACCTATTGGACGCACAAGATTGGTTAAAAACCCTAATTGGACAAGATTAAGGGTAGGGAGGACGAAAATGACCTAAATGTTCATCCAATGACACAAAACACCTATTGGATGCACAAGATTGGTTAAAAACCCTAATTAGACTAGATTAAGTGTAGGTAGGACACAAATGACCTAAATGTTCATCCAATGACACAAAAACACCTAATGGATGCACAAGATTGGTAAAAAACCCTAAGTGGACTACATTAAGTGTAGGGAGGACGAAAATGACCTAAATGTTCATCCAATGACACAGACACAACTATTGGATGCACAAGATTGGTTAGAAACCCTAACTAGACAAGCATAAGCCTAGGGAGGATGAAAATGACCTAATTGTTCATCCAATGACACAAAACACCTATTGGATGCACAAGATTGGTTAAAAACCCTAATTGGACAAGATTAAGGGTAGGGAGGACGAAAATGACCTAAATGTTCATCCAATGACACAAAACACCTATTGGATGCACAAGATTGGTTAAAAACCCTAATTGGACAAGAATTAGCCTAGGGAGGACGAAAATGACCTAATTGTTCATTCAATGATACAAAAATACCTATTGGATGCACAAGATTGGTTAGAAACCCTAATTGGACAAGATAAAGTGTAGGGAGGTCGAAAATGACATAAAAATCATCCAATGACACAAACACACCTATTGGATGCACAAGATTGGTTAAAAACCATAATTGGACAAGAATTAGCCTAGGGAGGACGAAAATGACCTAATTGTTCATCCAATGACACAAACACACCAATTGGATGCACAAGATTGGTTAGAAACCCTAATTGGACAAGAATAAGCCTAGGGAGGTCGAAAATGACCTAACTGTTCATCCAATGACACAAACACAACTATTGGATGCCCAAGATTGGTTAGAAACCCTAATTGGACAAGCATAAGCCTAGGGAGGATGAAAATGAGCTAAATGTTCATCCAATGACACAAAACACCTATTGGATGAACAAGATTGGTTACAAACCATAATTGGACAAGAATTAGCCTAGGGAGGTCGAAAATGAGCTAAATGTTCATCCGATCACACAAAACACCTAATGGATGCACAAGATTGGTTAAAAACACTAATTGGACTACATTAAGTGTAAGGAGGACGAAAATGACCTAAATGTTCATCCAATGACACAAAACACCTATTGGATGCACAAGATTGGTTAGAAACCCTAATTGGACAAGAATAAGCTTAGGGAGGTCGAAAATGGCCTAATTGTTCATCCAATGACACAGACACAACTATTGGATGCACAAAATTGGTTAGAAACCCTAATTGGACAAGCAAAAGCCTAGGGAGGATGAAAATGAACTAAATTTTCATCCAATGACACAAAACACACCTATTGGATGCATAAGATTGGTTAGAAACCCTAATTGGACAAGATTAAGTGTAGGTAGGACGAAAATGACCTAAATGTTAATCCAATGACACAAAAACACCTAATGGATGCACAAGATTGGTTAAAAACCCTAAGTGGACTACATTAAGTGTAGGGAGGACGAAAATAACCTAAATGTTCATCCAATGACACAAAACACCTATTGGATGCACAAGATTGGTTAAAAACCCTAATAGGACAAGAATTAGCCTAGGGAGGACGAAAATCACCTAATTGTTCATCCAATGACAAAAACACACCGATTGGATGCACAAGATTGGTTAGAAACCCTAATTGGACAAGAATAAGCCTAGGGAGGTCGAAAATGACCTAATTGTTCATCCAATGACACAGACACAACTATTGGATGCACAAGATTGGTTAGAAACCCTAATTGGACAAGCATAAGCCTAGGGAGGATGAAAATGACCTAAATGTTCATCCAATGAAACAAAAACACCTTATGGATGCACAAGATTGGTTAAAAACCCTAATTGGACAAGATTAAGTGTAGGGAGGACGAAAATGACCTAAATGTTCATCCAATGACACAAAACACCTATTGGATGCACAAGATTGGTTAAAAACCCTAATTGGACAAGAATTAGCCTAGGGAGGACGAAAATGACCTAATTGTTCATCCAATGACACAAACACACCAATTGGATGCACAAGATTGGTTAGAAACCCTAATTGGACAAGAATAAGCCTAGGGAGGTCGAAAATGACCTAATTGTTCATCCAATGACACAGATACAACTATTGGATGCACAAGATTGGTTAGAAACCCTAATTGGACAAGCATAAGCCTAGGGAGGATGAAAATGAGCTAAATGTTCATCCAATGACACAAAACACACCTATTGGATGCATAAGATTGGTTAGAAACCCTAATTGGACAAGCATAAGCCTAGGGAGGACGAAAATGACCTAATTGTTCATCCAATGACACAAACACAACTATTGGATGCACAAGATTGGTTAGAAACCCTAATTGGACAAGAATAAGCCTAGGGAGGTTAACAATGACCTAATTGTTCATCCAATGATACAGATACAACTATTGGATGCACAAGATTGGTTAGAAACCCTAATTGGACAAGCATAAGCCTATGGAGGACGAAAACGACCTAAATGATCATCCAATGACACAAAACACACCTATTGGATGCACAAGATTGGTTAGAAACCCTAATTGGACAAGAATAAGCCTAGGGAGGTAAACAATGACCTAATTGTTCATCCAATGACACAGACACAACTATTGGATGCACAAGATTGGTTAGAAACCCAAACTAGACAAGCATAAGCCTAGGGAGGATGAAAATGAGCTAAATGTTCATCCAATGACACAAAACACCTATTGGATGCACAAGATTGGTTAAAAACCCTAATTGGACAAGATTAAGGGTAGGGAGGACGAAAATGACCTAAATGTTCATCCAATGACACAAAACACCTATTGGATGCACAAGATTGGTTAAAAACTCTAATTGGACAAGAATTAGCCTAGGGAGGACAAAAATGACCTAATTGTTCATTCAATGATACAAAAATACCTATTGGATGCACAAGATTGGTTAGAAACCCTAATTGGACAAGATTAAGTGTAGGGAGGTCGAAAATGACATAAAAATCATCCAATGACACAAACACACCTATTGGATGCACAAGATTGGTTAAAAACCATAATTGGACAAGAATTAGCCTAGTGAGGACGAAAATGACCTAATTGTTCATCCAATGACACAAACACACCAATTGGATGCACAAGATTGGTTAGAAACCCTAATTGGACAAGAATAAGCCTAGGGAGGTCGAAAATGACCTAACTGTTCATCCAATGACACAAACACAACTATTGGATGCCCAAGATTGGTTAGAAACCCTAATTGGACAAGCATAAGCCTAGGGAGGATGAAAATGAGCTAAATGTTCATCCAATGACACAAAACACCTATTGGATGCACAAGATTGGTTACAAACCATAATTGGACAAGAATTAGCCTAGGGAGGTCGAAAATGACCTAAATGTTCATCCGATGACACAAAACACCTAATGGATGCACAAGATTGGTTAAAAACACTAATTGGACTACATTAAGTGTAAGGAGGACGAAAATGACCTAAATGTTCATCCAATGACACAAAACACCTATTGGATGCACAAGATTGGTTAAAAACCCTAATTGGACAAGTTTTAGCCTAGGGAGGACGAAAATCACCTAATTGTTCATCCAATGACACAAACACACCTATTGGATGCAGAAGATTGGTTAGAAACCCTAATTGGACAAGAATAAGCCTAGGGAGGTCGAAAATGACCTAATTGTTTATCCAATGACACAGACACAACTATTGGATGCACAAGATTGGTTAGAAACCCTAATTGGACAAACATAAGCCTAGCGAGGATGAAAATGAGCTTAATGTTCATCCAATGACACAAAACACACCTATTGGATGCACAAGATTGGTTAGAAACCCTAATTGGACAAGAATAAGCTTAGGGAGGTCGGAAATGGCCTAATTGTTCATCCAATGACACAGACACAACTATTGGATGCACAAGATTGGTTAGAAACCCTAATTGGACAAGCAAAAGCCTAGGGAGGATGAAAATGAACTAAATGTTCATCCAATGACACAAAACACACCTATTGGATGCATAAGATTGGTTAGAAACCCTAATTGGACAAGATTAAGTGTAGGTAGGACGAAAATGACCTAAATGTTAATCCAATGACACAAAAACACCTAATGGATGCACAAGATTGGTTAAAAACCCTAAGTGGACTACATTAAGTGTAGGGAGGACGAAAATAACCTAAATGTTCATCCAATGACACAAAACACCTATTGGATGCACAAGATTGGTTAAAAACCCTAATAGGACAAAAATTAGCCTAGGGAGGACGAAAATCACCTAATTGTTCATCCAATGACAAAAACACACCTATTGGATGCACAAGATTGGTTAGAAACCCTAATTGGACAAGAATAAGCCTAGGGAGGTCGAAAATGACCTAATTGTTCATCCAATGACACAGACACAACTATTGGATGCACAAGATTGGTTAGAAACCCTAATTGGACAAGCATAAGCCTAGCGAGGATGAAAATGAGCTTAATGTTCATCCAATGACACAAAACACACCTATTGGATGCATAAGATTGGTTAGAAACCTAATTGGACAAGCATAAGCCTAGGGAGGACGAAAATGACCTAATTGTTCATCCAATGACACAAAAACAACTATTGGATGCACAAGATTGGTTAGAAACCCTAATTGGACAAGCAAAAGCCTAGGGAGGATGAAAATGAACTAAATGTTCATCCAATGACACAAAACACACCTATTGGATGCATAAGATTGGTTAGAAACCCTAATTGGACAAGATTAAGTGTAGGGAGGTCGAAAATGACCTAATTGTTCATCCAATGACACAGACACAACTATTGGATGCACAAGATTGGTTAGAAACCCTAATTGGACAAGAATAAGCCTAGGGAGGTTAACAATGACCTAATTGTTCATCCAATGATACAGATACAACTATTGGATGCACAAGATTGGTTAGAAACCCTAATTGGACAAGATTAAGTGTAGGTAGGACGAAAATGACCTAAATGTTCATCCAATGACACAAAAACACCTAATGGATGCAGAAGATTGGTTAAAAACCCTAGGTGGTCTACATTAAGTGTAGGGAGGATGAAAATGACCTAAATGTTCATCCAATGAAACAAAAACACCTTATGGATGCACAAGATTGGTTAAAAACCCTAATTGGACAAGATTAAGTGTAGGGAGGACGAAAATGACCTAAATGTTCATCCAATGACACAAAACACCTATTGGATGCACAAGATTGGTTAAAAACACTAATTGGACAAGAATTAGCCTAGGGAGGACGAAAATGACCTAATTCTTCATCCAATGACACAAACACACCAATTGGATGCACAAGATTGGTTAGAAACCCTAATTGGACAAGAATAAGCCTAGGGAGGTCGAAAATGACCTAATTGTTCATCCAATGACACAGACACAACTATTGGATGCACAAGATTTGGTTAGAAACCCTAATTGGACAAGCATAAGCCTAGGGAGGATAAAAATGAGCTTAATGTTCATCCAATGACACAAAACACACCTATTGGATGCATAAGATTGGATAGAAACCCTAATTGGACAAGCATAAGCCTAGGGAGGACGAAAATGACCTAATTGTTCATCCAATGACACAAACACAACTATTGGATGCACAAGATTGGTTAGAAACCCTAATTGGACCAGAATAAGCCTAGAGAGGCTAACAATGACCTAATTGTTCATCCAATGACACAGATACAACTATTGGATGCACAAGATTGGTTAGAAACCCTAATTGGACAAGCATAAGCCTAGGGAGGATGAAAATGACCTAATTGTTCATCCAATGACACAAACACAACTATTGGATGCACAAGATTGGTTAGAAACCCTAATTGGACAAGAATTAGCCTAGGGAGGTTAACAATGACCTAATTGTTCATCCAATGATACAGATACAACTATTGGATGCACTAGATTAGTTAGAAACCCTAATTGGACAAGCATAAGCCTAGGGAGGACGAAAACGACCTAAATGATCATCCAATGACACAAAACACACCTATTGGATGCACAAGATTGGTTAGAAACCCTAATTGGACAAGAATAAGCCTAGGGAGGTAAACAATGACCTAATTGTTCATCCAATGACACAGACACAACTATTGGATGCACAAGATTGGTTAGAAACCCTAACTAGACAAGCATAAGCCTAGGGAGGATGAAAATGACCTAATTGTTCATCCAATGACACAAAACACCTGTTGGATGCACAAGATTGGTTAAAAACCCTAATTGGACAAGATTAAGGGTAGGGAGGACGAAAATGACCTAAATGTTCATCCAATGACACAAAACACCTATTGGATGCACAAGATTGGTTAAAAACCCTAATTGGACAAGAATTAGCCTAGGGAGGACGAAAATGACCTAATTGTTCATTCAATGATACAAAAATACCTATTGGATGCACAAGATTGGTTAGAAACCCTAATTGGACAAGATTAAGTGTAGGGAGGTCGAAAATGACATAAAAATCATCCAATGACACAAACACACCTATTGGATGCACAAGATTTGTTAAAAACCCTAAATGGACATGAAATAGCCTAGGGAGGACGAAAATGTTCATCCAATGACACAAAAACACCTAATGGATGCACAAGATTGGTTTAAAACCCTAATTGGACAAGAATTAGCCTAGGGAGGATGAAAATGACGTAAACGTTCATCCAATGACACAAAAACACCTAATGGATGCACAAGATTGGTTAAAAACCCTAATTGGACAAGAATTAGCCTAGGGAGGACGAAAATGACCTAAATGTGCATCCAACGACACAAAAACACCTAATGGATGCACAAGATTGGTTAAAAACAATAATTGGACTACATTAAGTGTAGGGAGGACGAAAATCACCTAAATGTTCATCCAATGAAACAAAAATACCTATTGGATGCACAAGATTGGTTAAAAACCCTAATTGGACAAGACTTAGCCTAGGGAGGACGAAAATCACCTAATTGTTCATCCAATGACACAAACACACCAATTGAATGCACAAGATTGGTTAGAAACCCTAATTGGACAAGAATAAGCCTAGGGAGGACGAAAATGACCTAATTGTTCATCCAATGACACAAACACACCAATTGGATGCACAAGATTGGTTAGAAACCCTAATTGGACAAGCATAAGCCTAGGGAGGACGAAAATGACCTAATTGTTCATCCAATGACACAAACACAACTATTGGATGCACAAGGATGGTTAGAAACCCTAATTGGACAAGAATAAGCCTAGGGAGGTTAACAATGACCTAATTGTTCATCCAATGATACAGATACAACTATTGGATGCACAAGATTGGTTAGAAACCCTAATTGGACAAGCATAAGCCTAGGGAGGACGAAAACGACCTAAATGATCATCCAATGACACAAAACACACCTATTGGATGCACAAGATTGGTTAGAAACCCTAATTGGACAAGAATAAGCCTAGAGAGGCTAACAATGACCTAATTGTTCATCCAATGACACAGATACAACTATTGGATGCACAAGATTGGTTAGAAACCCTAATTGGACAAGCATAAGCCTAGGGAGGATGAAAATGACCTAATTGTTCATCCAATGACCCAAACACAACTATTGGATGCACAAGATTGGTTAGAAACCCTAATTGGACAAGAATAAGCCTAGGGAGGTTAACAATGACCTAATTGTTCATCCAATGATACAGATACAACTATTGGATGCACAAGATTGGTTAGAAACCCTAATTGGACAAGCATAAGCCTATGGAGGACGAAAACGACCTAAATGATCATCCAATGACACAAAACACACCTATTGGATGCACAAGATTGGTTAGAAACCCTAATTGGACAAGAATAAGCCTAGGGAGGTAAACAATGACCTAATTGTTCATCCAATGACACAGACACAACTATTGGATGCACAAGATTGGTTAGAAACCCTAACTAGACAAGCATAAGCCTAGGGAGGATGAAAATGACCTAATTGTTCATCCAATGACACAAAACACCTATTGGATGCACAAGATTGGTTAAAAACCCTAATTGGACAAGATTAAGGGTAGGGAGGACGAAAATGACCTAAATGTTCATCCAATGACACAAAACACCTATTGGATGCACAAGATTGGTTAAAAACCCTAATTGGACAAGAATTATCCTAGGGAGAACGAAAATGACCTAATTGTTCATCCAATGACACAAACACACCTATTGGATGCACAAGATTGGTTAGAAACCCTAATTGGACAAGGTTAAGTTTAGGGAGGACGAAAATGACGTAAATATTCGTCCAATGATACAAAACACCTATTGGATGCACAAGATTAGTTAGAAACCCTAATTGGACAAGATAAAGTGTAGGGAGGACGAAAATGACCTAAATGTTCATCCAATGACACAAAACACTTATTGGATGCACAAGATTGGTTAAAAACCCTAATTAGACAAGATTAAGGGTAGGGATGACGAAAATGACCTAAATATTCATCCAATGACACAAAACACCTATTGGATGCACAAGATTGGTTAAAAACCCTAATTGGACAAGATAAAGTGTAGGGAGGACGAAAATGACCTAAATGTTCATCCAATGACACAAAACACGTATTGGATGCACAAGATTGGTTAAAAACCCTAATTAGAAAAGATTAAGTGTAGGGATGACGAAAATGACCTAAATATTCATCCAATGACACAAAACACCTATTGGATGCACAAGATTGGTTAAAAACCCTAATTGGACAAGATTAAGTGTAGGGAGGACGAAAATGACCTAAATGTTCATCCAATGACACAAAACACCTATTGGATGCACAAGATTGGTTAAAAACCCTAATTGGACAAGAATTAGCCTAGGGAGGACGAAAATGACATAAATGTTCATCCAATGACACAAAAACACCTATTGGATGCACAAGATTGGTTAAAAACCCTAATTGGACAAGATTAAGTGTAGGGAGGACGAAAATGACCTAAATGTTCATCCAATGACACAAAACACCTATTGGATGCACAAGATTGGTTAAAAACCCTAATTGGACAAGAATTAGCCTAGGGAGGACGAAAATGACCTAATTGTTCATTCAATGATACAAAAATACCTATTGGATGCACAAGATTGGTTAGAAACCCTAATTGGACAAGAATAAGCCTAGGGAGGTCGAAAATGACCTAATTGTTCATCCAATGACACAAACACAACTATTGGATGCCCAAGATTGGTTAGAAACCCTAATTGGACAAGCATAAGGCTAGGGAGGATGAAAATGAGCTAAATGTTCATCCAATGACACAAAACACCTATTGGATGCACAAGATTGGTTACAAACCATAATTGGACAAGAATTAGCCTAGGGAGGTCGAAAATGACCTAAATGTTCATCCGATGACACAAAACACCTAATGGATGCACAAGATTGGTTAAAAACACTAATTGGACTACATTAAGTGTAAGGAGGACGAAAATGACCTAAATGTTCATCCAATGACACAAAACACCTATTGGATGCACAAGATTGGTTAAAAACCCTAATTGGACAAGTTTTAGCCTAGGGAGGACGAAAATCACCTAATTGTTCATCCAATGACACAAACACACCTATTGGATGCAGAAGATTGGTTAGAAACCCTAATTGGACAAGAATAAGCCTAGGGAGGTCGAAAATGACCTAATTGTTTATCCAATGACACAGACACAACTATTGGATGCACAAGATTGGTTAGAAACCCTAATTGGACAAACATAAGCCTAGCGAGGATGAAAATGAGCTTAATGTTCATCCAATGACACAAAACACACCTATTGGATGCACAAGATTGGTTAGAAACCCTAATTGGACAAGAATAAGCTTAGGGAGGTCGGAAATGGCCTAATTGTTCATCCAATGACACAGACACAACTATTGGATGCACAAGATTGGTTAGAAACCCTAATTGGACAAGCAAAAGCCTAGGGAGGATGAAAATGAACTAAATGTTCATCCAATGACACAAAACACACCTATTGGATGCATAAGATTGGTTAGAAACCCTAATTGGACAAGATTAAGTGTAGGTAGGACGAAAATGACCTAAATGTTAATCCAATGACACAAAAACACCTAATGGATGCACAAGATTGGTTAAAAACCCTAAGTGGACTACATTAAGTGTAGGGAGGACGAAAATAACCTAAATGTTCATCCAATGACACAAAACACCTATTGGATGCACAAGATTGGTTAAAAACCCTAATAGGACAAAAATTAGCCTAGGGAGGACGAAAATCACCTAATTGTTCATCCAATGACAAAAACACACCTATTGGATGCACAAGATTGGTTAGAAACCCTAATTGGACAAGAATAAGCCTAGGGAGGTCGAAAATGACCTAATTGTTCATCCAATGACACAGACACAACTATTGGATGCACAAGATTGGTTAGAAACCCTAATTGGACAAGAATAAGCCTAGGGAGGTAAACAATGACCTAATTGTTCATCCAATGACACAGACACAACTATTGGATGCACAAGATTGGTTAGAAACCCAAACTAGACAAGCATAAGCCTAGGGAGGATGAAAATGAGCTAAATGTTCATCCAATGACACAAAACACCTATTGGATGCACAAGATTGGTTAAAAACCCTAATTGGACAAGATTAAGGGTAGGGAGGACGAAAATGACCTAAATGTTCATCCAATGACACAAAACACCTATTGGATGCACAAGATTGGTTAAAAACCCTAATTGGACAAGAATTAGCCTAGGGAGGACGAAAATGACCTAATTGTTCATTCAATGATACAAAAATACCTATTGGATGCACAAGATTGGTTAGAAACCCTAATTGGACAAGATTAAGTGTAGGGAGGTCGAAAATGACATAAAAATCATCCAATGACACAAACACACCTATTGGATGCACAAGATTGGTTAAAAACCATAATTGGACAAGAATTAGCCTAGGGAGGACGAAAATGACCTAATTGTTCATCCAATGACACAAACACACCAATTGGATGCACAAGATTGGTTAGAAACCCTAATTGGACAAGAATAAGCCTAGGGAGGTCGAAAATGACCTAACTGTTCATCCAATGACACAAACACAACTATTGGATGCCCAAGATTGGTTAGAAACCCTAATTGGACAAGCATAAGCCTAGGGAGGATGAAAATGAGCTAAATGTTCATCCAATGACACAAAACACCTATTGGATGCACAAGATTGGTTACAAACCATAATTGGACAAGACTTAGCCTAGGGAGGTCGAAAATGACCTAAATGTTCATCCGATGACACAAAACACCTAATGGATGCACAAGATTGGTTAAAAACACTAATTGGACTACATTAAGTGTAAGGAGGACGAAAATGACCTAAATGTTCATCCAATGACACAAAACACCTATTGGATGCACAAGATTGGTTAAAAACCCTAATTGGACAAGTTTTAGCCTATGGAGGACGAAAAGGACCTAATTGTCCATCCAATGACACAAACACACCAATTGGATGCACAAGATTGGTTAGAAACCCTAATTGGACAAGAATAAGCTTAGGGAGGTCGAAAATGGCCTAATTGTTCATCCAATGACACAGACACAACTATTGGATGCACAAGATTGGTTAGAAACCCTAATTGGACAAGCAAAAGCCTAGGGAGGATGAAAATGAACTAAATGTTCATCCAATGACACAAAACACACCTATTGGATGCATAAGATTGGTTAGAAACCCTAATTGGACAAGATTAAGTGTAGGTAGGACGAAAATGACCTAAATGTTAATCCAATGACACAAAAACACCTAATGGATGCACAAGATTGGTTAAAAACCCTAAGTGGACTACATTAAGTGTAGGGAGGACGAAAATAACCTAAATGTTCATCCAATGACACAAAACACCTATTGGATGCACAAGATTGGTTAAAAACCCTAATAGGACAAAAATTAGCCTAGGGAGGACGAAAATCACCTAATTGTTCATCCAATGACAAAAACACACCTATTGGATGCACAAGATTGGTTAGAAACCCTAATTGGACAAGAATAAGCCTAGGGAGGTCGAAAATGACCTAATTGTTCATCCAATGAAACAGACACAACTATTGGATGCACAAGATTGGTTAGAAACCCTAATTGGACAAGAATAAGCCTAGGGAGGTAAACAATGACCTAATTGTTCATCCAATGACACAGACACAACTATTGGATGCACAAGATTGGTTAGAAACCCAAACTAGACAAGCATAAGCCTAGGGAGGATGAAAATGAGCTAAATGTTCATCCAATGACACAAAACACCTATTGGATGCACAAGATTGGTTAAAAACCCTAATTGGACAAGATTAAGGGTAGGGAGGACGAAAATGACCTAAATGTTCATCCAATGACACAAAACACCTATTGGATGCACAAGATTGGTTAAAAACCCTAATTGGACAAGAATTAGCCTAGGGAGGACGAAAATGACCTAATTGTTCATTCAATGATACAAAAATACCTATTGGATGCACAAGATTGGTTAGAAACCCTAATTGGACAAGATTAAGTGTAGGGAGGTCGAAAATGACATAAAAATCATCCAATGACACAAACACACCTATTGGATGCACAAGATTGGTTAAAAACCATAATTGGACAAGAATTAGCCTAGGGAGGACGAAAATGACCTAATTGTTCATCCAATGACACAAACACACCAATTGGATGCACAAGATTGGTTAGAAACCCTAATTAGACAGGCATAAGCCTAGGGAGGATGAAAAGGAGTTAAATGGTCATCCAATGACACAAAACACCTATTGGATGCACAAGATTGGTTAAAAACCCTAATTGGACAAGATTAAGTGTAGGTAGGACGAAAATGACCTAAATGTTCATCCAATGACACAAAACACCTATTGGATGCACAAGATTGGTTAAAAACCCTAATTGGACTAGATTAAGTGTAGGTAGGACACAAATGACCTAAATGTTCATCCAATGACACAAAAACACCTAATGGATGCACAAGATTGGTAAAAAACCCTAAGTGGACTACATTAAGTGTAGGGAGGACGAAAATGACCTAAATGTTCATCCAATGACACAGACACAACTATTGGATGCACAAGATTGGTTAGAAACCCTAACTAGACAAGCATAAGCCTAGGGAGGATGAAAATGACCTAATTGTTCATCCAATGACACAAAACACCTATTGGATGCACAAGATTGGTTAAAAACCCTAATTGGACAAGAATTAGCCTAGGGAGGACGAAAATGACCTAATTGTTCATTCAATGATACAAAAATACCTATTGGATGCACAAGATTGGTTAGAAACCCTAATTGGACAAGATTAAGTGTAGGGAGGTCGAAAATGACATAAAAATCATCCAATGACACAAACACACCTATTGGATGCACAAGATTGGTTAAAAACCATAATTGGACAAGAATTAGCCTAGGGAGGACGAAAATGACCTAATTGTTCATCCAATGACACAAACACACCAATTGGATGCACAAGATTGGTTAGAAACCCTAATTGGACAAGAATAAGCCTAGGGAGGTCGAAAATGACCTAACTGTTCATCCAATGACACAAACACAACTATTGGATGCCCAAGATTGGTTAGAAACCCTAATTGGACAAGCATAAGCCTAGGGAGGATGAAAATGAGCTAAATGTTCATCCAATGACACAAAACACCTATTGGATGCACAAGATTGGTTACAAACCATAATTGGACAAGACTTAGCCTAGGGAGGTCGAAAATGACCTAAATGTTCATCCGATGACACAAAACACCTAATGGATGCACAAGATTGGTTAAAAACACTAATTGGACTACATTAAGTGTAAGGAGGACGAAAATGACCTAAATGTTCATCCAATGACACAAAACACCTATTGGATGCACAAGATTGGTTAAAAACCCTAATTGGACAAGTTTTAGCCTATGGAGGACGAAAAGGACCTAATTGTCCATCCAATGACACAAACACACCAATTGGATGCACAAGATTGGTTAGAAACCCTAATTGGACAAGAATAAGCTTAGGGAGGTCGAAAATGGCCTAATTGTTCATCCAATGACACAGACACAACTATTGGATGCACAAGATTGGTTAGAAACCCTAATTGGACAAGCAAAAGCCTAGGGAGGATGAAAATGAACTAAATGTTCATCCAATGACACAAAACACACCTATTGGATGCATAAGATTGGTTAGAAACCCTAATTGGACAAGCAAAAGCCTAGGGAGGATGAAAATGACCTAAATGTCAATCCAATGACACAAAAACACCTAATGGATGCACAAGATTGGTTAAAAACCCTAAGTGGACTACATTAAGTGTAGGGAGGACGAAAATAACCTAAATGTTCATCCAATGACACAAAACACCTATTGGATGCACAAGATTGGTTAAAAACCCTAATAGGACAAAAATTAGCCTAGGGAGGACGAAAATCACCTAATTGTTCATCCAATGACAAAAACACACCTATTGGATGCACAAGATTGGTTAGAAACCCTAATTGGACAAGAATAAGCCTAGGGAGGTCGAAAATGACCTAATTGTTCATCCAATGACACAGACACAACTATTGGATGCACAAGATTGGTTAGAAACCCTAATTGGACAAGAATAAGCCTAGGGAGGATGAAAATGAGCTTAATGTTCATCCAATGACACAAAACACACCTATTGGATGCATAAGATTGGTTAGAAACCTAATTGGACAAGCATAAGCCTAGGGAGGACGAAAATGACCTAATTGTTCATCCAATGACACAAAAACAACTATTGGATGCACAAGATTGGTTAGAAACCCTAATTGGACAAGCAAAAGCCTAGGGAGGATGAAAATGAACTAAATGTTCATCCAATGACACAAAACACACCTATTGGATGCATAAGATTGGTTAGAAACCCTAATTGGACAAGATTAAGTGTAGGTAGGACGAAAATGACCTAAATGTTAATCCAATGACACAAAAACACCTAATGGATGCACAAGATTGGTTAAAAACCCTAAGTGGACTACATTAAGTGTAGGGAGGACGAAAATAACCTAAATGTTCATCCAATGACACAAAACACCTATTGGATGCACAAGATTGGTTAAAAACCCTAATAGGACAAAAATTAGCCTAGGGAGGACGAAAATCACCTAATTGTTCATCCAATGACAAAAACACACCTATTGGATGCACAAGATTGGTTAGAAACCCTAATTGGACAAGAATAAGCCTAGGGAGGTCGAAAATGACCTAATTGTTCATCCAATGATACAAAAATACCTATTGGATGCACAAGATTGGTTAGAAACCCTAATTGGACAAGAATAAGCCTAGGGAGGTCGAAAATGACCTAATTGTTCATCCAATCACACAAACACAACTATTGGATGCCCAAGATTGGTTAGAAACCCTAATTGGACAAGCATAAGCCTAGGGAGGATGAAAATGAGCTAAATGTTCATCCAATGACACAAAACACCTATTGGATGCACAAGATTGGTTACAAACCATAATTGGACAAGAATTAGCCTAGGGAGGTCGAAAATGACCTAAATGTTCATCCGATGACACAAAACACCTAATGGATGCACAAGATTGGATAAAAACACTAATTGGACTACATTAAGTGTAAGGAGGACGAAAATGACCTAAATGTTCATCCAATGACACAAAACACCTATTGGATGCACAAGATTGGTTAAAAACCCTAATTGGACAAGTTTTAGCCTAGGGAGGACGAAAATCACCTAATTGTTCATCCAATGACATAAACACACCTATTGGATGCAGAAGATTGGTTAGAAACCCTAATTGGACAAGAATAAGCCTAGGGAGGTCGAAAATGACCTAATTGTTTATCCAATGACACAGACACAACTATTGGATGCACAAGATTGGTTAGAAACCCTAATTGGACAAACATAAGCCTAGCGAGGATGAAAATGAGCTTAATGTTCATCCAATGACACAAAACACACCTATTGGATGCATAAGATTGGTTAGAAACCCTAATTGGACAAGCATAAGCCTAGGGAGGACGAAAATGACCTAATTGTTCATCCAATGACACAAAAACAACTATTGGATGCACAAGATTGGTTAGAAACCCTAATTGGACAAGAATAAGCCTAGAGAGGCTAACAATGACCTAATTGTTCATCCAATGACACAGATACAACTATTGGATGCACAAGATTGGTTAGAAACCCTAATTGGACAAGCATAAGCCTAGGGAGGATGAAAATGACCTAATTGTTCATCCAATGACACAAAAATACCTATTGCATGCACAGGATTGGTTAGAAACCCTAATTGGACAAGATTAAGTGTAGGGAGGTCGAAAATGACATATAAATCATCCAATGACACAAACACACCTATTGGATGCACAAGATTGGTTAAAAACCCTAATTGGACAAGAATTAGCCTAGGGAGGACGAAAATGACCTAAATGTTCATCCAATGACACAAAACACCTAATGGATGCACAAGATTGGTTAAAAACCCTAATTGGACAAGATTAAGTGTAGGGAGGACGAAAATGACCTAAATGTTCATCCAATGACACAAAACACCTATTGGATGCACAAGATTGGTTAAAAACCCTAATTGGACAAGATTAAGTGTAGGGAGGACGAAAATGACCTAAATGTTCATCGAATGACACAAAAAAACCTAATGGATGCACAAGATTGGTTAAAAACCCTAATTGGACAAGATTAAGTCTAGGGAGGACGAAAATGACCTAAATGTTCATCCAATGACACAAAAACACCTAATGGATGCACAAGATTGGTTAAAAACCCTAATTGGACAAGATTAAGTGTAGGCAGGACGAAAATGACCTAAATGTTCATCCAATGACACAAAACACCTATTGGATGCATAAGATTGGTTAAAAACCCTAATTGGACAAGATTAAGTGTAGGGAGGACGAAAATGACCTAAATGTTCATCCAATGACACAAAACACCTATTGGATGCACAAGATTGGTTAAAAACCCTAATTGGACAAGAATTATAATTGGGAGGACGAAAATGACCTAATTGTTCATCCAATGACACAAAAACACCAATTGGATGCACAAGAATTGTTAGAAACCCTAATTGGACAAGATAAAGTGTAGGGAGGACGAAAATGACCTAAATGTTCATCCAATGACACAAAACACCTATTGGATGCACAAGATTGGTTAAAAACCCTAATTGGACAAGAATTAGCCTAGGGAGGACGAAAATGACCTAATTGTTCATTCAATGATACAAAAATACCTATTGGATGCACAAGATTGGTTAGAAACCCTAATTGGACAAGAATAAGCCTAGGGAGGTAAACAATGACCTAATTGTTCATCCAATGACACAGACACAACTATTGGATGCACAAGATTGGTTAGAAACCCTAATTGGACAAGCATAAGCCTAGGGAGGATGAAAATGACCTAATTGTTCATCCAATGACACAAACACAACTATTGGATGCACAAGATTGGTTAGAAACCCTAATTGGACAAGAATAAGCCTAGGGAGGTTAACAATGTCCTAATTGTTCATCCAATGATACAGATACAACTATTGGATGCACAAGATTGGTTAGAAACCCTAATTGGACAAGCATAAGCCTAGGGAGGACGAAAACGACCTAAATGATCATCCAATGACACAAAACACACCTATTGGATGCACAAGATGGTTAGAAACCCTAATTGGACAAGAATAAGCCTAGGGAGGTAAAAAATGACCTAATTGTTCATCCAATGACACAGACACAACTATTGGATGCACAAGATTGGTTAAAAACCCTAATTGGACAAGAATTAGCCTAGGGAGGACGAAAATGACCTAATTTTTCATTCAATGATACAAAAATACCAATTGGATGCACAAGATTGGTTAGAAACCCTAATTGGACAAGAATAAGCCTAGGGAGGTCGAAAATGACCTAATTGTTCATCCAATGACACAAACACAACTATTGGATGCCCAAGATTGGTTAGAAACCCTAATTGGACAAGCATAAGCCTAGGGAGGATGAAAATGAGCTAAATGTTCATCCAATGACACAAAACACCTATTGGATGCACAAGATTGGTTACAAACCATAATTGGACAAGAATTAGCCTAGGGAGGTCGAAAATGACCTAAATGTTCATCCGATGACACAAAACACCTAATGGATGCACAAGATTGGTTAAAAACACTAATTGGACTACATTAAGTGTAAGGAGGACGAAAATGACCTAAATGTTCATCCAATGACACAAAACACCTATTGGATGCACAAGATTGGTTAAAAACCCTAATTGGACAAGTTTTAGCCTAGGGAGGACGAAAATCACCTAATTGTTCATCCAATGACACAAACACACCTATTGGATGCAGAAGATTGGTTAGAAACCCTAATTGGACAAGAATAAGCCTAGGGATGTCGAAAATGACCTAATTGTTTATCTAATGACACAGACACAACTATTGGATGCACAAGATTGGTTAGAAACCCTAATTGGACAAGCATAAGCCTAGGGAGGATGAAAATGAGCTTAATGTTCATCCAATGACACAAAACACACCTATTGGATGCATAAGATTGGTTAGAAACCCTAATTGGACAAGCATAAGCCTAGGGAGGACGAAAATGACCTAATTGATCATCCAATGACACAAAAACAACTATTGGATGCACAAGATTGGTTAGAAACCCTAATTGGACAAGAATAAGCCTAGAGAGGCTAACAATGACCTAATTGTTCATCCAATGACACAGATACAACTATTGGATGCACAAGATTGGTTAGAAACCCTAATTGGACAAGCATAAGCCTAGGGAGGATGAAAATGACCTAATTGTTCATCCAATGACACAAACACAACTATTGGATGCACAAGATTGGTTAGAAACCCTAATTGGACAAGAATAAGCCTAGGGAGGTTAACAATGACCTAATTGTTCATCCAATGATACAGATACAACTATTGGATGCACAAGATTGGTTAGAAACCCTAATTGGACAAGATTAAGTGTAGGTAGGACGAAAATGACCTAAATGTTCATCCAATGACACAAAAACACCTAATGGATGCAGAAGATTGGTTAAAAACCCTAGGTGGTCTACATTAAGTGTAGGGAGGATGAAAATGACCTAAATGTTCATCCAATGAAACAAAAACACCTTATGGATGCACAAGATTGGTTAAAAACCCTAATTGGACAAGATTAAGTGTAGGGAGGACGAAAATGACCTAAATGTTCATCCAATGACACAAAACACCTATTGGATGCACAAGATTGGTTAAAAACACTAATTGGACAAGAATTAGCCTAGGGAGGACGAAAATGACCTAATTCTTCATCCAATGACACAAACACACCAATTGGATGCACAAGATTGGTTAGAAACCCTAATTGGACAAGAATAAGCCTAGGGAGGTCGAAAATGACCTAATTGTTCATCCAATGACACAGACACAACTATTGGATGCACAAGATTTGGTTAGAAACCCTAATTGGACAAGCATAAGCCTAGGGAGGATGAAAATGAGCTTAATGTTCATCCAATGACACAAAACACACCTATTGGATGCATAAGATTGGATAGAAACCCTAATTGGACAAGCATAAGCCTAGGGAGGACGAAAATGACCTAATTGTTCATCCAATGATACAAACACAACTATTGGATGCACAAGATTGGTTAGAAACCCTAATTGGACCAGAATAAGCCTAGAGAGGCTAACAATGACCTAATTGTTCATCCAATGACACAGATACAACTATTGGATGCACAAGATTGGTTAGAAACCCTAATTGGACAAGCATAAGCCTAGGGAGGATGAAAATGACCTAATTGTTCATCCAATGACACAAACACAACTATTGGATGCACAAGATTGGTTAGAAACCCTAATTGGACAAGAATTAGCCTAGGGAGGTTAACAATGACCTAATTGTTCATCCAATGATACAGATACAACTATTGGATGCACAAGATTGGTTAGAAACCCTAATTGGACAAGCATAAGCCTAGGGAGGACGAAAACGACCTAAATGATCATCCAATGACACAAAACACACCTATTGGATGCACAAGATTGGTTAGAAACCGTAATTGGACAAGAATAAGCCTAGGGAGGTAAACAATGACCTAATTGTTCATCCAATGACACAGACACAACTATTGGATGCACAAGATTGGTTAGAAACCCTAACTAGACAAGCATAAGCCTAGGGAGGATGAAAATGACCTAATTGTTCATCCAATGACACAAAACACCTATTGGATGCACAAGATTGGTTAAAAACCCTAATTGGACAAGATTAAGGGTAGGGAGGACGAAAATGACCTAAATGTTCATCCAATGACACAAAACACCTAATGGATGCACAAGATTGGTTAAAAACCCTAATTGGACAAGAATTAGCCTAGGGAGGACGAAAATGACCTAATTGTTCATTCAATGATACAAAAATACCTATTGGATGCACAAGATTGGTTAGAAACCCTAATTGGACAAGATTAAGTGTAGGGAGGTCGAAAATGACATAAAAATCATCCAATGATACAAACACACCTATTGGATGCACAAGATTGGTTAAAAACCATAATTGGACAAGAATTAGCCTAGGGAGGACGAAAATGACCTAATTGTTCATCCAATGACACAAACACACCAATTGGATGCACAAGATTGGTTAGAAACCCTAATTGGACAAGAATAAGCCTAGGGAGGTCGAAAATGACCTAACTGTTCATCCAATGACACAAACACAACTATTGGATGCCCAAGATTGGTTAGAAACCCTAATTGGACAAGCATAAGCCTAGGGAGGATGAAAATGAGCTAAATGTTCATCCAATGACACAAAACACCTATTGGATGCACAAGATTGGTTACAAACCATAATTGGACAAGACTTAGCCTAGGGAGGACGAAAATCACCTAATTGTTCATCCAATGACAAAAACACACCTATTGGATGCACAAGATTGGTTAGAAACCCTAATTGGACAAGAATAAGCCTAGGGAGGTCGAAATTGACCTAATTGTTCATCCAATGATACAAAAATACCTATTGGATGCACAAGATTGGTTAGAAACCCTAATTGGACAAGAATAAGCCTAGGGAGGTCGAAAATGACCTAATTGTTCATCCAATCACACAAACACAACTATTGGATGCCCAAGATTAGTTAGAAACCCTAATTGGACAAGCCTAAGCCTAGGGAGGATGAAAATGAGCTAAATGTTCATCCAATGACACAAAACACCTATTGGATGCACAAGATTGGTTACAAACCATAATTGGACAAGAATTAGCCTAGGGAGGTCGAAAATGACCTAAATGTTCATCCGATGACACAAAACACCTAATGGATGCACAAGATTGGATAAAAACACTAATTGGACTACATTAAGTGTAAGGAGGACGAAAATGACCTAAATGTTCATCCAATGACACAAAACACCTATTGGATGCACAAGATTGGTTAAAAACCCTAATTGGACAAGTTTTAGCCTAGGGAGGACGAAAATCACCTAATTGTTCATCCAATGACACAAACACACCTATTGGATGCAGAAGATTGGTTAGAAACCCTAATTGGACAAGAATAAGCCTAGGGAGGTCGAAAATGACCTAATTGTTTATCCAATGACACAGACACAACTATTGGATGCACAAGATTGGTTAGAAACCCTAATTGGACAAACATAAGCCTAGCGAGGATGAAACTGAGCTTAATGTTCATCCAATGACACAAAACACACCTATTGGATGCACAAGATTGGTTAGAAACCCTAATTGGACAAGAATAAGCTTAGGGAGGTCGGAAATGGCCTAATTGTTCATCCAATGACACAGACACAACTATTGGATGCACAAGATTGGTTAGAAACCCTAATTGGACAAGCAAAAGCCTAGGGAGGATGAAAATGAACTAAATGTTCATCCAATGACACAAAACACACCTATTGGATGCATAAGATTGGTTAGAAACCCTAATTGGACAAGATTAAGTGTAGGTAGGACGAAAATGACCTAAATGTTAATCCAATGACACAAAAACACCTAATGGATGCACAAGATTGGTTAAAAACCCTAAGTGGACTACATTAAGTGTAGGGAGGACGAAAATAACCTAAATGTTCATCCAATGACACAAAACACCTATTGGATGCACAAGATTGGTTAAAAACCCTAATAGGACAAAAATTAGCCTAGGGAGGACGAAAATCACCTAATTGTTCATCCAGTGACAAAAACACACCTATTGGATGCACAAGATTGGTTAGAAACCCTAATTGGACAAGAATAAGCCTAGGGAGGTCGAAAATGACCTAATTGTTCATCCAATGATACAAAAATACCTATTGGACGCACAAGATTGGTTAGAAACCCTAATTGGACAAGAATAAGCCTAGGGAGGTCGAAAATGACCTAATTGTTCATCCAATGACACAGACACAACTATTGGATGCAAAAGATTGGTTAGAAACCCTAATTGGACAAGAATAAGCCTAGGGAGGTAAACAATGACCTAATTGTTCATCCAATGACACAGACACAACTATTGGATGCACAAGATTGGTTAGAAACCCAAACTAGACAAGCATAAGCCTAGGGAGGATGAAAATGAGCTAAATGTTCATCCAATGACACAAAACACCTATTGGATGCACAAGATTGGTTAAAAACCCTAATTGGACAAGATTAAGGGTAGGGAGGACGAAAATGACCTAAATGTTCATCCAATGACACAAAACACCTATTGGATGCACAAGATTGGTTAAAAACCCTAATTGGACAAGAATTAGCCTAGGGAGGACGAAAATGACCTAATTGTTCATTCAATGATACAAAAATACCTATTGGATGCACAAGATTGGTTAGAAACCCTAATTGGACAAGATTAAGTGTAGGGAGGTCGAAAATGACATAAAAATCATCCAATGACACAAACACACCTATTGGATGCACAAGATTGGTTAAAAACCATAATTGGACAAGAATTAGCCTAGGGAGGACGAAAATGACCTAATTGTTCATCCAATGACACAAACACACCAATTGGATGCACAAGATTGGTTAGAAACCCTAATTGGACAAGAATAAGCCTAGGGAGGTCGAAAATGACCTAACGGTTCATCCAATGACACAAACACAACTATTGGATGCCCAAGATTGGTTAGAAACCCTAATTGGACAAGCATAAGCCTAGGGAGGATGAAAATGAGCTAAATGTTCATCCAATGATACAAAACACCTATTGGATGCACAAGATTGGTTACAAACCATAATTGGACAAGAATTAGCCTAGGGAGGTCGAAAATGACCTAAATGTTCATCCGATGACACAAAACACCTAATGGATGCACAAGATTGGTTAAAAACACTAATTGGACTACATTAAGTGTAAGGAGGACGAAAATGACCTAAATGTTCATCCAATGACACAAAACACCTATTGGATGCACAAGATTGGTTAAAAACCCTAATTGGACAAGTTTTAGCCTAGGGAGGACGAAAATGACCTAATTGTCCATCCAATGACACAAACACACCAATTGGATGCACAAGATTGGTTAGAAACCCTAATTGGACAAGAATAAGCTTAGGGAGGTCGAAAATGGCCTAATTGTTCATCCAATGACACAGACACAACTATTGGATGCACAAGATTGGTTAGAAACCCTAATTGGACAAGCAAAAGCCTAGGGAGGATGAAAATGAACTAAATGTTCATCCAATGACACAAAACACACCTATTGGATGCATAAGATTGGTTAGAAACCCTAATTGGACAAGATTAAGTGTAGGTAGGACGAAAATGAGCTTAATGTTAATCCAATGACACAAAAACACCTAATGGATGCACAAGATTGGTTAAAAACCCTAAGTGGACTACATTAAGTGTAGGGAGGACGAAAATAACCTAAATGTTCATCCAATGACACAAAACACCTATTGGATGCACAAGATTGGTTAAAAACCCTAATAGGACAAAAATTAGCCTAGGGAGGACGAAAATCACCTAATTGTTCATCCATTGACAAAAACACACCTATTGGATGCACAAGATTGGTTAGAAACCCTAATTGGACAAGAATAAGCCTAGGGAGGTCGAAAATGACCTAATTGTTCATCCAATGATACAAAAATACCTATTGGATGCACAAGATTGGTTAGAAACCCTAATTGGACAAGAATAAGCCTAGGGAGGTCGAAAATGACCTAATTGTTCATCCAATCACACAAACACAACTATTGGATGCCCAAGATTGGTTAGAAACCCTAATTGGACAAGCATAAGCCTAGGGAGGATGAAAATGAGCTAAATGTTCATCCAATGACACAAAACACCTATTGGATGCACAAGATTGGTTACAAACCATAATTGGACAAGAATTAGCCTAGGGAGGTCGAAAATGACCTAAATGTTCATCCGATGACACAAAACACCTAATGGATGCACAAGATTGGATAAAAACACTAATTGGACTACATTAAGTGTAAGGAGGACGAAAATGACCTAAATGTTCATCCAATGACACAAAACACCTATTGGATGCACAAGATTGGTTAAAAACCCTAATTGGACAAGTTTTAGCCTAGGGAGGACGAAAATCACCTAATTGTTCATCCAATGACACAAACACACCTATTGGATGCAGAAGATTGGTTAGAAACCCTAATTGGACAAGAATAAGCCTAGGGAGGTCGAAAATGACCTAATTGTTTATCCAATGACACAGACACAACTATTGGATGCACAAGATTGGATAGAAACCCTAATTGGACAAACATAAGCCTAGCGAGGATGAAAATGAGCTTAATGTTCATCCAATGACACAAAACACACCTATTGGATGCACAAGATTGGTTAGAAACCCTAATTGGACAAGAATAAGCTTAGGGAGGTCGAAAATGGCCTAATTGTTCATCCAATGACACAGACACAACTATTGGATGCACAAGATTGGTTAGAAACCCTAATTGGACAAGCAAAAGCCTAGGGAGGATGAAAATGAACTAAATGTTCATCCAATGACACAAAACACACCTATTGGATGCATAAGATTGGTTAGAAACCCTAATTGGACAAGATTAAGTGTAGGTAGGACGAAAATGACCTAAATGTTAATCCAATGACACAAAAACACCTAATGGATGCACAAGATTGGTTAAAAACCCTAAGTGGACTACATTAAGTGTAGGGAGGACGAAAATAACCTAAATGTTCATCCAATGACACAAAACACCTATTGGATGCACAAGATTGGTTAAAAACCCTAATAGGACAAAAATTAGCCTAGGGAGGACGAAAATCACCTAATTGTTCATCCAATGACAAAAACACACCTATTGGATGCACAAGATTGGTTAGAAACCCTAATTGGACAAGAATAAGCCTAGGGAGGTCGAAAATGACCTAATTGTTCATCCAATGATACAAAAATACCTATTGGATGCACAAGATTGGTTAGAAACCCTAATTGGACAAGAATAAGCCTAGGGAGGTCGAAAATGACCTAATTGTTCATCCAATCACACAAACACAACTATTGGATGCCCAAGATTAGTTAGAAACCCTAATTGGACAAGCCTAAGCCTAGGGAGGATGAAAATGAGCTAAATGTTCATCCAATGACACAAAACACCTATTGGATGCACAAGATTGGTTACAAACCATAATTGGACAAGAATTAGCCTAGGGAGGTCGAAAATGACCTAAATGTTCATCCGATGACACAAAACACCTAATGGATGCACAAGATTGGATAAAAACACTAATTGGACTACATTAAGTGTAAGGAGGACGAAAATGACCTAAATGTTCATCCAATGACACAAAACACCTATTGGATGCACAAGATTGGTTAAAAACCCTAATTGGACAAGTTTTAGCCTAGGGAGGACGAAAATCACCTAATTGTTCATCCAATGACACAAACACACCTATTGGATGCAGAAGATTGGTTAGAAACCCTAATTGGACAAGAATAAGCCTAGGGAGGTCGAAAATGACCTAATTGTTTATCCAATGACACAGACACAACTATTGGATGCACAAGATTGGTTAGAAACCCTAATTGGACAAACATAAGCCTAGCGAGGATGAAAATGAGCTTAATGTTCATCCAATGACACAAAACACACCTATTGGATGCATAAGATTGGTTAGAAACCCTAATTGGACAAGCATAAGCCTAGGGAGGACGAAAATGACCTAATTGTTCATCCAATGACACAAAAACAACTATTGGATGCACAAGATTGGTTAGAAACCCTAATTGGACAAGAATAAGCCTAAAGAGGCTAACAATGACCTAATTGTTCATCCAATGACACAGATACAACTATTGGATGCACAAGATTGGTTAGAAACCCTAATTGGACAAGCATAAGCCTAGGGAGGATGAAAATGACCTAATTGTTCATCCAATGACACAAACACAACTATTGGATGCACAAGATTGGTTAGAAACCCTAATTGGACAAGAATAAGCCTAGGGAGGTTAACAATGACCTAATTGTTCATCCAATGAAACAGATACAACTATTGGATGCACAAGATTGGTTAGAAACCCTAATTGGACAAACATAAGCCTAGGGAGGATGAAAATGACCTAATTGTGCATCCAATGACACAAACACAACTATTGGATGCACAAGATTGGTTAGAAACCCTAATTGGACAAGAATAAGCCTAGGGAGGTTAACAATGTCCTAATTGTTCATCCAATGATACAGATACAACTATTGGATGCACAAGATTGGTTAGAAACCCTAATTGGACAAGCATAAGCCTAGGGAGGACGAAAACGACCTAAATGATCATCCAATGACACAAAACACACCTATTGGATGCACAAGTTGGTTAGAAACCCTAATTGGACAAGAATAAGCCTAGGGAGGTAAAAAATGACCTAATTGTTCATCCAATGACACAGACACAACTATTGGATGCACAAGATTGGTTAAAAACCCTAATTGGACAAGAATTAGCCTAGGGAGGACGAAAATGACCTAATTGTTCATTCAATGATACAAAAATACCTATTGGATGCACAAGATTGGTTAGAAACCCTAATTGGACAAGAATAAGCCTAGGGAGGTCGAAAATGACCTAATTGTTCATCCAATGACACAAACACCACCATTGGATGCCCAAGATTGGTTAGAAACCCTAATTGGACAAGCATAAGCCTAGGGAGGATGAAAATGAGCTAAATGTTCATCCAATGACACAAAACACCTATTGGATGCACAAGATTGGTTACAAACCATAATTGGACAAGAATTAGCCTAGGGAGGTCGAAAATGACCTAAATGTTCATCCGATGACACAAAACACCTAATGGATGCACAAGATTGGTTAAAAACACTAATTGGACTACATTAAGTGTAAGGAGGACGAAAATGACCTAAATGTTCATCCAATGACACAAAACACCTATTGGATGCACAAGATTGGTTAAAAACCCTAATTGGACAAGTATTAGCCTAGGGAGGACGAAAATCACCTAATTGTTCATCCAATGACACAAACACACCTATTGGATGCAGAAGATTGGTTAGAAACCCTAATTGGACAAGAATAAGCCTAGGGAGGTCGAAAATGACCTAATTGTTTATCCAATGACACAGACACAACTATTGGATGCACAAGATTGGTTAGAAACCCTAATTGGACAAACATAAGCCTAGCGAGGATGAAAATGAGCTTAATGTTCATCCAATGACACAAAACACACCTATTGGATGCATAAGATTGGTTAGAAACCCTAATTGGACAAGCATAAGCCTAGGGAGGACGAAAATGACCTAATTGTTCATCCAATGACACAAAAACAACTATTGGATGCACAAGATTGGTTAGAAACCCTAATTGGACAAGAATAAGCCTAGAGAGGCTAACAATGACCTAATTGTTCATCCAATGACACAGATACAACTATTGGATGCACAAGATTGGTTAGAAACCCTAATTGGACAAGCATAAGCCTAGGGAGGATGAAAATGACCTAATTGTTCATCCAATGACCCAAACACAACTATTGGATGCACAAGATTGGTTAGAAACCCTAATTGGACAAGCATAAGCCTAGCGAGGATGAAAATGAGCTTAATGTTCATCCAATGACACAAAACACACCTATTGGATGCATAAGATTGGTTAGAAACCTAATTGGACAAGCATAAGCCTAGGGAGGACGAAAATGACCTAATTGTTCATCCAATGACACAAAAACAACTATTGGATGCACAAGATTGGTTAGAAACCCTAATTGGACAAGAATAAGCCTAGAGAGGCTAACAATGACCTAATTGTTCATCCAATGACACAGATACAACTATTGGATGCACAAGATTTGTTAGAAACCCTAATTGGACAAGCATAAGCCTAGGGAGGATGAAAATGACCTAATTGTGCATCCAATGACACAAACACAACTATTGGATGCACAAGATTGGTTAGAAACCCTAATTGGACAAGAATAAGCCTAGGGAGGTTAACAATGTCCTAATTGTTCATCCAATGATACAGATACAACTATTGGATGCACAAGATTGGTTAGAAACCCTAATTGGACAAGCATAAGCCTAGCGAGGATGAAAATGAGCTTAATGTTCATCCAATGACACAAAACACACCTATTGGATGCATAAGATTGGTTAGAAACCTAATTGGACAAGCATAAGCCTAGGGAGGACGAAAATGACCTAATTGTTCATCCAATGACACAAAAACAACTATTGGATGCACAAGATTGGTTAGAAACCCTAATTGGACAAGAATAAGCCTAGAGAGGCTAACAATGACCTAATTGTTCATCCAATGACACAGATACAACTATTGGATGCACAAGATTGGTTAGAAACCCTAATTGGACAAGCATAAGCCTAGGGAGGATGAAAATGACCTAATTGTTCATCCAATGACACAAACACAACTATTGGATGCACAAGATTGGTTAGAAACCCTAATTGGACAAGAATAAGCCTAGGGAGGTTAACAATGACCTAATTGTTCATCCAATGATACAGATACAACTATTGGATGCACAAGATTTGTTAGAAACCCTAATTGGACAAGCATAAGCCTAGGGAGGACGAAAACGACCTAAATGATCATCCAATGACACAAAACACACCTATTGGATGCACAAGATTGGTTAGAAACCCTAATTGGACAAGAATAAGCCTAGGGAGGTAAACAATGACCTAATTGTTCATCCAATGACACAGACACAACTATTGGATGCATAAGTTTGGTTAGAAACCCTAATTGGACAGGAATAAGCCTAGGGAGGTCGAAAATGACCTAATTGTTCATCCAATGACACAAACACAACTATTGGATGCACAAGATTGGTTAGAAACCCTAATTGGACAAGAATAAGCCTAGGGAGGACGAAAATGACCTAATTGTTCATCCAATGACACAAACACACCAATTGGATGCACAAGATTGGTTAGAAACCCTAATTGGACAAGAATAAGCCTAGGGAGGTCGAAAATGACCTAATTGTTCATCCAATGACACAAACACAACTATTGGATGCACAAGATTGGTTAGAAACCCTAATTGGACAGGCATAAGCCTAGGGAGGATGAAACTGACCTAAATGTTCAACCAATGACACAAAACACCTATTGGATGCACAAGATTGGTTAAAAACCCTAATTGGACCAGATTAAGTGTAGGGAGGACGAAAATGACCGAAATGTTCATCCAATGACACAAAACACCTATTGGATGCACAAGATTGGTTAAAAACCCTAATTGGACAAGAATTAGCCTAGGGAGGACGAAAATGACCTAATTGTTCATCCAATGACACAAACACACCAATTGGATGCACAAGATTGGTTAGAAACCCTAATTGGACAAGAATAAGCCTAGGGAGGTCGAAAATGACCTAATTGTTCATCCAATGACACAAAACACCTATTGGATGCACAAGATTGGTTAAAAACCCTAATTGGACAAGAATTAGCCTAGGGAGGACGAAAATGACCTAAATGTTCATCCAATGACACAAAACACCTATTGGATGCACAAGATTGGTTAAAAACCGTAATTGGATAAGATTAAGTTTAGGGAGGACGAAAATGACCTAAATATTCATCCAATGACACAACACACCTATTGAATGAACAAGATTGGTTAAAAACCCTAATTGGACAAGATTAAGTGTTGGGAGGACGAAAATGACCTAAATGTTCATCCAATGTCACAAAAACACCTATCAGATGCACAAGATTGGTTAGAAACCCTAATTGAACAAGATTAAGTGTAGGGAGGACGAAAATGACCTAAATGTTCATCCAATGACACAAAACACCTATTGGATGCACAAGATTGGTTAAAAACCCTAATTGGACAAGAATTAGCCTAGGGAGGACGAAAATGACCAAATTGTTCATCCAATGACACAAACACACCTATTGGATGCACAAGATTGGTTAGAAACCCTAATTGGATAAGAATAAGCCTAGGGAAGTAAACAATGACCTAATTGTTCATCCAATGACACAGACACAACTATTGGATGCACAAGATTGGTTAGAAACCCTAATTGGACAAGCATAAGTCTAGGGAAGATTAAAATGACCTAAATGTTAATCCAATGACACAAAACACACCTATTGGATGCACAAGATTGGTTAGAAACCCTAATTGGACAAGAATAAGCCTAGGGAGGTAAACAATGACCTAATTGTTCATCCAATGATACAGACACAACTATTGGATGCACAAGATTGGTTAGAAACCCTAATTGGACAAGCATAAGCCTAGGGAGGACGAAAACGACCTAAATGATCATCCAATGACACAAAACACACCTATTGGATGCACAAGATTGGTTAGAAACCCTAATTGGACAAGAATAAGCCTAGGGAGGTAAACAATGACCTAATTGTTAATCCAATGACACAGACACAACTATTGGATGCACAAGATTGGTTAGAAACCCTAACTAGACAAGCATAAGCCTAGGGAGGATGAAAATGACCTAATTGTTCATCCAATGACACAAAACACCTATTGGATGCACAAGATTGGTTAAAAACCCTAATTGGACAAGATTAAGGGTAGGGAGGACGAAAATGACCTAAATGTTCATCCAATGACACAAAACACCTATTGGATGCACAAGATTGTTTAAAAACCCTAATTGGACAAGAATTAGCCTAGGGAGGACGAAAATGACCTAATTGTTCATTCAATGATACAAAAATACCTATTGGATGCACAAGATTGGTTAGAAACCCTAATTGGACAAGAATAAGCCTAGGGAGGTCGAAAATGACCTAATTGTTCATCCAATGACACAAACACAACTATTGGATGCCCAAGATTGGTTAGAAACCCTAATTGGACAAGCATAAGGCTAGGGAGGATGAAAATGAGCTAAATGTTCATCCAATGACACAAAACACCTATTGGATGCACAAGATTGGTTACAAACCATAATTGGACAAGAATTAGCCTAGGGAGGTCGAAAATGACCTAAATGTTCATCCGATGACACAAAACACCTAATGGATGCACAAGATTGGTTAAAAACACTAATTGGACTACATTAAGTGTAAGGAGGACGAAAATGACCTAAATGTTCATCCAATGACACAAAACACCTATTGGATGCACAAGATTGGTTAAAAACACTAATTGGACAAGTTTTAGCCTAGGGAGGACGAAAATCACCTAATTGTTCATCCAATGACACAAACACACCTATTGGATGCAGAAGATTGGTTAGAAACCCTAATTGGACAAGAATAAGCCTAGGGAGGTCGAAAATGACCTAATTGTTTATCCAATGACACAGACACAACTATTGGATGCACAAGATTGGTTAGAAACCCTAATTGGACAAACATAAGCCTAGCGAGGATGAAAATGAGCTTAATGTTCATCCAATGACACAAAACACACCTATTGGATGCACAAGATTGGTTAGAAACCCTAATTGGACAAGAATAAGCTTAGGGAGGTCGAAAATGGCCTAATTGTTCATCCAATGACACAGACACAACTATTGGATGCACAACATTGGTTAGAAACCCTAATTGGACAAGCAAAAGCCTAGGGAGGATGAAAATGAACTAAATGTTCATCCAATGACACAAAACACACCTATTGGATGCATAAGATTGGTTAGAAACCCTAATTGGACAAGATTAAGTGTAGGTAGGACGAAAATGACCTAAATGTTAATCCAATGACACAAAAACACCTAATGGATGCACAAGATTGGTTAAAAACCCTAAGTGGACTACATTAAGTGTAGGGAGGACGAAAATAACCTAAATGTTCATCCAATGACACAAAACACCTATTGGATGCACAAGATTGGTTAAAAACCCTAATAGGACAAAAATTAGCCTAGGGAGGACGAAAATCACCTAATTGTTCATCCAATGACAAAAACACACCTATTGGATGCACAAGATTGGTTAGAAACCCTAATTGGACAAGAATAAGCCTAGGGAGGTCGAAAATGACCTAATTGTTCATCCAATGATACAAAAATACCTATTGGATGCACAAGATTGGTTAGAAACCCTAATTGGACAAGAATAAGCCTAGGGAGGTCGAAAATGACCTAATTGTTCATCCAATCACACAAACACAACTATTGGATGCCCAAGATTGGTTAGAAACCCTAATTGGACAAGCATAAGCCTAGGGAGGATGAAAATGAGCTAAATGTTCATCCAATGACACAAAACACCTATTGGATGCACAAGATTGGTTACAAACCATAATTGGACAAGAATTAGCCTAGGGAGGTCGAAAATGACCTAAATGTTCATCCGATGACACAAAACACCTAATGGATGCACACGATTGGATAAAAACACTAATTGGACTACATTAAGTGTAAGGAGGACGAAAATGACCTAAATGTTCATCCAATGACACAAAACACCTATTGGATGCACAAGATTGGTTAAAAACCCTAATTGGACAAGTTTTAGCCTAGGGAGGACGAAAATCACCTAATTGTTCATCCAATGACAGAAACACACCTATTGGATGCAGAAGATTGGTTAGAAACCCTAATTGGACAAGAATAAGCCTAGGGAGGTCGAAAATGACCTAATTGTTTATCCAATGACACAGACACAACTATTGGATGCACAAGATTGGTTAGAAACCCTAATTGGACAAACATAAGCCTAGCGAGGATGA
Source organism: Cicer judaicum (assembly GCA_037974835.1). NCBI lineage: Eukaryota > Viridiplantae > Streptophyta > Magnoliopsida > Fabales > Fabaceae > Cicer > Cicer judaicum. The sequence goes on along the minus strand of JBBPBS010000604.1, from coordinate 1,739,462 downwards.
AAATGAGCTTAATGTTCATCCAATGACACAAAACACACCTATTGGATGCATAAGATTGGTTAGAAACCCTAATTGGACAAGCATAAGCCTAGGGAGGACGAAAATGACCTAATTGTTCATCCAATGACACAAAAACAACTATTGGATGCACAAGATTGGTTAGAAACCCTAATTGGACAAGAATAAGCCTAGAGAGGCTAACAATGACCTAATTGTTCATCCAATGACACAGATACAACTATTGGATGCACAAGATTGGTTAGAAACCCTAATTGGACAAGCATAAGCCTAGGGAGGATGAAAATGACCTAATTGTTCATCCAATGACCCAAACACAACTATTGGATGCACAAGATTGGTTAGAAACCCTAATTGGACAAGCATAAGCCTAGCGAGGATGAAAATGAGCTTAATGTTCATCCAATGACACAAAACACACCTATTGGATGCATAAGATTGGTTAGAAACCTAATTGGACAAGCATAAGCCTAGGGAGGACGAAAATGACCTAATTGTTCATCCAATGACACAAAAACAACTATTGGATGCACAAGATTGGTTAGAAACCCTAATTGGACAAGAATAAGCCTAGAGAGGCTAACAATGACCTAATTGTTCATCCAATGACACAGATACAACTATTGGATGCACAAGATTTGTTAGAAACCCTAATTGGACAAGCATAAGCCTAGGGAGGATGAAAATGACCTAATTGTGCATCCAATGACACAAACACAACTATTGGATGCACAAGATTGGTTAGAAACCCTAATTGGACAAGAATAAGCCTAGGGAGGTTAACAATGTCCTAATTGTTCATCCAATGATACAGATACAACTATTGGATGCACAAGATTGGTTAGAAACCCTAATTGGACAAGCATAAGCCTAGCGAGGATGAAAATGAGCTTAATGTTCATCCAATGACACAAAACACACCTATTGGATGCATAAGATTGGTTAGAAACCTAATTGGACAAGCATAAGCCTAGGGAGGACGAAAATGACCTAATTGTTCATCCAATGACACAAAAACAACTATTGGATGCACAAGATTGGTTAGAAACCCTAATTGGACAAGAATAAGCCTAGAGAGGCTAACAATGACCTAATTGTTCATCCAATGACACAGATACAACTATTGGATGCACAAGATTGGTTAGAAACCCTAATTGGACAAGCATAAGCCTAGGGAGGATGAAAATGACCTAATTGTTCATCCAATGACACAAACACAACTATTGGATGCACAAGATTGGTTAGAAACCCTAATTGGACAAGAATAAGCCTAGGGAGGTTAACAATGACCTAATTGTTCATCCAATGATACAGATACAACTATTGGATGCACAAGATTTGTTAGAAACCCTAATTGGACAAGCATAAGCCTAGGGAGGACGAAAACGACCTAAATGATCATCCAATGACACAAAACACACCTATTGGATGCACAAGATTGGTTAGAAACCCTAATTGGACAAGAATAAGCCTAGGGAGGTAAACAATGACCTAATTGTTCATCCAATGACACAGACACAACTATTGGATGCACAAGATTGGTTAGAAACCCTAATTGGACAAGCATAAGCCTAGGGAGGATGAAAATGACCTAATTGTTCATCCAATGACACAAACACAACTATTGGATGCACAAGATTGGTTAGAAACCCTAATTGGACAAGAATAAGCCTAGAGAGGCTAACAATGACCTAATTGTTCATCCAATGACACAGATACAACTATTGGATGCACAAGATTGGTTAGAAACCCTAATTGGACAAGCATAAGCCTAGGGAGGATGAAAATGACCTAATTGTTCATCCAATGACACAAACACAACTATTGGATGCACAAGATTGGTTAGAAACCCTAATTGGACAAGAATAAGCCTAGGGAGGTTAACAATGACCTAATTGTTCATCCAATGAAACAGATACAACTATTGGATGCACAAGATTGGTTAGAAACCCTAATTGGACAAACATAAGCCTAGGGAGGATGAAAATGACCTAATTGTGCATCCAATGACACAAACACAACTATTGGATGCACAAGATTGGTTAGAAACCCTAATTGGACAAGAATAAGCCTAGGGAGGTTAACAATGTCCTAATTGTTCATCCAATGATACAGATACAACTATTGGATGCACAAGATTGGTTAGAAACCCTAATTGGACAAGCATAAGCCTAGGGAGGACGAAAACGACCTAAATGATCATCCAATGACACAAAACACACCTATTGGATGCACAAGATGGTTAGAAACCCTAATTGGACAAGAATAAGCCTAGGGAGGTAAAAAATGACCTAATTGTTCATCCAATGACACAGACACAACTATTGGATGCACAAGATTGGTTAAAAACCCTAATTGGACAAGAATTAGCCTAGGGAGGACGAAAATGACCTAATTTTTCATTCAATGATACAAAAATACCAATTGGATGCACAAGATTGGTTAGAAACCCTAATTGGACAAGAATAAGCCTAGGGAGGTCGAAAATGACCTAATTGTTCATCCAATGACACAAACACAACTATTGGATGCCCAAGATTGGTTAGAAACCCTAATTGGACAAGCATAAGCCTAGGGAGGATGAAAATGAGCTAAATGTTCATCCAATGACACAAAACACCTATTGGATGCACAAGATTGGTTACAAACCATAATTGGACAAGAATTAGCCTAGGGAGGTCGAAAATGACCTAAATGTTCATCCGATGACACAAAACACCTAATGGATGCACAAGATTGGTTAAAAACACTAATTGGACTACATTAAGTGTAAGGAGGACGAAAATGACCTAAATGTTCATCCAATGACACAAAACACCTATTGGATGCACAAGATTGGTTAAAAACCCTAATTGGACAAGTTTTAGCCTAGGGAGGACGAAAATCACCTAATTGTTCATCCAATGACACAAACACACCTATTGGATGCAGAAGATTGGTTAGAAACCCTAATTGGACAAGAATAAGCCTAGGGATGTCGAAAATGACCTAATTGTTTATCTAATGACACAGACACAACTATTGGATGCACAAGATTGGTTAGAAACCCTAATTGGACAAGCATAAGCCTAGGGAGGATGAAAATGAGCTTAATGTTCATCCAATGACACAAAACACACCTATTGGATGCATAAGATTGGTTAGAAACCCTAATTGGACAAGCATAAGCCTAGGGAGGACGAAAATGACCTAATTGATCATCCAATGACACAAAAACAACTATTGGATGCACAAGATTGGTTAGAAACCCTAATTGGACAAGAATAAGCCTAGAGAGGCTAACAATGACCTAATTGTTCATCCAATGACACAGATACAACTATTGGATGCACAAGATTGGTTAGAAACCCTAATTGGACAAGCATAAGCCTAGGGAGGATGAAAATGACCTAATTGTTCATCCAATGACACAAACACAACTATTGGATGCACAAGATTGGTTAGAAACCCTAATTGGACAAGAATAAGCCTAGGGAGGTTAACAATGACCTAATTGTTCATCCAATGATACAGATACAACTATTGGATGCACAAGATTGGTTAGAAACCCTAATTGGACAAGCATAAGCCTATGGAGGACGAAAACGACCTAAATGATCATCCAATGACACAAAACACACCTATTGGATGCACAAGATTGGTTAGAAACCCTAATTGGACAAGAATAAGCCTAGGGAGGTAAACAATGACCTAATTGTTCATCCAATGACACAGACACAACTATTGGATGCACAAGATTGGTTAGAAACCCTAACTAGACAAGCATAAGCCTAGGGAGGATGAAAATGACCTAATTGTTCATCCAATGACACAAAACACCTATTGGATGCACAAGATTGGTTAAAAACCCTAATTGGACAAGATTAAGGGTAGGGAGGACGAAAATGACCTAAATGTTCATCCAATGACACAAAACACCTATTGGATGCACAAGATTGGTTAAAAACCCTAATTGGACAAGAATTAGCCTAGGGAGGACGAAAATGACCTAATTGTTCATTCAATGATACAAAAATACCTATTGGATGCACAAGATTGGTTAGAAACCCTAATTGGACAAGATAAAGTGTAGGGAGGTCGAAAATGACATAAAAATCATCCAATGACACAAACACACCTATTGGATGCACAAGATTGGTTAAAAACCATAATTGGACAAGAATTAGCCTAGGGAGGACGAAAATGACCTAATTGTTCATCCAATGACACAAACACACCAATTGGATGCACAAGATTGGTTAGAAACCCTAATTGGACAAGAATAAGCCTAGGGAGGTCGAAAATGACCTAACTGTTCATCCAATGACACAAACACAACTATTGGATGCCCAAGATTGGTTAGAAACCCTAATTGGACAAGCATAAGCCTAGGGAGGATGAAAATGAGCTAAATGTTCATCCAATGACACAAAACACCTATTGGATGCACAAGATTGGTTACAAACCATAATTGGACAAGAATTAGCCTAGGGAGGTCGAAAATGACCTAAATGTTCATCCGATGACACAAAACACCTAATGGATGCACAAGATTGGTTAAAAACACTAATTGGACTACATTAAGTGTAAGGAGGACGAAAATGACCTAAATGTTCATCCAATGGCACAAAACACCTATTGGATGCACAAGATTGGTTAAAAACCCTAATTGGACAAGTTTTAGCCTAGGGAGGACGAAAATGACCTAATTGTCAATCCAATGACACAAACACACCAATTGGATGCACAAGATTGGTTAGAAACCCTAATTGGACAAGAATAAGCTTAGGGAGGTCGAAAATGGCCTAATTGTTCATCCAATGACACAGACACAACTATTGGATGCACAAGATTGGTTAGAAACCCTAATTGGACAAGCAAAAGCCTAGGGAGGATGAAAATGAACTAAATGTTCATCCAATGACACAAAACACACCTATTGGATGCATAAGATTGGTTAGAAACCCTAATTGGACAAGATTAAGTGTAGGTAGGACGAAAATGACCTAAATGTTAATCCAATGACACAAAAACACCTAATGGATGCACAAGATTGGTTAAAAACCCTAAGTGGACTACATTAAGTGTAGGGAGGACGAAAATAACCTAAATGTTCATCCAATGACACAAAACACCTATTGGATGCACAAGATTGGTTAAAAACCCTAATAGGACAAAAATTAGCCTAGGGAGGACGAAAATCACCTAATTGTTCATCCAATGACAAAAACACACCTATTGGATGCACAAGATTGGTTAGAAACCCTAATTGGACAAGAATAAGCCTAGGGAGGTCGAAAATGACCTAATTGTTCATCCAATGATACAAAAATACCTATTGGATGCACAAGATTGGTTAGAAACCCTAATTGGACAAGAATAAGCCTAGGGAGGTCGAAAATGACCTAATTGTTCATCCAATCACACAAACACAACTATTGGATGCCCAAGATTGGTTAGAAACCCTAATTGGACAAGCATAAGCCTAGGGAGGATGAAAATGAGCTAAATGTTCATCCAATGACACAAAACACCTATTGGATGCACAAGATTGGTTACAAACCATAATTGGACAAGAATTAGCCTAGGGAGGTCGAAAATGACCTAAATGTTCATCCGATGACACAAAACACCTAATGGATGCACAAGATTGGTTAAAAACACTAATTGGACTACATTAAGTGTAAGGAGGACGAAAATGACCTAAATGTTCATCCAATGACACAAAACACCTATTGGATGCACAAGATTGGTTAAAAACCCTAATTGGACAAGTTTTAGCCTAGGGAGGACGAAAATGACCTAATTGTCCATCCAATGACACAAACACACCAATTGGATGCACAAGATTGGTTAGAAACCCTAATTGGACAAGAATAAGCCTAGGGAGGTCGAAAATGACCTAATTGTTCATCCAATGACACAAACACAACTATTGGATGCACAAGATTGGTTAGAAACCCTAATTGGACAAGAATAAGCCTAGGGAGGACGAAAATGACCTAATTGTTCATCCAATGACACAAACACACCTATTGGATGGACAAGATTGGTTAGAAACCCTAATTGGACAAGAATAAGCCTAGGGAGGTCGAAAATGACCTAAAAGTTCATCCAATGACACAAACACAACTATTGGATACATAAGATTTGTTATAAACCCTAATTGGACATGAATAAGCCTAGGGAGGTCGAAAATGACCTAAATGTTCATCTAATTACACAAATACACCTATTGGATGCACAAGATTTGTTAAAAACCCTAATTGGACAAGAATAAGCCTAGGGAGGACGAAAATGACCTAATTGTTCATCCAATGACACAAACACACCTATTGGATGCACAAGATTGGTTAGAAACCCTAATTGGACAAGATTAAGTGTAGGGAGGACGAAAATGATCTAAATATTCATCCAATGACACAAAAACACCTATTGGATGCACAAGATTGGTTAAAAACCCTAATTGGACAAGATTAAGTGTAGGGAGGACGAAAATGACCTAAATGTTCATCCAATGACACAAAACACCTATTGGATGCACAAGATTGGTTAAAAACCTTAATTGGACCAGAATTAGCCTAGGGAGGACGAAAATGACCTAATTGTTCATCCAATGACACAAACACACCAATTGGATGCACAAGATTGGTTAGAAACCCTAATTGGACAAGAATAAGCCTAGGCAGGTCCAAAATGACCTAATTGTTAATCCAATAACACAAACACAACTATTGGATGCACAAGATTGGTTAGAAACCCTAATTGGACAAGCATAAGCCTAGGGAGGATGAAAATGAGCTTAATGTTCATCCAATGACACAAAACACACCTATTGGATGCATAAGATTGGTTAGAAACCCTAATTGGACAAGCATAAGCCTAGGGAGGACGAAAATGACCTAATTGTTCATCCAATGACACAAAAACAACTATTGGATGCACAAGATTGGTTAGAAACCCTAATTGGACAAGAATAAGCCTAGAGAGGCTAACAATGACCTAATTGTTCATCCAATGACACAGATACAACTATTGGATGCACAAGATTGGTTAGAAACCCTAATTGGACAAGCATAAGCCTAGGGAGGATGAAAATGACCTAATTGTTCATCCAATGACACAAACACAACTATTGGATGCACAAGATTGGTTAGAAACCCTAATTGGACAAGAATAAGCCTAGGGAGGTTAACAATGACCTAATTGTTCATCCAATGATACAGATACAACTATTGGATGCACAAGATTTGTTAGAAACCCTAATTGGACAAGCATAAGCCTAGGGAGGACGAAAACGACCTAAATGATCATCCAATGACACAAAACACACCTATTGGATGCACAAGATTGGTTAGAAACCCTAATTGGACAAGAATAAGCCTAGGGAGGTAAACAATGACCTAATTGTTCATCCAATGATACAGACACAACTATTGGATGCACAAGATTGGTTAGAAACCCTAATTGGACAAGCATAAGCCTAGGGAGGACGAAAACGACCTAAATGATCATCCAATGACACAAAACACACCTATTGGATGCACAAGATTGGTTAGAAACCCTAATTGGACAAGAATAAGCCTAGGGAGGTAAACAATGACCTAATTGTTAATCCAATGACACAGACACAACTATTGGATGCACAAGATTGGTTAGAAACCCTAACTAGACAAGCATAAGCCTAGGGAGGATGAAAATGACCTAATTGTTCATCCAATGACACAAAACACCTATTGGATGCACAAGATTGGTTAAAAACCCTAATTGGACAAGATTAAGGGTAGGGAGGACGAAAATGACCTAAATGTTCATCCAATGACACAAAACACCTATTGGATGCACAAGATTGTTTAAAAACCCTAATTGGACAAGAATTAGCCTAGGGAGGACGAAAATGACCTAATTGTTCATTCAATGATACAAAAATACCTATTGGATGCACAAGATTGGTTAGAAACCCTAATTGGACAAGAATAAGCCTAGGGAGGTCGAAAATGACCTAATTGTTCATCCAATGACACAAACACAACTATTGGATGCCCAAGATTGGTTAGAAACCCTAATTGGACAAGCATAAGGCTAGGGAGGATGAAAATGAGCTAAATGTTCATCCAATGACACAAAACACCTATTGGATGCACAAGATTGGTTACAAACCATAATTGGACAAGAATTAGCCTAGGGAGGTCGAAAATGACCTAAATGTTCATCCGATGACACAAAACACCTTATGGATGCACAAGATTGGTTAAAAACACTAATTGGACTACATTAAGTGTAAGGAGGACGAAAATGACCTAATTGTCCATCCAATGACACAAACACACCAATTGGATGCACAAGATTGGTTAGAAACCCTATTTGGACAAGAATAAGCTTAGGGATGTCGAAAATGGCCTAATTGTTCATCCAATGACACATACACAACTATTGGATGCACAAGATTGGTTAGAAACCCTAATTGGACAAGCAAAAGCCTAGGGAGGATGAAAATGAGCTAAATGTTCATCCAATGACACAAAACACACCTATTGGATGCACAAGATTGGTTAGAAACCCTAATTGGACAAGAATAAGCCTTGGGAGGTAAACAATGACCTAATTGTCCATCCAATGACACAAACACACCAATTGGATGCACAAGATTGGTTAGAAACCCTAATTGGACAAGATTAAGCTTAGGGATGTCGAAAATGGCCTAATTGTTCATCCAATGACACAAACACAACTATTAGATGCACATGATTGGTTAGAAACCCTAATTAGACAAGCATAAGCCTAGGGAGGATGAAAATGACCTAAATGTTCATCCAAAGACACAAAACACCTATTGGATGCACAATATTGGTTAAAAACCCTAATTGGACAAGATTAAGTGTAGGGAGGACGAAAATGACCTAAATGTTCATCCAATGACACAAAACACCTATTGGATGCACAAGATTGGTTAGAAACCCTAATTGGACAAGAATAAGCCTAGGGAGGTCGAAAATGACCTAATTGTTCATCCAATGACACAGACACAACTATTGGATGCACAAGATTGGTTAGAAACCCTAATTGGACAAGCATAAGCCTAGGGGGGATGAAAATGAGCTAAATGTTCATCCAATGACACAAAACACACCTATTGTTTGCATAAGATTGGTTAGAAACCCTAATTGGACAAGAATAAGCCTAGGGCGGTAAACAATGACCTAATTGTTCATCCAATGACACAGACACAACTTCTGGATGCATAAGTTTGGTTAGAAACCCTAATTGGACAGGAATAAGCCTAGGGAGGTCGAAAATGACCTAATTGTTCATCCAATGACACAAACACAACTATTGGATGCACAAGATTGCTTAGAAACCCTAATTGGACAAGAATAATCCTAGAGAGGTTAACAATGACCTAATTGTTCATCCAATGACACAGATACAACTATTGGATGCACAAGATTGGTTAGAAACCCTAATTGGACAAGCATAAGCCTAGGGAGGACGAAAGTGACCTAATTGTTCATCCAGTGACACAAACACAACTATTGGATGCACAAGATTGGTTAGAAACCCTAATTGGACAAGAATAAGCCTAGGGAGGTTAACAATGACCTAATTGTTCATCCAATGATACAGATACAACTATTGGATGCACAAGATTGGTTAGAAACCCTAATTGGACAAGCATAAGCCTAGGGAGGACGAAAACGACCTAAATGATCATCCAATGACACAAAACACACCTATTGGATGCACAAGATTGGTTAGAAACCCTAATTGGACAAGAATAAGCCTAGAGAGGCTAACAATGACCTAATTGTTCATCCAATGACACAGATACAACTATTGGATGCACAAGATTGGTTAGAAACCCTAATTGGACAAGCATAAGCCTAGGGAGGATGAAAATGACCTAATTGTTCATCCAATGACACAAACACAACTATTGGATGCACAAGATTGGTTAGAAACCCTAATTGGACAAGAATAAGCCTAGGGAGGTTAACAATGACCTAATTGTTCATCCAATGATACAGATACAACTATTGGATGCACAAGATTTGTTAGAAACCCTAATTGGACAAGCATAAGCCTAGGGAGGACGAAAACGACCTAAATGATCATCCAATGACACAAAACACACCTATTGGATGCACAAGATTGGTTAGAAACCCTAATTGGACAAGAATAAGCCTAGGGAGGTAAACAATGACCTAATTGTTCATCCAATGATACAGACACAACTATTGGATGCACAAGATTGGTTAGAAACCCTAATTGGACAAGCATAAGCCTAGGGAGGACGAAAACGACCTAAATGATCATCCAATGACACAAAACACACCTATTGGATGCACAAGATTGGTTAGAAACCCTAATTGGACAAGAATAAGCCTAGGGAGGTAAACAATGACCTAATTGTTAATCCAATGACACAGACACAACTATTGGATGCACAAGATTGGTTAGAAACCCTAACTAGACAAGCATAAGCCTAGGGAGGATGAAAATGACCTAATTGTTCATCCAATGACACAAAACACCTATTGGATGCACAAGATTGGTTAAAAACCCTAATTGGACAAGATTAAGGGTAGGGAGGACGAAAATGACCTAAATGTTCATCCAATGACACAAAACACCTATTGGATGCACAAGATTGTTTAAAAACCCTAATTGGACAAGAATTAGCCTAGGGAGGACGAAAATGACCTAATTGTTCATTCAATGATACAAAAATACCTATTGGATGCACAAGATTGGTTAGAAACCCTAATTGGACAAGAATAAGCCTAGGGAGGTCGAAAATGACCTAATTGTTCATCCAATGACACAAACACAACTATTGGATGCCCAAGATTGGTTAGAAACCCTAATTGGACAAGCATAAGGCTAGGGAGGATGAAAATGAGCTAAATGTTCATCCAATGACACAAAACACCTATTGGATGCACAAGATTGGTTACAAACCATAATTGGACAAGAATTAGCCTAGGGAGGTCGAAAATGACCTAAATGTTCATCCGATGACACAAAACACCTTATGGATGCACAAGATTGGTTAAAAACACTAATTGGACTACATTAAGTGTAAGGAGGACGAAAATGACCTAATTGTCCATCCAATGACACAAACACACCAATTGGATGCACAAGATTGGTTAGAAACCCTAATTGGACAAGAATAAGCTTAGGGATGTCGAAAATGGCCTAATTGTTCATCCAATGACACATACACAACTATTGGATGCACAAGATTGGTTAGAAACCCTAATTGGACAAGCAAAAGCCTAGGGAGGATGAAAATGAGCTAAATGTTCATCCAATGACACAAAACACACCTATTGGATGCACAAGATTGGTTCGAAACCCTAATTGGACAAGAATAAGCCTTGGGAGGTAAACAATGACCTAGTTGTTCATCAAATGACACAGATACAACTATTGGATGCACAAGATTGGTTAGAAACCCTAATTGGACAAGCATAAGCCTAGGGAGGATGAAAATGACCTAAATGTTCATTCAATGACACAAAACACACCTATTGGATGCACAAGATTGGTTAGAAACCCTAATTGGACAAGAATAAGCCTAGGGAGGTAAACAATGACCTAATTGTTCATCCAATGACACAGACACAACTATTGGATGCATAAGTTTGGTTAGAAACCCTAATTGAACAGGAATAAGCCTAGGGAGGTCGAAAATGACCTAATTGTTCATCCAATGACACAAACACAACTATTAGATGCACATGATTGGTTAGAAACCCTAATTAGACAAGCATAAGCCTAGGGAGGATGAAAATGACCTAAATGTTCATCCAAAGACACAAAACACCTATTGGATGCACAATATTGGTTAAAAACCCTAATTGGACAAGATTAAGTGTAGGGAGGACGAAAATGACCTAAATGTTCATCCAATGACACAAAACACCTATTGGATGCACAAGATTGGTTAGAAACCCTAATTGGACAAGAATAAGCCTAGGGAGGTCGAAAATGACCTAATTGTTCATCCAATGACACGAACACAACAATTGGATGCACAAGATTGGTTAGAAACCCTAATTGGACAAGTATAAGCCTAGGGAGGATGAAAATGAGCTAAATGTTTATCCAATGACACAAAACACCTATTGGATGCACAAGATTGGTTAAAAACCCTAATTGGACAAGATTAAGTGTAGGTAGGACGAAAATGACCTAAATGTTCATCTAATGACACAAAAACACCTAATGGATGCACAAGATTGGTTAAAAACCCTAAGTGGACTACATTAAGTGTAGGGAGGATGAAAATGACCTAAATGTTCATCGAATGACACAAAACACCTATTGGATGCCCAAGATTGGTTAAAACCCCTAATTGGACAAGATTAAATGTAGGGAGGACGAAAATGACCTAATTGTTCATCCAATGACACAAACACAACTATTGGATGCACATGATTGGTTAGAAACCCTAATTTGACAAGCATAAGCCTAGGGAAGATGAAAATGACCTAAATGTTCATCTAATGACACAAAACACCTATTGGATGCACAAGATTGGTTAGAAACACTAATTGGACAAGATTAAGTTTTGGGAGGACGAAAATGACCTAATTGTTCATCCAATGACACAAAACACCTGTTGGATGCACAAGATTGGTTAAAAACACTAATTGGTAAAGATAAAGTGTAGGGAGGACGAAAATGACCTAATTGGACAAGAATTAACCTAGGGAGGACGAAAATGACCTAATTGTTCATCCAATGACACAAACACACCAATTGGATGCACAAGATTGGTTAGAAACCCTAATTGGACAAGAATAAGCCTAGGGAGGTCGAAAATGACCTAATTGTTCATCCAATGACACAAACACAACTATTGGATGCCCAAGATTGGTTAGAAACCCTAATTGGACAAGCATAAGCCTAGGGAGGATGAAAATGAGCTAAATGTTCATCCAATGACACAAAACACCTATTGGATGCACAAGATTGGTTACAAACCATAATTGGACAAGAATTAGCCTAGGGAGGTCGAAAATGACCTAAATGTTCATCCGATGACACAAAACACCTAATGGATGCACAAGATTGGTTAAAAACACTAATTGGACTACATTAAGTGTAAGGAGGACGAAAATGACCTAAATGTTCATCCAATGGCACAAAACACCTATTGGATGCACAAGATTGGTTAAAAACCCTAATTGGACAAGTTTTAGCCTAGGGAGGACGAAAATGACCTAATTGTCAATCCAATGACACAAACACACCAATTGGATGCACAAGATTGGTTAGAAACCCTAATTGGACAAGAATAAGCTTAGGGAGGTCGAAAATGGCCTAATTGTTCATCCAATGACACAGACACAACTATTGGATGCACAAGATTGGTTAGAAACCCTAATTGGACAAGCAAAAGCCTAGGGAGGATGAAAATGAACTAAATGTTCATCCAATGACACAAAACACACCTATTGGATGCATAAGATTGGTTAGAAACCCTAATTGGACAAGATTAAGTGTAGGTAGGACGAAAATGACCTAAATGTTAATCCAATGACACAAAAACACCTAATGGATGCACAAGATTGGTTAAAAACCCTAAGTGGACTACATTAAGTGTAGGGAGGACGAAAATAACCTAAATGTTCATCCAATGACACAAAACACCTATTGGATGCACAAGATTGGTTAAAAACCCTAATAGGACAAGAATTAGCCTAGGGAGGACGAAAATCACCTAATTGTTCATCCAATGACAAAAACACACCGATTGGATGCACAAGATTGGTTAGAAACCCTAATTGGACAAGAATAAGCCTAGGGAGGTCGAAAATGACCTAATTGTTCATCCAATGACACAGACACAACTATTGGATGCACAAGATTGGTTAGAAACCCTAATTGGACAAGCATAAGCCTAGGGAGGATGAAAATGAGCTAAATGTTCATCCAATGACACAAAACACACCTATTGGATGCATAAGATTGGTTAGAAACCCTAATTGGACAAGCATAAGCCTAGGGAGGACGAAAATGACCTAATTGTTCATCCAATGACACAAACACAACTATTGGATGCACAAGATTGGTTAGAAACCCTAATTGGACAAGAATAAGCCTAGAGAGGCTAACAATGACCTAATTGTTCATCCAATGACACAGATACAACTATTGGATGCACAAGATTGGTTAGAAACCCTAATTGGACAAGCATAAGCCTAGGGAGGATGAAAATGACCTAATTGTTCATCCAATGACACAAACACAACTATTGGATGCACAAGATTGGTTAGAAACCCTAATTGGACAAGAATAAGCCTAGGGAGGTTAACAATGACCTAATTGTTCATCCAATGAAACAGATACAACTATTGGATGCACAAGATTGGTTAGAAACCCTAATTGGACAAACATAAGCCTAGGGAGGATGAAAATGACCTAATTGTGCATCCAATGACACAAACACAACTATTGGATGCACAAGATTGGTTAGAAACCCTAATTGGACAAGAATAAGCCTAGGGAGGTTAACAATGTCCTAATTGTTCATCCAATGATACAGATACAACTATTGGATGCACAAGATTGGTTAGAAACCCTAATTGGACAAGCATAAGCCTAGGGAGGACGAAAACGACCTAAATGATCATCCAATGACACAAAACACACCTATTGGATGCACAAGATGGTTAGAAACCCTAATTGGACAAGAATAAGCCTAGGGAGGTAAAAAATGACCTAATTGTTCATCCAATGACACAGACACAACTATTGGATGCACAAGATTGGTTAAAAACCCTAATTGGACAAGAATTAGCCTAGGGAGGACGAAAATGACCTAATTGTTCATTCAATGATACAAAAATACCTATTGGATGCACAAGATTGGTTAGAAACCCTAATTGGACAAGAATAAGCCTAGGGAGGTCGAAAATGACCTAATTGTTCATCCAATGACACAAACACCACCATTGGATGCCCAAGATTGGTTAGAAACCCTAATTGGACAAGCATAAGCCTAGGGAGGATGAAAATGAGCTAAATGTTCATCCAATGACACAAAACACCTATTGGATGCACAAGATTGGTTACAAACCATAATTGGACAAGAATTAGCCTAGGGAGGTCGAAAATGACCTAAATGTTCATCCGATGACACAAAACACCTAATGGATGCACAAGATTGGTTAAAAACACTAATTGGACTACATTAAGTGTAAGGAGGACGAAAATGACCTAAATGTTCATCCAATGACACAAAACACCTATTGGATGCACAAGATTGGTTAAAAACCCTAATTGGACAAGTTTTAGCCTAGGGAGGACGAAAATGACCTAATTGTCCATCCAATGACACAAACACACCAATTGGATGCACAAGATTGGTTAGAAACCCTAATTGGACAAGAATAAGCTTAGGGAGGTCGAAAATGGCCTAATTGTTCATCCAATGACACAGACACAACTATTGGATGCACAAGATTGGTTAGAAACCCTAATTGGACAAGCAAAAGCCTAGGGAGGATGAAAATGAACTAAATGTTCATCCAATGACACAAAACACACCTATTGGATGCATAAGATTGGTTAGAAACCCTAATTGGACAAGATTAAGTGTAGGTAGGACGAAAATGAGCTTAATGTTAATCCAATGACACAAAAACACCTAATGGATGCACAAGATTGGTTAAAAACCCTAAGTGGACTACATTAAGTGTAGGGAGGACGAAAATAACCTAAATGTTCATCCAATGACACAAAACACCTATTGGATGCACAAGATTGGTTAAAAACCCTAATAGGACAAAAATTAGCCTAGGGAGGACGAAAATCACCTAATTGTTCATCCAATGACAAAAACACACCTATTGGATGCACAAGATTGGTTAGAAACCCTAATTGGACAAGAATAAGCCTAGGGAGGTCGAAAATGACCTAATTGTTCATCCAATGACACAGACACAACTATTGGATGCACAAGATTGGTTAGAAACCCTAATTGGACAAGCATAAGCCTAGGGGGGATGAAAATGAGCTAAATGTTCATCCAATGACACAAAACACACCTATTGTTTGCATAAGATTGGTTAGAAACCCTAATTGGACAAGAATAAGCCTAGGGCGGTAAACAATGACCTAATTGTTCATCCAATGACACAGACACAACTTCTGGATGCATAAGTTTGGTTAGAAACCCTAATTGGACAGGAATAAGCCTAGGGAGGTCGAAAATGACCTAATTGTTCATCCAATGACACAAACACAACTATTGGATGCACAAGATTGCTTAGAAACCCTAATTGGACAAGAATAATCCTAGAGAGGTTAACAATGACCTAATTGTTCATCCAATGACACAGATACAACTATTGGATGCACAAGATTGGTTAGAAACCCTAATTGGACAAGCATAAGCCTAGGGAGGACGAAAGTGACCTAATTGTTCATCCAGTGACACAAACACAACTATTGGATGCACAAGATTGGTTAGAAACCCTAATTGGACAAGAATAAGCCTAGGGAGGTTAACAATGACCTAATTGTTCATCCAATGATACAGATACAACTATTGGATGCACAAGATTGGTTAGAAACCCTAATTGGACAAGCATAAGCCTAGGGAGGACGAAAACGACCTAAATGATCATCCAATGACACAAAACACACCTATTGGATGCACAAGATTGGTTAGAAACCCTAATTGGACAAGAATAAGCCTAGGGCGGTAAACAATGACCTAATTGTTCATCCAATGACACAGACACAACTATTGGATGCATAAGTTTGGTTAGAAACCCTAATTGGACAGGAATAAGCCTAGGGAGGTCAAAAATGACCTAATTGTTCATCCAATGACACAAACACAACTATTGGATCCACAAGATTGGTTAGAAACCCTAACTGGACAAGCATAAGCCTAGGGAGGATGAAAATGACCTAATTGTTCATCCAATGACACAAAACACCTATTGGATGCACAAGATTGGTTAAAAACCCTAATTGGACAAGAATTAACCTAGGGAGGACGAAAATGACCTAATTGTTCATCCAATGACACAAACACACCAATTGGATGCACAAGATTGGTTAGAAACCCTAATTGGACAAGAATAAGCCTACGGAGGTCAAAAATGACCTAATTGTTCATCCAATGACACGAACACAACAATTGGATGCACAAGATTGGTTAGAAACCCTAATTGGACAAGTATAAGCCTAGGGAGGATGAAAATGAGCTAAATGTTCATCCAATGACACAAAACACCTATTGGATGCACAAGATTGGTTAAAAACCCTAATTGGATAAGATTAAGTGTAGGTAGGACAAAAATGACCTAAATATTCATCAAATGACACAAAAACACCTAATGGATGCACAAGATTGGTTAAAAACCCTAAGTGGACTACATTAAGTGTAGGGAGGACGAAAATGACCTAAATGTTCATCCAATGAAACAAAAACACCTTATGGATGCACAAGATTGGTTAAAAATCCTAATTGGACAAGATTAAGTGTAGGGAGGACGAAAATGACCTAAATGTTCATCCAATGACACAAAAAACCTATTGGATGCACAAGATTGGTTAAATACCCTAATTGGACCAGAATTAGCCTAGGGAGGACGAAAATGACCTAATTGTTCATCCAATGACACAAACACACCAATTGGATGCACAAGATTGGTTAGAAACCCTAATTGGACAAGAATAAGCCTAGGCAGGTCCAAAATGACCTAATTGTTAATCCAATAACACAAACACAACTATTGGATGCACAAGATTGGTTAGAAACCCTAATTGGACAAGCATAAGCCTAGGGAGGATGAAAATGAGCTTAATGTTCATCCAATGACACAAAACACCTATTGGATGCACAAGATTAGTTACAAACCATAATTGGACAAGAATTAGCCTAGGGAGGTCGAAAATGACCTAAATGTTCATCCGATGACACAAAACACCTTATGGATGCACAAGATTGGTTAAAAACACTAATTGGACTACATTAAGTGTAAGGAGGACGAAAATGACCTAATTGTCCATCCAATGACACAAACACACCAATTGGATGCACAAGATTGGTTAGAAACCCTAATTGGACAAGAATAAGCTTAGGGATGTCGAAAATGGCCTAATTGTTCATCCAATGACACATACACAACTATTGGATGCACAAGATTGGTTAGAAACCCTAATTGGACAAGCAAAAGCCTAGGGAGGATGAAAATGAGCTAAATGTTCATCCAATGACACAAAACACACCTATTGGATGCACAAGATTGGTTCGAAACCCTAATTGGACAAGAATAAGCCTTGGGAGGTAAACAATGACCTAGTTGTTCATCAAATGACACAGATACAACTATTGGATGCACAAGATTGGTTAGAAACCCTAATTGGACAAGCATAAGCCTAGGGAGGATGAAAATGACCTAAATGTTCATTCAATGACACAAAACACACCTATTGGATGCACAAGATTGGTTAGAAACCCTAATTGGACAAGAATAAGCCTAGGGAGGTAAACAATGACCTAATTGTTCATCCAATGACACAGACACAACTATTGGATGCATAAGTTTGGTTAGAAACCCTAATTGAACAGGAATAAGCCTAGGGAGGTCGAAAATGACCTAATTGTTCATCCAATGACACAAACACAACTATTAGATGCACATGATTGGTTAGAAACCCTAATTAGACAAGCATAAGCCTAGGGAGGATGAAAATGACCTAAATGTTCATCCAAAGACACAAAACACCTATTGGATGCACAATATTGGTTAAAAACCCTAATTGGACAAGATTAAGTGTAGGGAGGACGAAAATGACCTAAATGTTCATCCAATGACACAAAACACCTATTGGATGCACAAGATTGGTTAGAAACCCTAATTGGACAAGAATAAGCCTAGGGAGGTCGAAAATGACCTAATTGTTGATCCAATGACACGAACACAACAATTGGATGCACAAGATTGGTTAGAAACCCTAATTGGACAAGTATAAGCCTAGGGAGGATGAAAATGAGCTAAATGTTTATCCAATGACACAAAACACCTATTGGATGCACAAGATTGGTTAAAAACCCTAATTGGACAAGATTAAGGGTAGGGAGGATGAAAATTACCTAAATGTTCATCCAATGACACAAAAAACCTATTGGATGCACAAGATTGGTTAAATACCCTAATTGGACCAGAATTAGCCTAGGGAGGACGAAAATGACCTAATTGTTCATCCAATGACACAAACACACCAATTGGATGCACAAGATTGGTTAGAAACCCTAATTGGACAAGAATAAGCCTAGGCAGGTCCAAAATGACCTAATTGTTAATCCAATAACACAAACACAACTATTGGATGCACAAGATTGGTTAGAAACCCTAATTGGACAAGCATAAGCCTAGGGAGGATGAAAATGAGCTTAATGTTCATCCAATGACACAAAACACACCTATTGGATGCATAAGATTGGTTAGAAACCCTAATTGGACAAGCATAAGCCTAGGGAGGACGAAAATGACCTAATTGTTCATCCAATGACACAAAAACAACTATTGGATGCACAAGATTGGTTAGAAACCCTAATTGGACAAGAATAAGCCTAGAGAGGCTAACAATGACCTAATTGTTCATCCAATGACACAGATACAACTATTGGATGCACAAGATTGGTTAGAAACCCTAATTGGACAAGCATAAGCATAGGGAGGATGAAAATGACCTAATTGTTCATCCAATGACACAAACACAACTATTGGATGCACAAGATTGGTTAGAAACCCTAATTGGACAAGAATAAGCCTAGGGAGGTTAACAATGACCTAATTGTTCATCCAATGATACAGATACAACTATTGGATGCACAAGATTGGTTAGAAACCCTAATTGGACAAGCATAAGCCTAGGGAGGACGAAAACGACCTAAATGATCATCCAATGACACAAAACACACCTATTGGATGCACAAGATTGGTTAGAAACCCTAATTGGACAAGAATAAGCCTAGGGAGGTAAACAATGACCCAATTGTTCATCCAATGACACAGACACAACTATTGGATGCCCAAGATTGGTTAGAAACCCTAACTAGACAAGCATAAGCCTAGGGAGGATGAAAATGACCTAATTGTTCATCCAATGACACAAAACACCTATTGGATGCACAAGATTGGTTAAAAACCCTAATTGGACAAGATTAAGGGTAGGGAGGATGAAAATTACCTAAATGTTCATCCAATGACACAAAACACCTATTGGATGCACAAGATTGGTTAAAAACTCTAATTGGACATGAATTAGCCTAGGGAGGACGAAAATGACCTAATTGTTCATTCAATGATACAAAAATACCTATTGGATGCACAAGATTGGTTAGAAACCCTAATTGGACAAGAATAAGCCTAGGGAGGTCGAAAATGACCTAATTGTTCATCCAATGACACAAACACAACTATTGGATGCCCAAGATTGGTTAGAAACCCTAATTGGACAAGCATAAGGCTAGGGAGGATGAAAATGAGCTAAATGTTCATCCAATGACACAAAACACCTATTGGATGCACAAGATTGGTTACAAACCATAATTGGACAAGAATTAGCCTAGGGAGGTCGAAAATGACCTAAATGTTCATCCGATGACACAAAACACCTTATGGATGCACAAGATTGGTTAAAAACACTAATTGGACTACATTAAGTGTAAGGAGGACGAAAATGACCTAATTGTCCATCCAATGACACAAACACACCAATTGGATGCACAAGATTGGTTAGAAACCCTAATTGGACAAGAATAAGCTTAGGGATGTCGAAAATGGCCTAATTGTTCATCCAATGACACATACACAACTATTGGATGCACAAGATTGGTTAGAAACCCTAATTGGACAAGCAAAAGCCTAGGGAGGATGAAAATGAGCTAAATGTTCATCCAATGACACAAAACACACCTATTGGATGCACAAGATTGGTTCGAAACCCTAATTGGACAAGAATAAGCCTTGGGAGGTAAACAATGACCTAGTTGTTCATCAAATGACACAGATACAACTATTGGATGCACAAGATTGGTTAGAAACCCTAATTGGACAAGCATAAGCCTAGGGAGGATGAAAATGACCTAAATGTTCATTCAATGACACAAAACACACCTATTGGATGCACAAGATTGGTTAGAAACCCTAATTGGACAAGAATAAGCCTAGGGAGGTAAACAATGACCTAATTGTTCATCCAATGACACAGACACAACTATTGGATGCATAAGTTTGGTTAGAAACCCTAATTGAACAGGAATAAGCCTAGGGAGGTCGAAAATGACCTAATTGTTCATCCAATGACACAAACACAACTATTAGATGCACATGATTGGTTAGAAACCCTAATTAGACAAGCATAAGCCTAGGGAGGATGAAAATGACCTAAATGTTCATCCAAAGACACAAAACACCTATTGGATGCACAATATTGGTTAAAAACCCTAATTGGACAAGATTAAGTGTAGGGAGGACGAAAATGACCTAAATGTTCATCCAATGACACAAAACACCTATTGGATGCACAAGATTGGTTAGAAACCCTAATTGGACAAGAATAAGCCTAGGGAGGTCGAAAATGACCTAATTGTTGATCCAATGACACGAACACAACAATTGGATGCACAAGATTGGTTAGAAACCCTAATTGGACAAGTATAAGCCTAGGGAGGATGAAAATGAGCTAAATGTTTATCCAATGACACAAAACACCTATTGGATGCACAAGATTGGTTAAAAACCCTAATTGGACAAGATTAAG
>JBBPBS010000604.1:1686576-1703058 GCA_037974835.1 Cicer judaicum | reverse complement strand
ACACAAAACACACCTATTGGATGCATAAGATTGGTTAGAAACCTAATTGGACAAGCATAAGCCTAGGGAGGACGAAAATGACCTAATTGTTCATCCAATGACACAAAAACAACTATTGGATGCACAAGATTGGTTAGAAACCCTAATTGGACAAGAATAAGCCTAGAGAGGCTAACAATGACCTAATTGTTCATCCAATGACACAGATACAACTATTGGATGCACAAGATTTGTTAGAAACCCTAATTGGACAAGCATAAGCCTAGGGAGGATGAAAATGACCTAATTGTGCATCCAATGACACAAACACAACTATTGGATGCACAAGATTGGTTAGAAACCCTAATTGGACAAGAATAAGCCTAGGGAGGTTAACAATGTCCTAATTGTTCATCCAATGATACAGATACAACTATTGGATGCACAAGATTGGTTAGAAACCCTAATTGGACAAGCATAAGCCTAGCGAGGATGAAAATGAGCTTAATGTTCATCCAATGACACAAAACACACCTATTGGATGCATAAGATTGGTTAGAAACCTAATTGGACAAGCATAAGCCTAGGGAGGACGAAAATGACCTAATTGTTCATCCAATGACACAAAAACAACTATTGGATGCACAAGATTGGTTAGAAACCCTAATTGGACAAGAATAAGCCTAGAGAGGCTAACAATGACCTAATTGTTCATCCAATGACACAGATACAACTATTGGATGCACAAGATTGGTTAGAAACCCTAATTGGACAAGCATAAGCCTAGGGAGGATGAAAATGACCTAATTGTGCATCCAATGACACAAACACAACTATTGGATGCACAAGATTGGTTAGAAACCCTAATTGGACAAGAATAAGCCTAGGGAGGTTAACAATGTCCTAATTGTTCATCCAATGATACAGATACAACTATTGGATGCACAAGATTGGTTAGAAACCCTAATTCGACAAGCATAAGCCTAGGGAGGACGAAAACGACCTAAATGATCATCCAATGAAACAAAACACACCTATTGGATGCACAAGATTGGTTAGAAACCCTAATTGGACGAGAATAAGCCTAGGGAGGTAAACAATGACCTAATTGTTCATCCAATGACACAGACACAACTATTGGATGCACAAGATTGGTTAGAAACCCTAACTAGACAAGCATAAGCCTAGGGAGGACGAAAATGACCTAATTGTTCATCCAATGACACAAAACACCTATTGGATGCACAAGATTGGTTAAAAACCTTAATTGGACAAGATTAAGGGTAGGGAGGACGAAAATGACCTAAATGTTCATCCAATGACACAAAACACCTATTGGATTCACAAGATTGGTTAGAAACCCTAATTGGACAAGAATAAACCTAGGGAGGTCGAAAATGACCTAATTGTTCATCCAATGACACAGACACAACTATTGGATGCACAAGATTGGTTAGAAACCCTAATTAGACAAGCATAAGCCTAGGGAGGATGAAAATGACCTAAATGTTCATCCAATGACACAAAAACACCTAATGGATGCACAAGATTCGTTTAAAACCCTAATTGGACAAGAATTAGCCTAGGGAGGATGAAAATGACGTAAACATTCATCCAGTGACACAAAAACACCTAATGGATGCACAAGATTGGTTAAAAACCCTAAGTGGACTACATTAACTGTAGGGAGGACGAAAATAACCTAAATGTTCATCCAATGACACAAAACACCTATTGGATGCACAAGATTGGTTAAAAACCCTAATAGGACAAAAATTAGCCTAGGGAGGACGAAAATCACCTAATTGTTCATCCAATGACAAAAACACACCTATTGGATGCACAAGATTGGTTAGAAACCCTAATTGGACAAGAATAAGCCTAGGGAGGTCGAAAATGACCTAACTGTTCATCCAATGACACAGACACAACTATTGGATGCACAAGATTGGTTAGAAACCCTAATTGGACAAGCATAAGCCTAGCGAGGATGAAAATGAGCTTAATGTTCATCCAATGACACAAAACACACCTATTGGATGCATAAGATTGGTTAGAAACCTAATTGGACAAGCATAAGCCTAGGGAGGACGAAAATGACCTAATTGTTCATCCAATGACACAAAAACAACTATTGGATGCACAAGATTGGTTAGAAACCCTAATTGGACAAGAATAAGCCTAGAGAGGCTAACAATGACCTAATTGTTCATCCAATGACACAGATACAACTATTGGATGCACAAGATTTGTTAGAAACCCTAATTGGACAAGCATAAGCCTAGGGAGGATGAAAATGACCTAATTGTGCATCCAATGACACAAACACAACTATTGGATGCACAAGATTGGTTAGAAACCCTAATTGGACAAGAATAAGCCTAGGGAGGTTAACAATGTCCTAATTGTTCATCCAATGATACAGATACAACTATTGGATGCACAAGATTGGTTAGAAACCCTAATTGGACAAGCATAAGCCTAGCGAGGATGAAAATGAGCTTAATGTTCATATAATGACACAAAACACACCTATTGGATGCATAAGATTGGTTAGAAACCTAATTGGACAAGCATAAGCCTAGGGAGGACGAAAATGACCTAATTGTTCATCCAATGACACAAAAACAACTATTGGATGCACAAGATTGGTTAGAAACCCTAATTGGACAAGAATAAGCCTTGAGAGGCTAACAATGACCTAATTGTTCATCCAATGACACAGATACAACTATTGGATGCACAAGATTGGTTAGAAACCCTAATTGGACAAGCATAAGCCTAGGGAGGATGAAAATGACCTAATTGTGCATCCAATGACACAAACACAACTATTGGATGCACAAGATTGGTTAGAAACCCTAATTGGACAAGAATAAGCCTAGGGAGGTTAACAATGTCCTAATTGTTCATCCAATGATACAGATACAACTATTGGATGCACAAGATTGGTTAGAAACCCTAATTGGACAAGCATAAGCCTAGGGAGGACGAAAACGACCTAAATGATCATCCAATGAAACAAAACACACCTATTGGATGCACAAGATTGGTTAGAAACCCTAATTGGACGAGAATAAGCCTAGGGAGGTAAACAATGACCTAATTGTTCATCCAATGACACAGACACAACTATTGGATGCACAAGATTGGTTAGAAACCCTAACTAGACAAGCATAAGCCTAGGGAGGACGAAAATGACCTAATTGTTCATCCAATGACACAAAACACCTATTGGATGCACAAGATTGGTTAAAAACCCTAATTGGATAAGATTAAGGGTAGGGAGGACGAAAATGACCTAAATGTTCATCCAATGACACAAAACACCTATTGGATTCACAAGATTGGTTAAAAACCCTAATTGGACAAGAATTAGCCTAGGGAGGACGAAAATGACCTAATTGTTCATTCAATGATGCAAAAATACCTATTGGATGCACAAGATTGGTTAGAAACCCTAATTGGACAAGAATAAGCCTAGGGAGGTCGAAAATGACCTAATTGTTCATCCAATGACACAAACACAACTATTGGATGCCCAAGATTGGTTAGAAACCCTAATTGGACAAGCATAAGCCTAGGGAGGATGAAAATGAGCTAAATGTTCATCCAATGACACAAAACACCTATTGGATGCACAAGATTGGTTACAAACCATAATTGGACAAGAATTAGGCTAGGGAGGTCGAAAATGACCTAAAGGTTCATCCGATGACAAAAAACACCTAATGGATGCACAAGATTGGTTAAAAACACTAATTGGACTACATTAAGTGTAAGGAGGACGAAAATGACCTAAATGTTCATCCAATGACACAAAACACCTATTGGATGCACAAGATTGGTTAAAAACCCTAATTGGACAAGTTTTAGCCTAGGGAGGACGAAAATCACCTAATTGTTCATCCAATGACACAAACACACCTATTGGATGCAGAAGATTGGTTAGAAACCCTAATTGGACAAGAATAAGCCTAGGGAGGTCGAAAATGACCTAATTGTTTATCCAATGACACAGACACAACTATTGGATGCACAAGATTGGTTAGAAACCCTAATTGGACAAACATAAGCCTAGCGAGGATGAAAATGAGCTTAATGTTCATCCAATGACACAAAACACACCTATTGGATGCATAAGATTGGTTAGAAACCCTAATTGGACAAGCATAAGCCTAGGGAGGACGAAAATGACCTAATTGTTCATCCAATGACACAAAAACAACTATTGGATGCACAAGATTGGTTAGAAACCCTAATTGGACAAGAATAAGCCTAGAGAGGCTAACAATGACCTAATTGTTCATCCAATGACACAGATACAACTATTGGATGCACAAGATTGGTTAGAAACCCTAATTGGACAAGCATAAGCCTAGGGAGGATGAAAATGACCTAATTGTTCATCCAATGACCCAAACACAACTATTGGATGCACAAGATTGGTTAGAAACCCTAATTGGACAAGCATAAGCCTAGCGAGGATGAAAATGAGCTTAATGTTCATCCAATGACACAAAACACACCTATTGGATGCATAAGATTGGTTAGAAACCTAATTGGACAAGCATAAGCCTAGGGAGGACGAAAATGACCTAATTGTTCATCCAATGACACAAAAACAACTATTGGATGCACAAGATTGGTTAGAAACCCTAATTGGACAAGAATAAGCCTAGAGAGGCTAACAATGACCTAATTGTTCATCCAATGACACAGATACAACTATTGGATGCACAAGATTTGTTAGAAACCCTAATTGGACAAGCATAAGCCTAGGGAGGATGAAAATGACCTAATTGTGCATCCAATGACACAAACACAACTATTGGATGCACAAGATTGGTTAGAAACCCTAATTGGACAAGAATAAGCCTAGGGAGGTTAACAATGTCCTAATTGTTCATCCAATGATACAGATACAACTATTGGATGCACAAGATTGGTTAGAAACCCTAATTGGACAAGCATAAGCCTAGCGAGGATGAAAATGAGCTTAATGTTCATCCAATGACACAAAACACACCTATTGGATGCATAAGATTGGTTAGAAACCTAATTGGACAAGCATAAGCCTAGGGAGGACGAAAATGACCTAATTGTTCATCCAATGACACAAAAACAACTATTGGATGCACAAGATTGGTTAGAAACCCTAATTGGACAAGAATAAGCCTAGAGAGGCTAACAATGACCTAATTGTTCATCCAATGACACAGATACAACTATTGGATGCACAAGATTGGTTAGAAACCCTAATTGGACAAGCATAAGCCTAGGGAGGATGAAAATGACCTAATTGTTCATCCAATGACACAAACACAACTATTGGATGCACAAGATTGGTTAGAAACCCTAATTGGACAAGAATAAGCCTAGGGAGGTTAACAATGACCTAATTGTTCATCCAATGATACAGATACAACTATTGGATGCACAAGATTTGTTAGAAACCCTAATTGGACAAGCATAAGCCTAGGGAGGACGAAAACGACCTAAATGATCATCCAATGACACAAAACACACCTATTGGATGCACAAGATTGGTTAGAAACCCTAATTGGACAAGAATAAGCCTAGGGAGGTAAACAATGACCTAATTGTTCATCCAATGATACAGACACAACTATTGGATGCACAAGATTGGTTAGAAACCCTAATTGGACAAGCATAAGCCTAGGGAGGACGAAAACGACCTAAATGATCATCCAATGACACAAAACACACCTATTGGATGCACAAGATTGGTTAGAAACCCTAATTGGACAAGAATAAGCCTAGGGAGGTAAACAATGACCTAATTGTTAATCCAATGACACAGACACAACTATTGGATGCACAAGATTGGTTAGAAACCCTAACTAGACAAGCATAAGCCTAGGGAGGATGAAAATGACCTAATTGTTCATCCAATGACACAAAACACCTATTGGATGCACAAGATTGGTTAAAAACCCTAATTGGACAAGATTAAGGGTAGGGAGGACGAAAATGACCTAAATGTTCATCCAATGACACAAAACACCTATTGGATGCACAAGATTGTTTAAAAACCCTAATTGGACA
The DNA here is from genome assembly GCA_037974835.1 of Cicer judaicum. Taxonomy (NCBI): domain Eukaryota; kingdom Viridiplantae; phylum Streptophyta; class Magnoliopsida; order Fabales; family Fabaceae; genus Cicer; species Cicer judaicum. The sequence continues at coordinate 1,697,010 of JBBPBS010000604.1, read as the reverse complement.
AGAATTAGCCTAGGGAGGACGAAAATGACCTAATTGTTCATTCAATGATACAAAAATACCTATTGGATGCACAAGATTGGTTAGAAACCCTAATTGGACAAGAATAAGCCTAGGGAGGTCGAAAATGACCTAATTGTTCATCCAATGACACAAACACAACTATTGGATGCCCAAGATTGGTTAGAAACCCTAATTGGACAAGCATAAGGCTAGGGAGGATGAAAATGAGCTAAATGTTCATCCAATGACACAAAACACCTATTGGATGCACAAGATTGGTTACAAACCATAATTGGACAAGAATTAGCCTAGGGAGGTCGAAAATGACCTAAATGTTCATCCGATGACACAAAACACCTTATGGATGCACAAGATTGGTTAAAAACACTAATTGGACTACATTAAGTGTAAGCAGGACGAAAATGACCTAATTGTCCATCCAATGACACAAACACACCAATTGGATGCACAAGATTGGTTAGAAACCCTAATTGGACAAGAATAAGCTTAGGGATGTCAAAAATGGCCTAATTGTTCATCCAATGACACATACACAACTATTGGATGCACAAGATTGGTTAGAAACCCTAATTGGACAAGCAAAAGCCTAGGGAGGATGAAAATGAGCTAAATGTTCATCCAATGACACAAAACACACCTATTGGATGCACAAGTTTGTTAGAAACCCTAATTGGACAAGATAAAGTGTAAGTAGGACGAAAATGACCTAAATGTTCATCCAATGACACAAAAACACCTAATGGATGCACAAGATTGGTTAAAAACCCTAAGTGGACTACATTAAGTGTAGGGAGGACGAAAATGACCTAAATGTTCATCCAATGACACAAAACACCTATTGGATGCACAAGATTGGTTAGAAACCGTAATTGGACAAGAATAAGCCAAGGGAGGACGAAAATGACCTAATTGTTCATCCAATGACACAAACACACCTATTGGATGCACAAGATTGGTTAGAAACCCTAATTGGACAAGAATAAGCCAAGGGAGGACGAAAATGACCTAATTGTTCATCCAATGACACAAACACACCTATTGGATGCACAAGATTGGTTAAAAACCCTAATAGGACAAGAATTAGCCTAGGGAGGACGAAAATCACCTAATTGTTCATCCAATGACACAAACACACCTATTGGATGCACAAGATTGGTTAGAAACCCTAATTGGACAAGAATAAGCCTTGGGAGGTAAACAATGACCTAGTTGTTCATCAAATGACACAGATACAACTATTGGATGCACAAGATTGGTTAGAAACCCTAATTGGACAAGCATAAGCCTAGCGAGGATGAAAATGAGCTTAATGTTCATCCAATGACACAAAACACACCTATTGGATGCATAAGATTGGTTAGAAACCCTAATTGGACAAGCATAAGCCTAGGGAGGATGAAAACGACCTAATTGTTCATCCAATGACAGAAAAACAACTATTGGATGCACAAGATTGGTTAGAAACCCTAATTGGACAAGAATAAGCCTGGAGAGGCTAACAATGACCTAATTGTTTATCCAATGACACAGATACAACTATTGGATGCACAAGATTGGTTAGAAACCCTAATTGGACAAGAATAAGCCTTGGGAGGTAAACAATGACCTAGTTGTTCATCAAATGACACAGATACAACTATTGGATGCACAAGATTGGTTAGAAACCCTAATTGGACAAGCATAAGCCTAGCGAGGATGAAAATGAGCTTAATGTTCATCCAATGACACAAAACACACCTATTGGATGCATAAGATTGGTTAGAAACCCTAATTGGACAAGCATAAGCCTAGGGAGGACGAAAACGACCTAATTGTTCATCCAATGACACAAAAACAACTATTGGATGCACAAGATTGGTTAGAAACCCTAATTGGACAAGAATAAGCCTGGAGAGGCTAACAATGACCTAATTGTTTATCCAATGACACAGATACAACTATTGGATGCACAAGATTGGTTAGAAACCCTAATTGGACAAGCATAAGCCTAGGGAGGATGAAAATGACCTAATTGTTCATCCAATGACACAAACACAACTATTGGATGCACAAGATTGGTTAGAAACCCTAATTGGACAAGAATAAGCCTAGGGAGGTTAACAATGACCTAATTGTTCATCCAATGATACAAATACAACTATTGGATGCACAAGATTGGTTAGAAACCCTAATTGGACAAGCATAAGCCTAGGGAGGACGAAAACGACCTAAATGATCATCCAATGACACAAAACACACCTATTGGATGCAGAAGATTGGTTAGAAACCCTAATTGGACAAGAATAAGCCTAGGGAGGTCGAAAATGACCTAATTGTTTATCCAATGACACAGACACAACTATTGGATGCACAAGATTGGTTAGAAACCCTAATTGGACAAGCATAAGCCTAGCGAGGATGAAAATGAGCTTAATGTTCATCCAATGACACAAAACACACCTATTGGATGCATAAGATTGGTTAGAAACCCTAATTGGACAAGCATAAGCCTAGGGAGGACGAAAATGACCTAATTGTTCATCCAATGACACAAAAACAACTATTGGATGCACAAGATTGGTTAGAAACCCTAATTGGACAAGAATAAGCCTGGAGTGGCTAACAATGACCTAATTGTTTATCCAATGACACAGATACAACTATTGGATGCACAAGATTGGTTAGAAACCCTAATTGGACAAGAATAAGCCTTGGGAGGTAAACAATGACCTAGTTGTTCATCAAATGACACAGATACAACTATTGGATGCACAAGATTGGTTAGAAACCCTAATTGGACAAGCATAAGCCTAGCGAGGATGAAAATGAGCTTAATGTTCATCCAATGACACAAAACACACCTATTGGATGCATAAGATTGGTTAGAAACCCTAATTGGACAAGCATAAGCCTAGGGAGGACGAAAACGACCTAATTGTTCATCCAATGACACAAAAACAACTATTGGATGCACAAGATTGGTTAGAAACCCTAATTGGACAAGAATAAGCCTGGAGAGGCTAACAATGACCTAATTGTTTATCCAATGACACAGATACAACTATTGGATGCACAAGATTGGTTAGAAACCCTAATTGGACAAGCATAAGCCTAGGGAGGATGAAAATGACCTAATTGTTCATCCAATGACACAAACACAACTATTGGATGCACAAGATTGGTTAGAAACCCTAATTGGACAAGAATAAGCCTAGGGAGGTTAACAATGACCTAATTGTTCATCCAATGATACAAATACAACTATTGGATGCACAAGATTGGTTAGAAACCCTAATTGGACAAGCATAAGCCTAGGGAGGACGAAAACGACCTAAATGATCATCCAATGACACAAAACACACCTATTGGATGCAGAAGATTGGTTAGAAACCCTAATTGGACAAGAATAAGCCTAGGGAGGTCGAAAATGACCTAATTGTTTATCCAATGACACAGACACAACTATTGGATGCACAAGATTGGTTAGAAACCCTAATTGGACAAGCATAAGCCTAGCGAGGATGAAAATGAGCTTAATGTTCATCCAATGACACAAAACACACCTATTGGATGCATAAGATTGGTTAGAAACCCTAATTGGACAAGCATAAGCCTAGGGAGGACGAAAACGACCTAATTGTTCATCCAATGACACAAAAACAACTATTGGATGCACAAGATTGGTTAGAAACCCTAATTGGACAAGAATAAGCCTGGAGAGGCTAACAATGACCTAATTGTTTATCCAATGACACAGATACAACTATTGGATGCACAAGATTGGTTAGAAACCCTAATTGGACAAGAATAAGCCTTGGGAGGTAAACAATGACCTAGTTGTTCATCAAATGACACAGATACAACTATTGGATGCACAAGATTGGTTAGAAACCCTAATTGGACAAGCATAAGCCTAGCGAGGATGAAAATGAGCTTAATGTTCATCCAATGACACAAAACACACCTATTGGATGCATAAGATTGGTTAGAAACCCTAATTGGACAAGCATAAGCCTAGGGAGGACGAAAACGACCTAATTGTTCATCCAATGACACAAAAACAACTATTGGATGCACAAGATTGGTTAGAAACCCTAATTGGACAAGAATAAGCCTGGAGAGGCTAACAATGACCTAATTGTTTATCCAATGACACAGATACAACTATTGGATGCACAAGATTGGTTAGAAACCCTAATTGGACAAGCATAAGCCTAGGGAGGATGAAAATGACCTAATTGTTCATCCAATGACACAAACACAACTATTGGATGCACAAGATTGGTTAGAAACCCTAATTGGACAAGAATTAGCCTAGGGAGGTTAACAATGACCTAATTGTTCATCCAATGATACAGATACAACTATTGGATGCACAAGATTGGTTAGAAACCCTAATTGGACAAGCATAAGCCTAGGGAGGACGAAAACGACCTAAATGATCATCCAATGACACAAAACACACCTATTGGATGCACAAGATTGGTTAGAAACCGTAATTGGACAAGAATAAGCCTAGGGAGGTAAACAATGACCTAATTGTTCATCCAATGACACAGACACAACTATTGGATGCACAAGATTGGTTAGAAACCCTAACTAGACAAGCATAAGCCTAGGGAGGATGAAAATGACCTAATTGTTCATCCAATGACACAAAACACCTATTGGATGCACAAGATTGGTTAAAAACCCTAATTGGACAAGATTAAGGGTAGGGAGGACGAAAATGACCTAAATGTTCATCCAATGACACAAAACACCTATTGGATGCACAAGATTGGTTAAAAACTCTAATTGGACAAGAATTAGCCTAGGGAGGACAAAAATGACCTAATTGTTCATTCAATGATACAAAAATACCTATTGGATGCACAAGATTGGTTAGAAACCCTAATTGGACAAGATTAAGTGTAGGGAGGTCGAAAATGACATAAAAATCATCCAATGACACAAACACACCTATTGGATGCACAAGATTGGTTAAAAACCATAATTGGACAAGAATTAGCCTAGTGAGGACGAAAATGACCTAATTGTTCATCCAATGACACAAACACACCAATTGGATGCACAAGATTGGTTAGAAACCCTAATTGGACAAGAATAAGCCTAGGGAGGTCGAAAATGACCTAACTGTTCATCCAATGACACAAACACAACTATTGGATGCCCAAGATTGGTTAGAAACCCTAATTGGACAAGCATAAGCCTAGGGAGGATGAAAATGAGCTAAATGTTCATCCAATGACACAAAACACCTATTGGATGCACAAGATTGGTTACAAACCATAATTGGACAAGAATTAGCCTAGGGAGGTCGAAAATGACCTAAATGTTCATCCGATGACACAAAACACCTAATGGATGCACAAGATTGGATAAAAACACTAATTGGACTACATTAAGTGTAAGGAGGACGAAAATGACCTAAATGTTCATCCAATGACACAAAACACCTATTGGATGCACAAGATTGGTTAAAAACCCTAATTGGACAAGTTTTAGCCTAGGGAGGACGAAAATCACCTAATTGTTCATCCAATGACACAAACACACCTATTGGATGCAGAAGATTGGTTAGAAACCCTAATTGGACAAGAATAAGCCTAGGGAGGTCGAAAATGACCTAATTGTTTATCCAATGACACAGACACAACTATTGGATGCACAAGATTGGTTAGAAACCCTAATTGGACAAGCATAAGCCTAGCGAGGATGAAAATGAGCTTAATGTTCATCCAATGACACAAAACACACCTATTGGATGCATAAGATTGGTTAGAAACCCTAATTGGACAAGCATAAGCCTAGGGAGGACGAAAATGACCTAATTGTTCATCCAATGACACAAAAACAACTATTGGATGCACAAGATTGGTTAGAAACCCTAATTGGACAAGAATAAGCCTGGAGTGGCTAACAATGACCTAATTGTTTATCCAATGACACAGATACAACTATTGGATGCACAAGATTGGTTAGAAACCCTAATTGGACAAGAATAAGCCTTGGGAGGTAAACAATGACCTAGTTGTTCATCAAATGACACAGATACAACTATTGGATGCACAAGATTGGTTAGAAACCCTAATTGGACAAGCATAAGCCTAGCGAGGATGAAAATGAGCTTAATGTTCATCCAATGACACAAAACACACCTATTGGATGCATAAGATTGGTTAGAAACCCTAATTGGACAAGCATAAGCCTAGGGAGGACGAAAACGACCTAATTGTTCATCCAATGACACAAAAACAACTATTGGATGCACAAGATTGGTTAGAAACCCTAATTGGACAAGAATAAGCCTGGAGAGGCTAACAATGACCTAATTGTTTATCCAATGACACAGATACAACTATTGGATGCACAAGATTGGTTAGAAACCCTAATTGGACAAGCATAAGCCTAGGGAGGATGAAAATGACCTAATTGTTCATCCAATGACACAAACACAACTATTGGATGCACAAGATTGGTTAGAAACCCTAATTGGACAAGAATAAGCCTAGAGAGGCTAACAATGACCTAATTGTTCATCCAATGACACAGATACAACTATTGGATGCACAAGATTGGTTAGAAACCCTAATTGGACAAGCATAAGCCTAGGGAGGATGAAAATGACCTAATTGTTCATCCAATGACCCAAACACAACTATTGGATGCACAAGATTGGTTAGAAACCCTAATTGGACAAGAATAAGCCTAGGGAGGTTAACAATGACCTAATTGTTCATCCAATGATACAGATACAACTATTGGATGCACAAGATTGGTTAGAAACCCTAATTGGACAAGCATAAGCCTAGGGAGGACGAAAACGACCTAAATGATCATCCAATGACACAAAACACACCTATTGGATGCACAAGATTGGTTAGAAACCCTAATTGGACAAGAATAAGCCTAGGGAGGTAAACAATGACCTAATTGTTCATCCAATGACACAGACACAACTATTGGATGCACAAGATTGGTTAGAAACCCTAACTAGACAAGCATAAGCCTAGGGAGGATGAAAATGACCTAATTGTTCATCCAATGACACAAAACACTTATTGGATCCACAAGATTGGTTAAAAACCCTAATTGGAGAAGATTAAGGGTAGGGAGGACGAAAATGACCTAAATGTTCATCCAATGACACAAAACACCTATTGGATGCACAAGATTGGTTAAAAACCCTAATTGGACAAGAATTAGCCTAGGGAGGACGAAAATGACCTAATTGTTCATTCAATGATACAAAAATACCTATTGGATGCACAAGATTGGTTAGAAACCCTAATTGGACAAGAATAAGCCTAGGGAGGTCGAAAATGACCTAATTGTTCATCCAATGACACAAACACAACTATTGGATGCCCAAGATTGGTTAGAAACCCTAATTGGACAAGCATAGGGCTAGGGAGGATGAAAATGAGCTAAATGTTCATCCAATGACACAAAACACCTATTGGATGCACAAGGTTGGTTACAAACCATAATTGGACAAGAATTAGCCTAGGGAGGTCGAAAATGACCTAAATGTTCATCCGATGACATAAAACACCTTATGGATGCACAAGATTGGTTAAAAACACTAATTGGACTACATTAAGTGTAAGGAGGACGAAAATGACCTAATTGTCCATCCAATGACACAAACACACCAATTGGATGCACAAGATTGGTTAGAAACCCTAATTGGACAAGAATAAGCTTAGGGATGTCGAAAATGGCCTAATTGTTCATCCAATGACACATACACAACTATTGGATGCACAAGATTGGTTAGAAACCCTAATTGGAAAAGCAAAAGCCTAGGGAGGATGAAAATGAGCTAAATGTTCATCCAATGACACAAAACACACCTTTTGGATGCACAAGATTGGTTAGAAACCCTAATTGGACAAGATTAAGTGTAAGTAGGACGAAAATGACCTAAATGTTCATCCAATGACACAAAAACACCTAATGGATGCACAAGATTGGTTAAAAACCCTAAGTGGACTACATTAAGTGTAGGGAGGACGAAAATGACCTAAATGTTCATCCAATGACACAAAACACCTATTGGATGCACAAGATTGGTTAGAAACCGTAATTGGACAAGAATAAGCCAAGGGAGGACGAAAATGACCTAATTGTTCATCCAATGACACAAACACACCTATTGGATGCACAAGATTGGTTAAAAACCCTAATAGGGCAAGAATTAGCCTAGGGAGGACGAAAATCACCTAATTGTTCATCCAATGACACAAACACACCTATTGGATGCACAAGATTGGTTAGAAACCCTAATTGGACAAGAATAAGCCCTGGGAGGTAAACAATGACCTAGTTGTTCATCAAATGACACAGATACAACTATTGGATGCACAAGATTGGTTAGAAACCCTAATTGGACAAGCATAAGCCTAGGGAGGATGAAAATGACCTAAATGTTCATTCAATGACACAAAACACACCTATTGGATGCACAAGATTGGTTAGAAACCCTAATTGGACAAGAATAAGCCTAGGGAGGTAAACAATGACCTAATTGTTCATCCAATGACACAGACACAACTATTGGATGCATAAGTTTGGTTAGAAACCCTAATTGAACAGGAATAAGCCTAGGGAGGTCGAAAATGACCTAATTGTTCATCCAATGACACAAACACAACTATTAGATGCACATGATTGGTTAGAAACCCTAATTAGACAAGCATAAGCCTAGGGAGGATGAAAATGACCTAAATGTTCATCCAAAGACACAAAACACCTATTGGATGCACAATATTGGTTAAAAACCCTAATTGGACAAGATTAAGTGTAGGGAGGACGAAAATGACCTAAATGTTCATCCAATGACACAAAATACCTATTGGATGCACAAGATTGGTTAGAAACCCTAATTGGTCAAGAATAAGCCTAGGGAGGTCGAAAATGACCTAATTGTTCATCCAATGACACAGACACAACTATTGGATGCACAAGATTGGTTAGAAACCCTAATTGGACAAGCATAAGCCTAGGGGGGATGAAAATGAGCTAAATGTTCATCCAATGACACAAAACACTCCTATTGTTTGCATAAGATTGGTTAGAAACCCTAATTGGACAAGAATAAGCCTAGGGCGGTAAACAATGACCTAATTGTTCATCCAATGACACAGACACAACTTTTGGATGCATCAGTTTGGTTAGAAACCCTAATTGGACAGGAATAAGCCTAGGGAGGTCGAAAATGACCTAATTGTTCATCCAATGACACAAACACAACTATTGGATGCACAAGATTGGTTAGAAACCCTAATTGGACAAGAATAAGCCTAGAGAGGTTAACAATGACCTAATTGTTCATCCAATGACACAGATACAACTATTGGATGCACAAGATTGGTTAGAAACCCTAATTGGACAAGCATAAGCCTAGGGAGGACGAAAGTGACCTAATTGTTCATCCAATGACACAAACACAACTATTGGATGCACAAGATTGGTTAGAAACCCTAATTGGACAAGAATAAGCCTAGGGAGGTTAACAATGACTTAATTGTTCATCCAATGATACAGATACAACTATTGGATGCCCAAGATTGGTTAGAAACCCTAATTGGACAAGCATAAGCCTAGGGAGGACGAAAACGACCTAAATGATCATCCAATGACACAAAACACACCTATTGGATGCACAAGATTGGTTAGAAACCCTAATTGGACAAGAATAAGCCTAGGGCGGTAAACAATGACCTAATTGTTCATCCAATGACACAAACACAACTATTGGATGCATAAGTTTGGTTAGAAACCCTAATTGGACAGGAATAAGCCTAGGGAGGTCGAAAATGACCTAATTGTTCATCCAATGACACAAACACAACTATTGGATGCACAAGATTGGTTAGAAACCCTAACTGGACAAGCATAAGCCTAGGGAGGATGAAAATGACCTAATTGTTCATCCAATGACACAAAACACCTATTTGATGCACAAGATTGGTTAAAAACCCTAATTGGACAAGAATTAACCTAGGGAGGACGAAAATGACCTAATTGTTCATCCAATGACACAAACACACCAATTGGATGCACAAGATTGGTTAGAAACCGTAATTGGACAAGAATAAGCCTACGGAGGTCGAAAATGACCTAATTGTTCATCCAATGACACGAACACAACAATTGGATGCACAAGATTGGTTAGAAACCCTAATTTGACAAGTATAAGCCTAGGGAGGATGAAAATGACCTAAATGTTCATCCAATGACACAAAACACCTAGTGGATGCACAAGATTGGTTAGAAACCCTAATTGGACAAGATTAAGTTTGGGGAGGACGAAAATGACCTAATTGTTCATCCAATGACACAAAACACCTATTGCATGCATAAGATTGGTTAAAAACCCTAATTGGACAAGATTAAGTGTGGGGAGGACGAAAATGACCTAAATGT
>JBBPBS010000604.1:1639131-1686566 GCA_037974835.1 Cicer judaicum | reverse complement strand
CTATTGGATGCACAAGATTGGTTAGAAACCCTAATTGGACAAGCATAAGCCTAGGGAGGACGAAAATGACCTAATTGTTCATCCAATGACACAAACACAACTATTGGATGCACAAGATTGGTTAGAAACCCTAATTGGACAAGCATCAGCCTAGGGAGGACGAAAACGACCTAAATGATCATCCAATGACACAAAACACACCTATTGGATGCACAAGATTGGTTAGAAACCCTAATTGGACAAGAATAAGCCTAGGGAGGTAAACAATGACCTAATTGTTCATCCAATGACACAGACACAACTATTGGATGCATAAGTTTGGTTAGAAACCCTAACTAGACAAGCATAAGCCTAGGGAGGATGAAAATGACCTAATTGTTCATCCAATGACACAAAACACCTATTGGATGCACAAGATTGGTTAAAAACCCTAATTGGACAAGATTAAGGGTAGGGAGGACGAAAATGACCTAAATATTCATCCAATGACACAAAACACCTATTGGATGCACAAGATTGGTTAAAAACCCTAATTGGACAAGAATTAGCCTAGGGAGGACGAAAATGACCTAATTGTTCATTCAATGATACAAAAATACCTATTGGATGCACAAGATTGGTTAGAAACCCTAATTGGACAAGATTAAGTGTAGGGAGGTCGAAAATGACATAAAAATCATCCAATGACACAAACACACCTATTGGATGCACAAGATTGGTTAAAAACCATAATTGGACATGAATTAGCCTAGGGATGACGAAAATGACCTAATTGTTCATCCAATGACACAAACACACCAATTGGATGCACAAGATTGGTTAGAAACCCTAATTGGACAAGAATAAGCCTAGGGAGGTCGAAAATGACCTAATTGTTCATCCAATGACACAAACACAACTATTGGATGCCCAAGATTGGTTAGAAACCCTAATTGGACAAGCATAAGCCTACGGAGGATGAAAATGAGCTAAATGTTCATCCAATGACACAAAACACCTATTGGATGCACAAGATTGGTTACAAACCATAATTGGACAAGAATTAGCCTAGGGAGGTCGAAAATGACCTAAATGTTCATCCGATGACACAAAACACCTAATGGATGCACAAGATTGGTTAAAAACACTAATTGGACTACAATAAGTGTAAGGAGGACGAAACTGACCTAAATGTTCATCCAATGACACAAAACACCTATTGGATGCACATGATTGGTTAAAAACCCTAATTGGACAAGTTTTAGCCTAGGGAGGACGAAAATGACCTAATTGTCCATCCAATGACACAAACACACCAATTGGATGCACAAGATTGGTTAGAAACCCTAATTAGACAAGAATAAGCCTAGGGAGGTCGAAAATGACCTAATTGTTCATCCAATGACACAAACACAACTATTGGGTGCACAAGATTGGTTAGAAACCCTAATTGGACAAGCAAAAGCCTAGGGAGGATGAAAATGAGCTAAATGTTCATCCAATGACACAAAACACACCTATTGGATGCACAAGATTGGTTAGAAACCCTAATTGGACAAGATTAAGTGTAGGTAGGACGAAAATGACCTAAATGTTCATCCAATGACACAAAAACACCTAATGGATGCACAAGATTGGTTAAAAACCCTAAGTGGACTACATTAAGTGTAGGGAGGACAAAAATGACCTAAATTTTCATCCAATGACACAAAACACCTATTGGATGCACAAGATTGGTTAAAAACCCTAATAGGACAAGAATTAGCCTAGGGAGGACGAAAATCACCTAATTGTTCATCCAATGACACAAACACACCTATTGGATGCACAAGATTGGTTAGAAACCCTAATTGGACAAGAATAAGCCTTGGGAGGTAAACAATGACCTAATTGTTCATCAAATGACACAGATACAACTATTGGATGCACAAGATTGGTTAGAAACCCTAATTGGACAAGCATAAGCCTAGGGAGGATGAAAATGACCAAAATGTTCATTCAATGACACAAAACACACCTATTGGATGCACAAGATTGGTTAGAAACCCTAATTGGACAAGAATAAGCCTAGGGAGGTAAACAATGACCTAATTGTTCATCCAATGACACAGACACAACTATTGGATGCATAAGTTTGGTTAGAAACCCTAATTGAACAGGAATAAGCCTAGGGAGGTCGAAAATGATTGTTCATCCAATGACACAAACACAACTATTAGATGCACAAGATTGGTTAGAAACCCTAATTGGAAGTGCATAAGCCTAGGGAGGATGAAAATGACCTAAATGTTCATCCAAAGATACAAAACACCTATTGGATGCACAATATTGGTTAAAAACCCTAATTGGACAAGATTAAGTGTAGGGAGGACGAAAATGACCTAAATGTTTATCTAATGACACAAAACACCAATTGGATGCACAAGATTGGTTAAAAACCCTAATTGGACAAGAATTAGCCTAGGGAGGACGAAAATGACCTAATTCATCATCCAATGACAAAAACACACCAATTGGATGCACAAAATTGGTTAGAAACCCTAATTGGACAAGAATAAGCCTAAGGAGGTCGAAAATGACCTAATTGTTCATCCAATGACACAAACACAACTATTGGATGCACAAGATTGGTTAGAAACCCTAATTGGACAAGCATAAGCCTAGGGAGGATGAAAATGAGCTAAATGTTCATCCAATGACACAAAACACCTATTGGATGCACAAGATTGGTTACAAACCATAATTGGACAAGAATTAGCCTAGGGAGGTCGAAAATGACCTAAATGTTCATCCGATGACACAAAACACCTAATGGATGCACAAGATTGGTTAAAAACACTAATTGGACTACATTAAGTGTAAGGAGGACGAAAATGACCTAAATGTTCATCCAATGACACAAAACACCTATTGGATGCACAAGATTGGTTAAAAACACTAATTGGACAAGTTTTAGCCTAGGGAGGACGAAAATCACCTAATTGTTCATCCAATGACACAAACACACCTATTGGATGCAGAAGATTGGTTAGAAACCCTAATTGGACAAGAATAAGCCTAGGGAGGTCGAAAATGACCTAATTGTTTATCCAATGACACAGACACAACTATTGGATGCACAAGATTGGTTAGAAACCCTAATTGGACAAACATAAGCCTAGCGAGGATGAAAATGAGCTTAATGTTCATCCAATGACACAAAACACACCTATTGGATGCACAAGATTGGTTAGAAACCCTAATTGGACAAGAATAAGCTTAGGGAGGTCGAAAATGGCCTAATTGTTCATCCAATGACACAGACACAACTATTGGATGCACAAGATTGGTTAGAAACCCTAATTGGACAAGCAAAAGCCTAGGGAGGATGAAAATGAACTAAATGTTCATCCAATGACACAAAACACACCTATTGGATGCATAAGATTGGTTAGAAACCCTAATTGGACAAGATTAAGTGTAGGTAGGACGAAAATGACCTAAATGTTAATCCAATGACACAAAAACACCTAATGGATGCACAAGATTGGTTAAAAACCCTAAGTGGACTACATTAAGTGTAGGGAGGACGAAAATAACCTAAATGTTCATCCAATGACACAAAACACCTATTGGATGCACAAGATTGGTTAAAAACCCTAATAGGACAAAAATTAGCCTAGGGAGGACGAAAATCACCTAATTGTTCATCCAATGACAAAAACACACCTATTGGATGCACAAGATTGGTTAGAAACCCTAATTGGACAAGAATAAGCCTAGGGAGGTCGAAAATGACCTAATTGTTCATCCAATGATACAAAAATACCTATTGGATGCACAAGATTGGTTAGAAACCCTAATTGGACAAGAATAAGCCTAGGGAGGTCGAAAATGACCTAATTGTTCATCCAATCACACAAACACAACTATTGGATGCCCAAGATTGGTTAGAAACCCTAATTGGACAAGCATAAGCCTAGGGAGGATGAAAATGAGCTAAATGTTCATCCAATGACACAAAACACCTATTGGATGCACAAGATTGGTTACAAACCATAATTGGACAAGAATTAGCCTAGGGAGGACGAAAATGACCTAAATGTTCATCCGATGACACAAAACACCTAATGGATGCACAAGATTGGTTAAAAACACTAATTGGACTACATTAAGTGTAAGGAGGACGAAAATGACCTAAATGTTCATCCAATGACACAAAACACCTATTGGATGCACAAGATTGGTTAAAAACCCTAATTGGACAAGTTTTAGCCTAGGGAGGACGAAAATGACCTAATTGTCCATCCAATGACACAAACACACCAATTGGATGCACAAGATTGGTTAGAAACCCTAATTGGACAAGAATAAGCCTAGGGAGGTCGAAAATGACCTAATTGTTCATCCAATGACACAAACACAACTATTGGGTGCACAAGATTGGTTAGAAACCCTAATTGGACAAGCAAAAGCCTAGGGAGGATGAAAATGAGCTAAATGTTCATCCAATGACACAAAACACACCTATTGGATGCACAAGATTGGTTTGAAACCCTAATTGGACAAGATTAAGTGTAGGTAGGACGAAAATGACCTAAATGTTCATCCAATGACACAAAACACCTATTGGATGCACATGATTGGTTAAAAACCCTAATTGGACAAGTTTTAGCCTAGGGAGGACGAAAATGACCTAATTGTCCATCCAATGACACAAACACACCAATTGGATGCACAAGATTGGTTAGAAACCCTAATTGGACAAGAATAAGCCTAGGGAGGTCGAAAATGACCTAATTGTTCATCCAATGACACAGACACAACTATTGGATGCACAAGATTGGTTAGAAACCCTAATTGGACAAGCATAAGCCTAGGGAGGATGAAAATGACCTAAATGTTCATCCAATGACACAAAACACCTATTGGATGCACAAGATTGGTTAAAAACCCTAATTGGACAAGATTAAGGGTAGGGAGGACGAAAATGACCTAAATGTTGATCCAATGACACAAAACACCTATTGTATGCACAAGATTGGTTAAAAACCCTAATTGGACAAGAATTAGCCTAGGGAAGACGAAAATGACCTAATTGTTCATTCAATGATACAAACACACCAATTGGATGCACAAGATTGGTTAGAAACCCTAATTGGACAAGAATAAGCCTAGGGAGGTCGAAAATGACCTAATTGTTCATCCAATGACACAAAACACCTATTGGATGCACAAGATTGGTTAAAAACCCTAGGTGGTCTACATTAAGTGTAGGGAGGATGAAAATGACCTAAATGTTCATCCAATTAAACAAAAACACCTTATGGATGCACAAGATTGGTTAAAAACCCTAATTGGACAAGATTAAGTGTAGGGAGGACGAAAATGACCTAAATGTTCATCCAATGACACAAAACACCTATTGGATGCACAAGATTGGTTAAAAACCCTAATTGGACAAGAATTAGCCTAGGGAGGACGAAAATGACCTAATTGTTCATCCAATGACACAAACACACCAATTGGATGCACAAGATTGGTTAGAAACCCTAATTGGACAAGAATAAGCCTAGGGAGGTTGAAAATGACCTAATTGTTCATCCAATGACACAAACACAACTATTGGATGCACAAGATTGGTTAGAAACCCTAACTAGACAAGCATAAGCCTAGGGAGGATGAAAATGACCTAATTGTTCATCCAATGACACAAAACACCAATTGGATGCACAAGATTGGTTAAAAACCCTAATTGGACAAGACTTAGCCTAGGGAGGACGAAAATCACCTAATTGTTCATCCAATGACACAAACACACCAATTGGATGCACAAGATTGGTTAGAAACCCTAATTGGACAAGAATAAGCCTAGGGAGGACGAAAATGACCTAATTGTTCATCCAATGACACAAACACAACTATTGGATGCACAAGATTGGTTAGAAACCCTAATTGGACAAGAATAAGCCTAGAGAGGCTAACAATGACCTAATTGTTCATCCAATGACACAGATACAACTATTGGATGCACAAGATTGGTTAGAAACCCTAATTGGACAAGAATTAGCCTAGGGAGGACGAAAATGACCTAATTGTTCATTCAATGATACAAAAATACCTATTGGATGCACAAGATTGGTTAGAAACCCTAATTGGACAAGATTAAGTGTAGGGAGGTCGAAAATGACCTAAATGTTTATCCAATGACACAAACACACCTATTGGATGCACAAGATTGGTTAAAAACCATAATTGGACAAGAATTAGCCTAGGGATGACGAAAATGACCTAATTGTTCATCCAATGACACAAACACACTAATTGGATGGACAAGATTGGTTAGAAACCCTAATTGGACAAGAATAAGCCTAGGGAGGTCGAAAATGACCTAATTGTTCATCCAATGACACAAACACAACTATTGGATGCACAAGATTGGTTAGAAACCCTAATTGGACAAGAATACGCCTAGAGAGGCTAACAAAGACCTAATTATTCATCCAATGACACAGATACAACTATTGGATGCACAAGATTGGTTAGAAACCCTAATTGGACAAGCATAAGCCTAGGGAGGACCAAAATGACCTAATTGTTCATCCAATGACACAAACACAACTATTGGATGCACAAGGATGGTTAGAAACCCTAATTGGACAAGAATAAGCCTAGGGAGGTTAACAATGACCTAATTGTTCATCCAATGATACAGATACAACTATTAGATGCACAAGATTGGTTAGAAACCCTAATTGGACAAGCATAAGCCTATAAAGGACGAAAACGACCTAAATGATCATCCAATGACACAAAACACACCTATTGGATGCACAAGATTGGTTAGAAACCCTAATTGGACAAGAATAAGCCTAGGGAGGTAAACAATGACCTAATTGTTCATCCAATGACACAGACACAACTATTGGATGCACAAGATTGGTTAGAAACCCAAACTAGACAAGCATAAGCCTAGGGAGGATGAAAATGAGCTAAATGTTCATCCAATGACACAAAACACCTATTGGATGCACAAGATTGGTTAAAAACCCTAATTGGACAAGATTAAGGGTAGGGAGGACGAAAATGACCTAAATGTTCATCCAATGACACAAAACACCTATTGGATGCACAAGATTGGTTAAAAACCCTAATTGGACAAGAATTAGCCTAGGGAGGACGAAAATGACCTAATTGTTCATTCAATGATACAAAAATACCTATTGGATGCACAAGATTGGTTAGAAACCCTAATTGGACAAGATTAAGTGTAGGGAGGTCGAAAATGACATAAAAATCATCCAATGACACAAACACACCTATTGGATGCACAAGATTGGTTAAAAACCATAATTGGACAAGAATTAGCCTAGGGATGACGAAAATGACCTAATTGTTCATCCAATGACACAAACACACCAATTGGATGCACAAGATTGGTTAGAAACCCTAATTGGACAAGAATAAGCCTATGGAGGTCGAAAATGACCTAATTGTTCATCCAATGACACAAACACAACTATTGGATGCCCAAGATTGGTTAGAAACCCTAATTGGACAAGCATAAGCCTAGGGAGGATGAAAATGAGCTAAATGTTCATCCAATGACACAAAACACCTATTGGATGCACAAGATTGGTTACAAACCATAATTGGACAAGAATTAGCCTACAAGATTGGTTAGAAACCCTAATTGGACAAGAATAAGCCTAGGGAGGTCGAAAATGACCTAATTGTTCATCCAATGACACATACACAACTATTGGATGCACAAGATTGGTTAGAAACCCTAATTGGACAAGCAAAAGCCTAGGGAGGATGAAAATGAGCTAAATGTTCATCCAATGACACAAAACACACCTATTGGATGCACAAGATTGGTTAGAAACCCTAATTGGACAAGATTAAGTGTAGGTAGGACTAATAATGACCTAAATGTTCATCCAATGACACAAAAACACCTAATGGAAGCACAAGATTGGTTAAAAACCCTAAGTGGACTACATTAAGTCTAGGGAGGACGAAAATGACCTAAATGTTCATCCAATGACACAAAACACCTATTGGATGCACAAGATTGGTTAAAAACCCTAATAGGACAAGAATTAGCCTAGGGAGGACGAAAATCACCTAATTGTTCATCCAATGACACAAACACACCTATTGGATGCACAAGATTGGTTAGAAACCCTAATTGGACAAGAATAAGCCTTGGAAGGTAAACAATGACCTAATTGTTCATCAAATGACACAGATACAACTATTGGATGCACAAGATTGGTTAGAAACCCTAATTGGACAAGCATAAGCCTAGGGAGGATGAAAATGACCTAAATGTTCATTCAATGACACAAAACACGCCTATTGGCTGCACAAGATTGGTTATAAACCCTAATTGGACAAGAATAAGCCTAGGGAGGTAAACAATGACCTAATTGTTCATCCAATGACATAGACACAACTATTGGATGCATAAGTTTGGTTAGAAACCCTAATTGAACAGGAATAAGCCTAGGGAGGTCGAAAATGATTGTTCATCCAATGACACAAACACAACTATTAGATGCACAAGATTGGTTAGAAACCCTAATTGGACAAGCATAAGCCTAGGGAGGATGAAAATGACCTAATTGTTCATCCAATGACACAAACACAACTATTGGATGCACAAGATTGGTTAGAAACCCTAATTGGACAGGCATAACCCTAGGGAGGATGAAAATGAGCTAAATGTTCATCCAATGACACAAAACACCTATTGGATGCACAAGATTGGTTAAAAACCCTAATTGGACAAGATTAAGTGTAGGTAGGACGAAAATGACCTAAATGTTCAACCAATGACACAAAAACACCTAATGGATGCAGAAGATTGGTTAAAAACCCTAGGTGGTCTACATTAAGTGTAGGGAGGATGAAAATGACCTAAATGTTCATCCAATGAAACAAAAACACCTTATGGATGCACAAGATTGGTTAAAAACCCTAATTGGACAAGATTAAGTGTAGGGAGGACGAAAATGACCTAAATGTTCATCCAATGACACAAAACACCTATTGGATGCACAAGATTGGTTAAAAACCCTAATTGGACAAGAATTAGCCTAGGGAGGACGAAAATGACCTAATTGTTCATCCAATGACACAAACACACCAATTGGATGCACAAGATTGGTTAGAAACCCTAATTGGACAAGAATAAGCCTAGGGAGGTCGAAAATGACCTAATTGTTCATCCAATGACACAGATACAACTATTGGATGCACAAGATTGGTTAGAAACCCTAATTGGACAAGCATAAGCCTAGGGAGGATGAAAATGAGCTAAATGTTCATCCAATGACACAAAACACACCTATTGGATGCATAAGATTGGTTAGAAACCCTAATTGGACAAGCATAAGCCTAGGGAGGACGAAAATGACCTAATTGTTCATCCAATGACACAAACACAACTATTGGATGCACAAGATTCGTTAGAAACCCTAATTGGACAAGAATAAGCCTAGAGAGGCTAACAATGACCTAATTGTTCATCCAATGACACAGATACAACTATTGGATGCACAAGATTGGTTAGAAACCCTAATTGGACAAGCATAAGCCTAGGGAGGACGAAAATGACCTAATTGTTCATCCAATGACACAAACACAACTATTGGATGCACAAGGATGGTTAGAAACCCTAATTGGACAAGAATAAGCCTAGGGAGGTTAACAATGACCTAATTGTTCATCCAATGATACAGATACAACTATTGGATGCACAAGATTGGTTAGAAACCCTAATTGGACAAGCATAAGCCTAGGGAGGACGAAAACGACCTAAATGATCATCCAATGACACAAAACACACCTATTGGATGCACAAGATTGGTTAGAAACCCTAATTGGACAAGAATAAGCCTAGGGAGGTAAACAATGACCTAATTGTTAATCCAATGACACAGACACAACTATTGGATGCACAAGATTGGTTAGAAACCCTAACTAGACAAGCATAAGCCTAGGGAGGATGAAAATGACCTAATTGTTCATCCAATGACACAAAACACCTATTGGATGCACAAGATTGGTTAAAAACCCTAATTGGACAAGATTAAGGGTAGGGAGGACGAAAATGACCTAAATGTTCATCCAATGACACAAAACACCTATTGGATGCACAAGATTGTTTAAAAACCCTAATTGGACAAGAATTAGCCTAGGGAGGACGAAAATGACCTAATTGTTCATTCAATGATACAAAAATACCTATTGGATGCACAAGATTGGTTAGAAACCCTAATTGGACAAGAATAAGCCTAGGGAGGTCGA
Organism: Cicer judaicum; assembly: GCA_037974835.1. Taxonomy (NCBI): domain Eukaryota; kingdom Viridiplantae; phylum Streptophyta; class Magnoliopsida; order Fabales; family Fabaceae; genus Cicer; species Cicer judaicum. Next base: position 1,676,291 of record JBBPBS010000604.1, on the reverse strand, counting down.
AAATGACCTAATTGTTCATCCAATGACACAAACACAACTATTGGATGCCCAAGATTGGTTAGAAACCCTAATTGGACAAGCATAAGCCTAGGGAGGATGAAAATGAGCTAAATGTTCATCCAATGACACAAAACACCTATTGGATGCACAAGATTGGTTACAAACCATAATTGGACAAGAATTAGCCTAGGGAGGTCGAAAATGACCTAAATGTTCATCCGATGACACAAAACACCTAATGGATGCACAAGATTGGTTAAAAACACTAATTGGACTACAATAAGTGTAAGGAGGACGAAAATGACCTAAATGTTCATCCAATGACACAAAACACCTATTGGATGCACATGATTGGTTAAAAACCCTAATTGGACAAGTTTTAGCCTAGGGAGGACGAAAATCACCTAATTGTTCATCCAATGACACAAACACACCTATTGGATGCAGAAGATTGGTTAGAAACCCTAATTGGACAAGAATAAGCCTAGGGAGGTCGAAAATGACCTAATTGTTCATCCAATGACACACACACAACTATTGGATGCACAAGATTGGTTAGAAACCCTAATTGGACAAGCAAAAGCCTAGGGAGGATGAAAATGAGCTAAATGTTCATCCAATGACACAAAACACACCTATTGGATGCACAAGTTTGGTTAGAAACCCTAATTGGACAAGAATTAGCCTAGGGAGGACGAAAATGACCTAATTGTTCATTCAATGATACAAAAATACCTATTGGATGCACAAGATTGGTTAGAAACCCTAATTGGACAAGATTAAGTGTAGGGAGGTCGAAAATGACATAAAAATCATCCAATGACACAAACACACCTATTGGATGCACAAGATTGGTTAAAAACCATAATTGGACAAGAATTAGCCTAGGGATGACGAAAATGACCTAATTGTTCATCCAATGACACAAACACACCAATTGGATGCACAAGATTGGTTAGAAACCCTAATTGGACAAGAATAAGCCTAGGGAGGTCGAAAATGACCTAATTGTTCATCCAATGACACAAACACAACTATTGGATGCACAAGATTGGTTAGAAACCCTAATTGGACAGGCATAAGCCTAGGGAGGATGAAAATGAGCTAAATGTTCATCCAATGACACAAAACACCTATTGGATGCACAAGATTGGTTAAAAACCCTAATTGGACAAGATTAAGTGTAGGTAGGACGAAAATGACCTAAATGTTCAACCAATGACACAAAAACACCTAATGGATGCAGAAGATTGGTTAAAAACCCTAGGTGGACTACATTAAGTGTAGGGAGGATGAAAATGACCTAAATGTTCATCCAATGAAACAAAAACACCTTATGGATGCACAAGATTGGTTAAAAACCCTAATTGGACAAGATTAAGTGTAGGGAGGACGAAAATGACCTAAATGTTCATCCAATGACACAAAACACCTATTGGATGCACAAGATTGGTTAAAAACCCTAATTGGACAAGAATTAGCGTAGGGAGGACGAAAATGACCTAAATGTTCATCCAATGACACAAAACACCTATTGGATGCACAAGATTGGTTAAAAACCCTAATTGGACAAGATTAAGTGTAGGGAGGACGAAAATGACCTAAATGTTCATCTAATGACACAAAACACCTATTGGATGCACAAGATTGGTTAAAAACCCTAATTGGACAAGAATTAGCCTAGGGAGGACGAAAATGACCTAAATGTTCATCCAATGACACAAAAACACCTAATGGATGCACAAGATTGGTTAAAAACCCTAATTCGACAAGCATAAGCCTAGGGTGGATGAAAATGACCTAAATGTTCATCCAATGACACAAAAACACCTTATGGATGCACAAGATTGGTTAAAAACCCTAATTGGACAAGATTAAGTGTAGGGAGGACGAAAATGACCTAAATGTTCATCCAATGACACAAAACACCTATTGGATGCACAAGATTGGTTAAAAACCCTAATTGGACAAGAATTAGCCTTGGGAGGACGAAAATGACCTAATTGTTCATCCAATGACACAAAACACCAATTGGATGCACAAGATTGGTTAGAAACCGTAATTGGACAAGAATTATCCTAGGGTGGACGAAAATGACCTAATTGTTCATCCAATGACACAAAAACACCTATTGGATGCACAAGAGTGGTTAGAAACCCTAATTGGACAAGATTAAGTTTAGGGGGGACGAAAATGACCTAAATGTTCATCCAATGACACAAAACACCTATTGGATGCACAAGATTGGTTAAAAACCCTAATTGGACAAGAATTAGCCTAGGGAGGACGAAAATGACCTAATTGTTCATCCAATGACACAAAACACCTATTGGATGCACAAGATTGGTTAAAAACCCTAATTGGACAAGATTAAGCGTAGGGAGGACGAAAATACGAAAATGACCTAAATGTTCTTCCAATGACACAAAACACCTATTGGATGCACAAGATTGGTTAAAAACCCTAATTGGACAAGATTAAGTGTAGGGAGGACGAAAATGACCTAATTGTTCATCCAATGACACAAAACACCTATTGGATGCACAAGATTTGTTAAAAACCCTAATTGGACAAGATTAAGTGTATGGAGGACGAAAATGATATAAATGTTCGTCCAATGACACAAAACACCTAATGGATGCACAAGATTGGTTAGAAACGCTAATTGGACAAGATTAAGTTTAGGGAGGACGAAAATGACCTAATTGTTCATCCAATGACACAAAACACCTATTGGCTGCACAAGATTGGTTTAAAACCCAAATTGGACAAGAATTAGCCTAGGGAGGACAAAAATGACCTAAATGTTCATCCAATGACACAAAACACCTAATGGATGCACAAGATTGGTTAAAAACCCTAATTGGACAAGAATTAGCCTAGGGAGGACGAAAATGACCTAAATGTTCATCCAATGACACAAAACACCTATTGGATGCACAAGATTGGTTAAAAACCCTAATTGGACTACATTAAGTGTAGGGAGGACGATAATGACCTAAATGTTCATCCAATGACACAAAACACCTATTGGATGCACAAGATTGGTTAAAAACCCTAATTGGACAAGAATTAGCCTAGGGAGGACGAAAATGACCTAATTGTTCATCCAATGACACAAACACACCAATTGGATGCACAAAATTGGTTAGAAACCCTAATTGGACAAGAATAAGCCTAGGGAGGTCGAAAATGACCTAATTGTTCATCCAATGACACAAACACAACTATTGGATGCACAAGATTGGTTAGAAACCCTAATTGGACAAGCATAAGCCTAGGGAGGATGAAAATGAGCTAAATGTTCATCCAATGACACAAAACACCTATTGGATGCACAAGATTGGTTAAAAACCCTAATTGGACAAGATTAAGGGTAGGGAGGACGAAAATGACCTAAATGTTCATCCAATGACACAAAACACCTATTGGATGCACAAGATTGGTTAAAAACCCTAATTGGACAAGAATTAGCCTAGGGAAGACGAAAATGACCTAATTGTTCATTCAATGATACAAACACACCAATTGGATGCACAAGATTGGTTAGAAACCCTAATTGGACAAGAATAAGCCTAGGGAGGTCGAAAATGACCTAATTGTTCATCCAATGACACAAAACACCTATTGGATGCACAAGATTGGTTAAAAAACCCTAGGTGGTCTACATTAAGTGTAGGGAGGATGAAAATGACCTAAATGTTCATCCAATGAAACAAAAACACCTTATGGATGCACAAGATTGGTTAAAAACCCTAATTGGACAAGATTAAGTGTAGGGAGGACGAAAATGACCTAAATGTTCATCCAATGACACAAAACACCTATTGGATGCACAAGATTGGTTAAAAACCCTAATTGGACAAGAATTAGCCTAGGGAGGACGAAAATGACCTAATTGTTCATCCAATGACACAAACACACCAATTGGATGCACAAGATTGGTTAGAAACCCTAATTGGACAAGAATAAGCCTAGGGAGGTCGAAAATGACCTAATTGTTCATCCAATGACACAGACACAACTATTGGATGCACAAGATTGGTTAGAAACCCTAATTGGACAAGCATAAGCCTATGGAGGATGAAAATGACCTAAATGTTCATCCAATGACACAAAACACCTATTGGATGCACAAGATTGGTTAAAAACCCTAATTGGACAAGAATTAGCCTAGGGAGGACGAAAATGTTCATCCAATGACACAAAAACACCTAATGGATGCACAAGATTGGTTTAAAACCCTAATTGGACAAGAATTAGCCTAGGGAGGATGAAAATGACGTAAACATTCATCCAGTGACACAAAAACACCTAATGGATGCACAAGATTGGTTAAAAACCCTAATTGGACAAGAATTAGCCTAGGGAGGACGAAAATGACCTAAATGTGCATCCAACGACACAAAAACACCTAATGGATGCACAAGATTGGTTAAAAACCATAATTGGACTACATTAAGTGTAGGGAGGACAAAAATCACCTAAATGTTCATCCAATGAAACAAAAATACCTATTGGATGCACAAGATTGGTTAAAACCCCTAATTGGACAAGAATTAGCCTAGGGAGGACGAAAATCACCTAATTGTTCATCCAATGACACAAACACACCAATTGGATGCACAAGATTGGTTAGAAACCCTAATTGGACAAGAATAAGCCTAGGGAGGACGAAAATGACCTAATTGTTCATCCAATGACACAAACACACCAATTGGATGCACAAGATTGATTAGAAACCCTAATTGGACAAGAATAACCCTAGGGAGGTCGAAAATGACCTAATTGTTCATCCAATGACACAAACACAACTATTGGATGCACAAGATTGGTTAGAAACCCTAATTGGACAGGCATAAGCCTAGGGAGGATGAAAATGACCTAATTGTTCATCCAATGACACAAACACAACTATTGGATGCACAAGGATGGTTAGAAACCCTAATTGGACAAGAATAAGCCTAGGGAGGTTAACAATGACCTAATTGTTCATCCAATGATACAGATACAACTATTAGATGCACAAGATTGGTTAGAAACCCTAATTGGACAAGCATAAGCCTAGAAAGGACGAAAACGACCTAAATGATCATCCAATGACACAAAACACACCTATTGGATGCACAAGATTGGTTAGAAACCCTAATTGGACAAGAATAAGCCTAGGGAGGTAAACAATGACCTAATTTTTCATCCAATGACACAGACACAACTATTGGATGCATAAGTTTGGTTAGAAACCCTAATTGGACAGGAATAAGCCTAGGGAGGTGGAAAATGACCAAATTGTTCATCCAATGACACAAACACAACTATTGGATGCACAAGATTGGTTAGAAACCCTAACTAGACAAGGATAAGGCTAGGGAGGATGAAAATGACCTAATTGTTCATCCAATGACACAAAACACCTATTGGATGCACAAGATTGGTTAAAAACCCTAATTGGACAAGATTCAGGGTAGGGAGGACGAAAATGACCTAAATGTTCATCCAATGACACAAGATTGGTTAAAAACTCTAAGTGGACTACATTAAGTGTAGGGAGGACGAAAATGACCAAAATCTTTATCCAATGAAACAAAAACACCTTATGGATGCACAAGATTGGTTAAAAACCCTAATTGGACAAGATTAAGTTTAGGGAGGACGAAAATGACCTAAATGTTCATCCAATGACACAAAACACCTATTGGATGCATAAGATTGGTTAGAAATCCTAATTGGACAAGATTAAGTTTAGGGAGAACGAAAATGACCTAATTGTTCATCCAATGACACAAAACACCTATTGGATGCACAAGATTGGTTAAAAACCCTAATTGGACAAGATTAAGTGTATGGAGGACAAAAATGACCTAAATGTTCATCTAATGACACAAACACAACTATTGGATGCACAAGATTGGTTAGAAACCCTAATTGGACAAGCATAAGCCTAGGGAGGATGAAAATGAGCTAAATGTTCATCCAATGACACAAAACACCTATTCGATGCACAAGACTGGTTAAAAACCCTAATTGGACAAGATTAAGTGTAGGTAGGACGAAAATGACCTAAATTTTCCTCCAATGACACAAAACACCTATTGGATGGACAAGATTGGTTAAAAACCCTAATTGGACAAGAATTAGCCTAGGGAGGACGAAAATGACCTAATAGTTCATCCAATGACACAAATGCACCTATTGGATGCACAAGATTGGTTATAAACCGTAATTGGACAAGAATAAGCCTAGGGAGGTAAACAATGACCTAATTGTTCATCCAATGACACAGACACAACTATTGGATGCACAAGATTGGTTAGAAACCCTAATTGGACAAGCATAAGCCTAGGGAGGATGAAAATGACCTAAATGTTCATCCAATGACACAAAACACCTATTGGATGCACAAGATTGGTTAAAAACCCTAATTGGACAAGAATTAGCCTAGGGAGGAAGAAAATGTTCATCCAATGACACAAAAACACCTAATGGATGCACAAGATTGGTTTAAAACCCTAATTGGACAAGAATTAGCCTAGGGAGGATGAAAATGACGTAAACGTTCATCCAATGACACAAAAACACCTAATGGATGCACAAGATTGGTTAAAAACCCTAATTGGACAAGAATTAGCCTAGGGAGGACGAAAATGACCTAAATGTGCATCCAACGACACAAAAACACCTAATGGATGCACAAGATTGGTTAAAAACCATAATTGGACTACATTAAGTGTAGGGAGGACGAAAATCACCTAAATGTTTATCCAATGAAACAAAAATACCTATTGGATGCACAAGATTGGTTAAAACCCCTAATTGGACAAGAATTAGCCTAGGGAGGACGAAAATCACCTAATTGTTCATCCAATGACACAAACACACCAATTGGATGCACAAGATTGGTTAGAAACCCTAATTGGACAAGAATAAGCCTAGGGAGGACGAAAATGACCTAATTGTTCATCCAATGACACAAACACACCAATTGGATGCACAAGATTGGTTAGAAACCCTAATTGAACAAGAATAAGCCTAGGGAGGTCGAAAATGACCTAATTGTTCATCCAATGACACAAACACTTCTATTGGATGCACAAGATTGGTTAGAAACCCTAATTGGACAGGCATAAGCCTAGGGAGGATGAAAATGAGCTAAATGTTCATCCAATGACACAAAACACCTATTGGATGCACAAGATTGGTTAAAAACCCTAATTGGACAAGATTAAGTGTAGGTAGGACGAAAATGACCTAAATGTTCAACCAATGACACAAAAACACCTAATGGATGCAGAAGATTGGTTAAAAACCCTAGGTGGTCTACATTAAGTGTAGGGAGGATGAAAATGACCTAAATGTTCATCCAATGAAACAAAAACACCTTATGGATGCACAAGATTGGTTAAAAACCCTAATTGGACAAGATTAAGTGTAGGGAGGACGAAAATGACCTAAATGTTCATCCAATGACACAAAACACCTATTGGATGCACAAGATTGGGTAAAAACCCTAATTGGACAAGAATTAGCCTAGGGAGGACGAAAATGACCTAATTGTTCATCCAATGACACAAAAACACCTATCGGATGCACAAGATTGGTTAGAAACCCTAATTGAACAAGATTAAGTGTAGGGAGGACGAAAATGACCTAAATGTTCATCCAATGACACAAAACACCTATTGGATGCACAAGATTGGTTAAAAACCCTAATTGGATAAGAATTAGACTAAGGAGGACGAAAATGACCTAAATGTTCATCCAATGACACAAAACACGTATTGGATGCACAAGATTAGTTAAAAACCCTAATTGGACAAGAATTATCATAGGGAGGACGAAAATGACCTAATTGTTCATCCAATGACACAAAAACACCAATTGGATGCACAAGATTGGTTAGAAACCCTAATTGGAAAAGATAAAGTGTAGGGAGGACGAAAATGACCTAAAATGTTCATCCAATGACACAAAACACCTATTGGATGCACAAGATTGGTTAGAAACCCTAATTGAACAAGATTAAGTGTAGGGAGGACGAAAATGACCTAAATGTTCATCCAATGACACAAAACACCTATTGGATGCACAAGATTGGTTAAAAACCCTAATTGGATAAGAATTAGCCTAGGGAGGACGAAAATGACCTAATTGTTCATCCAATGACACAAAAACACCTATTGGATGCACAAGATTGGTTAGAAACCCTAATTGGACAAGATTAAGTTTAGGGAGGACGAAAATGACGTAAATGTTCATCCAATGACACAAAACACCTATTGGATGCACAAGATTAATTAAAAACCCTAATTGGACAAGATTAAGTGTAGGGAGGACGAAAATGACCTAAATGTTCATCCAATGACACAAAACACCTATTGGATGCACAAGATTGGTTAAAAACCCTAATTGGACAAGAATTAGCCTAGGGAGGACGAAAATGACCTAATTGTTCATCCAATGACACAAACACAACTATTGGATGCACAAGATTAGTTAGAAACCATAATTGGATAAGCATAAGCCTAGGGAGGTCGAAAATGACCTAATTGTTCATCCAATGACACAAACACAACTATTGGATGCTCAAGATTGGTTAGAAACCCTAATTGGACAAGGATAAGCCTAGGGAGGATGAAAATGACCTAATAGTTCATCCAATGACACAAAACACCTATTGGATGCACAAGATTGGTTAAAAACCCTAATTGGACAAGAATTAGCCTAGGGAGGACGAAAATGACCTAAATGTTCATCCAATGACACAAAACACCTATTGGATGCACAAGATTGGTTAAAAACCCTAATTGGACAAGATTAAGTGTAGGGAGGACGAAAATGACCTAATTGTTCATCCAATGACACAAAAACACCTATTGGATGCACAAGATTGGTTAGAAACCCTAATTGGACAAGATTAAGTTTAGGCAGAACGACAATGACCTAAATGTTCATCCAATGACACAAAAACACCTATTGGATGCACAAGATTGGTTAAAAACCCTAATTGGACCAGATTAAGTGTAGGGAGGACGAAAATGACCTAAATGTTCATCCAATGACACAAAACACCTATTGGATGCACAAGATTGGTTAAAAACCCTAATTGGACAAGAATTAGCCTAGGGAGGACGAAAATGACCTAATTGTTCATCCAATGACACAAACACACCAATTGGATGCACAAAATTGGTTAGAAACCCTAATTGGACAAGAATAAGCCTAGGGAGGTCGAAAATGACCTAATTGTTCATCCAATGACACAAACACAACTATTGGATGCACAAGATTGGTTAGAAACCCTAATTGGACAGGCATAAGCCTAGGGAGGATGAAAATGACCTAAATGTTCAACCAATGACACAAAACACCTATTGGATGCACAAGATTGGTTAAAAACCCTAATTGGACCAGATTAAGTGTAGGGAGGACGAAAATGACCTAAATGTTCATCCAATGACACAAAACACCTATTGGATGCACAAGATTGGTTAAAAACCCTAATTGGACAAGAATTAGCCTAGGGAGGACGAAAATGACCTAATTGTTCATCCAATGATACAAAAATATCTTTTGGATGCACAAGATTGGTTAGAACCCCTAATTGGACAAGATTAAGTGTAGGGAGGTAGATAGTGACATAAAAATCATCCAATGACACAAACACACCTATTGGATGCACAAGATTGGTTAAAAACCATAATTGGACTAGAATTAGCCTAGGGAGGACGAAAATGACCTAAATGTTCATCCAATGACACAAAACACCTAATGGATGCACAAGATTAGTTAAAAACACTAATTGGACTACATTAAGTGTACGGAGGACGAAAATGACCTAAATGTTCATCCAATGACACAAAACACCTAATGGATGCACAAGATTAGTTAAAAACACTAATTGGGCTACATTAAGTGTACGGAGGACGAAAATGACCTAAATGTTCATCCAATGACACAAAACACCTATTGGATGCACAAGATTGGTTAAAAACCCTAATTGGACAAGAATTAACCTAGGGAGGACGAAAATGACCTAATTGTTCATCCAATGACACAAACACACCAATTGGATGCACAAGATTGGTTAGAAACCCTAATTGGACAAGAATAAGCCTAGGGAGGTCGAAAATTACCTAATTGTTCATCCAATGACACAAACACAACTATTGGATGCACAAGATTGGTTAGAAACCCTAATTAGACAGGCATAAGCCTAGGGAGGATGAAAAGGAGTTAAATGTTCATCCAATGACACAAAACACCTATTGGATGCACAAGATTGGTTAAAAACCCTAATTGGACAAGATTAAGTGTAGGTAGGACGAAAATGACCTAAATGTTCATCTAATGACACAAAAACACCTAATGGATGCAGAAGATTGGTTAAAAACCCTAGGTGGTCTACATTAAGTGTAGGGAGGATGAAAATGACCTAAATGTTCATCCAATGAAACAAAAACACCTTATGGATGCACAAGATTGGTTAAAAACCCTAATTGGACAAGATTAAGTGTAGGGAGGACGAAAATGACCTAAATGTTCATCCAATGACACAAAACACCTATTGGATGCACAAGATTGGTTAAAAACCCTAATTGGACAAGAATTAGCCTAGGGAGGACGAAAATGACCTAATTGTTCATCCAATGACACAAACACACCAATTGGATGCACAAGATTGGTTAGAAACCCTAATTGGACAAGAATAAGCCTAGGGAGGTCGAAAATGACCTAATTGTTCATCCAATGACACAGATACAACTATTGGATGCACAAGATTGGTTAGAAACCCTAATTGGACAAGCATAAGCCTAGGGAGGATGAAAATGAGCTAAATGTTCATCCAATGACACAAAACACACCTATTGGATGCATAAGATTGGTTAGAAACCCTAATTGGACAAGCATAAGCCTAGGGAGGACGAAAATGACCTAATTGTTCATCCAATGACACAAACACAACTATTGGATGCACAAGATTGGTTAGAAACCCTAATTGGACAAGAATAAGCCTAGAGAGGCTAACAATGACCTAATTGTTCATCCAATGACACAGATACAACTATTGGATGCACAAGATTGGTTAGAAACCCTAATTGGACAAGCATAAGCCTAGGGAGGACGAAAATGACCTAATTGTTCATCCAATAACACAAACACAACTATTGGATGCACAAGGATGGTTAGAAACCCTAATTGGACAAGAATAAGCCTAGGGAGGTTAACAATGACCTAATTGTTGATCCAATGATACAGATACAACTATTGGATTCACAAGATTGGTTAGAAACCCTAATTGGACAAGCATAAGCCTAGGGAGGACGAAAACGACCTAAATGGTCATCCAATGACACAAAACACACCTATTGGATGCACAAGATTGGTGAGAAACCCTAATTGGACAAGAATAAGCCTAGGGAGGTAAACAATGACCTAATTGTTCATCCAATGACACAGACACAACTATTGGATGCACAAGATTGGTTAGAAACCCTAACTAGACAAGCATAAGCCTAGGGAGGGTGAAAATGACCTAATTGTTCATCCAATGACACAAAACACCTATTGGATGCACAAGATTGGTTAAAAACCCTAATTGGACAAGAATTAGCCTAGGGAGGACGAAAATGACCTAATTGTTCATTCAATGATACAAAAATACCTATTGGATGCACAAGATTGGTTAGAAACCCTAATTGGACAAGATTAAGTGTAGGGAGGTCGAAAATGACATAAAAATCATCCAATGACACAAACACACCTATTGGATGCACAAGATTTGTTAAAAACCCTAAATGGACAAGAATTAGCCTAGGGAGGACGAAAATGTTCATCCAATGACACAAAAATACCTAATGGATGCACAAGATTGGTTTAAAACCCTAATTGGACAAGAATTAGCCTAGGGAGGATGAAAATGACGTAAACGTTCATCCAATGACACAAAAACACCTAATGGATGCACAAGATTGGTTAAAAACCCTAATTGGACAAGAATTAGCCTAGGGAGGACGAAAATGACCTAAATGTGCATCCAACGACACAAAAACACCTAATGGATGCACAAGATTGGTTAAAAACCATAATTGGACTACATTAAGTGTAGGGAGGACGAAAATCACCTAAATGTTCATCCAATGAAACAAAAATACCTATTGGATGCACAAGATTGGTTAAAAACCCTAATTGGACAAGACTTAGCCTAGGGAGGACAAAAATCACCTAAATGTTCATCCAATGAAACAAAAATACCTATTGGATGCACAAGATTGGTTAAAACCCCTAATTGGACAAGAATTAGCCTAGGGAGGACGAAAATCACCTAATTGTTCATCCAATGACACAAACACACCAATTGGATGCACAAGATTGGTTAGAAACCCTAATTGGACAAGAATAAGCCTAGGGAGGACGAAAATGACCTAATTGTTCATCCAATGACACAAACACACCAATTGGATGCACAAGATTGATTAGAAACCCTAATTGGACAAGAATAAGCCTAGGGAGGTCGAAAATGACCTAATTGTTCATCCAATGTCACAAACACAACTATTGGATGCACAAGATTGGTTAGAAACCCTAATTGGACAGGCATAAGCCTAGGGAGGATGAAAATGAGCTAAATGTTCATCCAATGACACAAAACACCTATTGGATGCACAAGATTGGTTAAAAACCCTAATTGGACAAGATTAAGTGTAGGTAGGACGAAAATGACCTAAATGTTCAACCAATGACACAAAAACACCTAATGGATGCAGAAGATTGGTTAAAAACCCTAGGTGGTCTACATTAAGTGTAGGGAGGATGAAAATGACCTAAATGTTCATCCAATGAAACAAAAACATCTTATGGATGCACAAGATTGGTTAAAAACCCTAACTGGACAAGATTAAGTGTAGGGAGGACGAAAATGACCTAAATGTTCATCCAATGACACAAAACACCTATTGGATGCACAAGATTGGTTAAAAACCCTAATTGGACAAGAATTAGCCTAGGGAGGACGAAAATGACCTAATTGTTCATCCAATGACACAAACACACCAATTGGATGCACAAGATTGGTTAGAAACCCTAATTGGACAAGAATAAGCCTAGGGAGGTCGAAAATGACCTAATTGTTCATCCAATGACACAGACACAACTATTGGATGCACAAGATTGGTTAGAAACCCTAATTGGACAAGCATAAGCCTAGGGAGGATGAAAATGACCTAAATGTTCATCCAATGACACAAAACACCTATTGGATGCACAAGATTGGTTAAAAACCCTAATTGGACAAGATTAAGGGTAGGGAGGACGAAAATGACCTAAATGTTGATCCAATGACACAAAACACCTATTGTATGCACAAGATTGGTTAAAAACCCTAATTGGACAAGAATTAGCCTAGGGAAGACGAAAATGACCTAATTGTTCATTCAATGATACAAACACACCAATTGGATGCACAAGATTGGTTAGAAACCCTAATTGGACAAGAATAAGCCTAGGGAGGTCGAAAATGACCTAATTGTTCATCCAATGACACAAAACACCTATTGGATGCACAAGATTGGTTAAAAACCCTAGGTGGTCTACATTAAGTGTAGGGAGGATGAAAATGACCTAAATGTTCATCCAATGAAACAAAAACACCTTATGGATGCACAAGATTGGTTAAAAACCCTAATTGGACAAGATTAAGTGTAGGGAGGACGAAAATGACCTAAATGTTCATCCAATGACACAAAACACCTATTGGATGCACAAGATTGGTTAAAAACCCTAATTGGACAAGAATTAGCCTAGGGAGGACGAAAATGACCTAATTGTTCATCCAATGACACAAACACACCAATTGGATGCACAAGATTGGTTAGAAACCCTAATTGGACAAGAATAAGCCTAGGGAGGTCGAAAATGACCTAATTCTTCATCCAATGACACAGACACAACTATTGGATGCACAAGATTGGTTAGAAACCCTAATTGGACAAGCATAAGCCTAGGGAGGATGAAAATGACCTAAATGTTCATCCAATGACACAAAACACCTATTGGATGCACAAGATTGGTTAAAAACCCTAATTGGACAAGAATTAGCCTAGGGAGGAAGAAAATGTTCATCCAATGACACAAAAACACCTAATGGATGCACAAGATTGGTTTAAAACCCTAATTGGACAAGAATTAGCCTAGGGAGGATGAAAATGACGTAAACGTTCATCCAATGACACAAAAACACCTAATGGATGCACAAGATTGGTTAAAAACCCTAATTGGACAAGAATTAGCCTAGGGAGGACGAAAATGACCTAAATGTGCATCCAACGACACAAAAACACCTAATGGATGCACAAGATTGGTTAAAAACCATAATTGGACTACATTAAGTGTAGGGAGGACGAAAATCACCTAAATGTTCATCCAATGAAACAAAAATACCTATTGGATGCACAAGATTGGTTAAAAACCCTAATTGGACAAGACTTAGCCTAGGGAGGACGAAAATCACCTAATTGTTCATCCAATGACACAAACACACCAATTGGATGCACAAGATTGGTTAGAAACCCTAATTGGACAAGAATAAGCCTAGGGAGGACGAAAATGACCTAATTGTTCATCCAATGACACAAACACACCAATTGGATGCACAAGATTGGTTAGAAACCCTAATTGGACTAGAATAAGCCTAGGGAGGTCGAAAATGACCTAATTGTTCATCCAATGACACCAACACAACTATTGGATGCACAAGATTGGTTAGAAACCCTAATTGGACAGGCATAAGCCTAGGGAGGATAAAAATGAGCTAAATGTTTATCCAATGACACAAAACACCTATTGGATGCACAAGATTGGTTAAAAACCCTAATTGGACAAGATTAAGTGTAGGTAGGACGAAAATAACCTAAATGTTCAACCAATGACACAAAAACACCTAATGGATGCAGAAGATTGGTTAAAAACCCTAGGTGGTCTACATTAAGTGTAGGGAGGATGAAAATGACCTAGATGTTCATCCAATGAAACAAAAACACCTTATGGATGCACAAGATTGGTTAAAAACCCTAATTGGACAAGATTAAGTGTAGGGAGGACGAAAACGACCTAAATGATCATCCAATGACAAAAACACAACTATTGGATGCACAAGATTGGTTAGAAACCCTAATTGGACAAGCATAAGCCTAGGGAGGATGAAAATGAGCTAAATGTTCATCCAATGACACAAAACACACCTATTGGATGCATAAGATTGGTTAGAAACCCTAATTGGACAAGCATAAGCCTAGGGAGGACGAAAATGACCTAATTGTTCATCCAATGACACAAACAAAACTATAGGATGCACAGGAGTGGTTAGAAACCCTAATTGGACAAGAATAAGCCTAGAGAGGCTAACAATGACCTAATTGTTCATCCAATGACACAGATACAACTATTGGATGCACAAGATTGGTTAGAAACCCTAATTGGACAAGCATAAGCCTAGGGAGGACGAAAATGACCTAATTGTTCATCCAATGACACAAACACAACTATTGGATACACAAGGATGGTTAGAAACCCTAATTGGGCAAGAATAAGCCTAGGGAGGTTAACAATGACCTAATTGTTCATCCAATGATACAGATACAACTATTAGATGCACAAGATTGGTTAGCAACCCTAATTGGACAAGCATAAGCCTAGGGAGGACGAAAACGACCTAAATGATCATCCAGTGACACAAAACACACCTATTGGATGCACAAGACTGGTTAGAAACCCTAATTGGACAAGAATAAGCCTAGGGAGGTAAACAATGACCTAATTGTTCATCCAATGACACAGACACAACTATTGGATGCATAAGTTTGGTTAGAAACCCTAATTGGACAGGAATAAGCCTAGGGAGGACGAGATTGGTTAAAAACCATAATTGGACTACATTAAGTGTAGGGAGGACGAAAATCACCTAAATGATCATCCAATGAAACAAAAATACCTATTGGATGCACAAGATTGGTTAAAAACCCTAATTGGACAAGACTTAGCCTAGGGAGGACGAAAATCACCTAATTGTTCATCCAATGACACAAACACACCAATTGGATGCACAAGATTGGTTAGAAACCCTAATTGGACAAGAATAAGCCTAGGGAGGTTGAAAATGACCTAATTGTTCATCCAATGACACAAACACAACTATTGGATGCACAAGATTGGTTAGAAACCCTAACTAGACAAGCATAAGCCTAGGGAGGATGAAAATGACCTAATTGTTCATCCAATGACACAAAACACCAATTGGATGCACAAGATTGGTTAAAAACCCTAATTGGACAAGACTTAGCCTAGGGAGGACGAAAATCACCTAATTGTTCATCCAATGACACAAACACACCAATTGGATGCACAAGATTGGTTAGAAACCCTAATTGGACAAGAATAAGCCTAGGGAGGACGAAAATGACCTAATTGTTCATCCAATGACACAAACACACCAATTGGATGCACAAGATTGGTTAGAAACCCTAATTGGACAGGCATAAGCCTAGGGAGGATGAAAATGACCTAAATGTTCAACCAATGACACAAAACACCTATTGGATGCACAAGATTGGTTAAAAACCCTAATTGGACCAGATTAAGTGTAGGGAGGACGAAAATGACCTAAATGTTCATCCAATGACACAAAACACCTATTGGATGCACAAGATTGGTTAAAAACCCTAATTGGACAAGAATTAGCCTAGGGAGGACGAAAATGACCTAATTGTTCATCCAATGACACAAACACACCAATTGGATGCACAAAATTGGTTAGAAACCCTAATTAGACAAGAATAAGCCTAGGGAGGTCGAAAATGACCTAATTGTTCATCCAATGACACAAACACAACTATTGGATGCACAAGATTGGTTAGAAACCCTAATTGGACAAGCATAAGCCTAGGGAGGATGAAAATGAGCTAAATGTTCATCCAATGACACAAAACACCTATTGGTTAAAAACCCTAATTGGACAAGATTAAGTGTAGGTAGGATGAAAATGACCTAAATGTTCATCCAATGACACAAGATTGGTTAAAAACTCTAAGTGGACTACATTAAGTGTAGGGAGGACGAAAATGACCAAAATCTTTATCCAATGAAACAAAAACACCTTATGGATGCACAAGATTGGTTAAAAACCCTAATTGGACAAGATTAAGTTTAGGGAGGACGAAAATGACCTAAATGTTCATCCAATGTCACAAAACACCTATTGGATGCATAAGATTGGTTAGAAATCCTAATTGGACAAGATTAAGTTTAGGGAGAACGAAAATGACCTAATTGTTCATCCAATGACACAAAACATCTATTGGATGCACAAGATTGGTTAAAAACCCTAATTGGACAAGATTAAGTGTATGGAGGACAAAAATGACCTAAATGTTCATCTAATGACACAAACACAACTATTGGATGCACAAGATTGGTTAGAAACCCTAATTGGACAAGCATAAGCCTAGGGAGGATGAAAATGAGCTAAATGTTCATCCAATGACACAAAACACCTATTCGATGCACAAGACTGGTTAAAAACCCTAATTGGACAAGATTAAGTGTAGGTAGGACGAAAATGACCTAAATTTTCCTCCAATGACACAAAACACCTATTGGATGGACAAGATTGGTTAAAAACCCTAATTGGACAAGAATTAGCCTAGGGAGGACGAAAATGACCTAATAGTTCATCCAATGACACAAATGCACCTATTGGATGCACAAGATTGGTTATAAACCGTAATTGGACAAGAATAAGCCTAGGGAGGTAAACAATGACCTAATTGTTCATCCAATGACACAGACACAACTATTGGATGCACAAGATTGGTTAGAAACCCTAATTGGACAAGCATAAGCCTAGGGAGGATGAAAATGACCTAAATGTTCATCCAATGACACAAAACACACCTATTGAATGGACAAGATTGGTTAGAAACCCTATTTGGACAAGAATAAGCCTACGGAGGTAAACAATGACCTAATTGTTCATCCAATGACACAGAGACACCTATTGGATGCACAAGATTGGATAGAAACCCTATTTGGACAAGAATAAGCCTAGGGAGGTAAACAATGACCTAATTGTTCATCCAATGACACAGATACACCTATTGGATGCACAACATAGGTTACAAACTCTAATTGGACAAGAATAAGCCTAGGGAGGTCAAAAATGACCTAAATGTTCATCTAATGAAACAAAACACCTATTGGATGCACAAGATTGGTTAGAAACACTCATTGGACAAGATTAAGTTCCGGGACGACGAAAAGGACCTAATTGTTCGTCCAATGACACAAAACACCTATTGGATGCACAAGATTAGTTAAAAACCCTAATTGGTCAAGATTAAGTGTAGGGAGGACGAAAATGACCTAAATGTTCATCTAATGACACAAAACACCTATTGGATGCACAAGATTGGTTAGAAACCCTAATTTGACAAGATTAAGTTTTGGGAGGACGAAAATGACCTAATTGTTCATCCAACGACACAAAACACCTATTGGATGCACAAGATTGGTTAAAAATCCTAATCGGACAAGATTAATTATAGGGAGGACGAAAATGACCCAAATGTTCATCCAATAACACAAACACACCTATTGGATGCACAAGATTGGTTAAAAACCCTAATTGGACAAGATTTAGCCTAGGGAGGACGAAAATTACCTAAATGTTCATCCAATGACACAAAAACACCTAATGGATGCACAAGATTGGTTGAAAACCCTAATTGGACTACATTAAGTGTAGGGAGGACGAAAATGACCTAAATGTTCATCCAATGACACAAAACACCTATTAGATGTACAAGATTGGTTAAAAACCCTAATTGGACAATAATTAACCTAGGGAGGACGAATGACCTAATTGTTCATCCAATGACACAAACACACCTATTGGATGCACAAGATTGGTTAGAAACCCTAATTGGACAAGAATAAGTCTAGGGAGGTCGAAAATGACCTAATTGTTCATCCAATGACACAAACACAACAATTGGATGCACAAGATTGGTTCGAAACCCTAATTGGACAAGCATAAGCCTAGGGAGGATGAAAATAACCTAAATGTTCATCCAATGACACAAAACACCTATTGGATGCACAAGATTGATTAAAAACCCTAATTGGACAAGAATTAGCCTAGGGAGGACGAAAATGACCTAAATGTTCATCCAACGACACAAAAACACCTAATGGATGCACAAGATTGGTTAAAAACCCTAATTGGACTACATTAAGTGTAGGGAGGACGAAAATCACCTAAATGTTCATCCAATGAAACAAAAACACCTTATGGATGCACAAGATTGATTAAAAACCCTAATTGGACAAGATTAAGTGTAGGGAGGACGAAAATGACCTAAATGTTCATCCAATGACACAAAACACCTATTGGATGCACAAGATTGGTTAGAAACCAGAATTGGACAAGATTAAGTTTAGGGAGGACGAAAATGACCTAATTGTTCATCCAATGACACAAAACACCTATTGGATGCACAAGATTGGTTAAAAACCCTAGTTGGACAAGATTAAGTGTAGGGAGGACGAAAATGACCTAAATGTTCATCCAATGACACAGAACACCTATTGGATGCACAAGATTGGTTAAAAACCCTAATTGGACAAGAATTAGCCTAGGGAGGACGAATATGACCTAATTGTTCATCCAATGACAAAAAAATACCTAATGGATGCACAAGATTGGTTAGAAACCCAAATTGGACAAGATTAAGTGTAGGGAGGTCGTAAATGACATAAAAATCATCCAATGACACAAACACACCTATTGGATGCACAAGATTGGTTAAAAACCATAATTGGAAAAGAATTAGCCTAGGGAGGACGAAAATGACCTAAATGTTCATCCAATGACACAAAACACCTATTGGATGCACAAGATTGGTTAGAAACCAGAATTGGACATGATTAAGTTTAGGGAGGACGAAAATGACCTAATTGTTCATCCAATGACATAAAACACCTATTGGATGCACAAGATTGGTTAAAAACCCTAATTGGACAAGATTAAGTGTAGGGAGGACGAAAATGACCTAAATGTTCAACCAATGACACAAAACACCTATTGGAATCACAAGATTGGTTAAAAACCCTAATTGGACAAGAATTAGCCTAGGGAGGAGGAAAATGACCTAATTGTTCATCCAATGACACAAAAATACCTATTGGATGCACAAGATTGGTTAGAAACCCTAATTTGACAAGATTAAGTGTAGGGAGGTCGTAAATGACATAAAAATTATCCAATGACACAAACACACCTATTTGATGCACAAGATTGGTTAAAAACCATAATTGGAAAAGAATTAGCCAAGGGAGGACGAAAATGACCTAAATGTTGATCCAATGACACAAAACACCTATTGGATGCACAAGATTGGTTGAAAACCCTAATTGGACAAGAATAAGCCGAGGGAGCTCGAAAATGACCTAATTGTTAATCCAATGACACAAACACAACTATTGGATGCACAATATTGGTTAAAAACCCTAATTGGACAAGATTAAGTGTAGGGAGGACGAAAATGACCTAAATGTTTATCCAATGACACAAAACACCAATTGGATGCACAAGATTGGTTAAAAACCCTAATTAGACAAGATTAAGTGTAGGGAGGACGAAAATGACCTAAATGTTCATCCAATGACACAAAACACCTATTGGATGCACAATATTGGTTAAAAACCCTAATTGGACAAGATTAAGTGTAGGGAGGACGAAAATGACCTAAATGTTTATCCAATGACACAAAACACCTATTGGATGCACAAGATTGGTTAAAAACCCTAATTGGACAAGAATTAGCCTAGGGTGGACGAAAATGACCTAAATTTTCATCCAATGACACAAAAACACCTAATGGATGCACAAGATTGGTTAAAAACCCTAATTGGACAAGATTAAGTGTAGGGAGGACGAAAATGACCTAAATGTTCATCCAATGACACAAAACACCAATTGGATGCACAATATTGGTTAAAAACCCTAATTGGACAAGATTAAGTGTAGGGAGGACGAAAATGACCTAAATGTTTATCCAATGACACAAAACACCTATTGGATGCACAAGATTGGTTAAAAACCCTAATTAGACAAGATTAAGTGTAGGGAGGACGAAAATGACCTAAATGTTCATCCAATGACACAAAACACCTATTGGATGCACAAGATTGGTTAAAAACCCTAATTGGACAAGAATTATAATTGGGAGGACGAAAATGACCTAATTGTTCATCCAATGACACAAAAACACCAATTGGATGCACAAGAATTGTTAGAAACCCTAATTGGACAAGATAAAGTGTAGGGAGGACGAAAATGACCTAAATGTTCATCCAATGACCCAAAACACCTATTGCATGGATAAGATTGGTTAAAAACCCAAATTGGACAAGATTAAGTGTAGGGAGAACGAAAATGACGTAAATATTCGTCCAATGATACAAAACACCTATTGGATGCACAAGATTGGTTAAAAACCCTAATTGGACAAGAATTATCCTAGGGAGGACGAAAATGACCTAATTGTTCATCCAATTACACAAAAACACCAACTGGATGCACAAGATTGGTTAGAAACCGTAATTTGACAAGATAAAATGTCGGGAGGACGAAAATGACCTAAATGATCATCCAATGACACAAAACACCTATTGGATGCACAAGATTGGTTAAAAACCCTAATTGGACAAGAATTAGCCTAGGGAGGACGAAAATGACCTAATTGTTCATCCAATGACACAAACACACCAATTGGATGCACAAGATTGGTTAGAAACCCTAATTGGACAAGAATAAGCCTAGGGAGGTCGAAAATGACCTAATTGTTCATCCAATGACACAGACACAACTATTGGATGCACAAGATTGGTTAGAAACCCTAATTGGACAAGCATAAGCCTAGGGAGGATGAAAATGACCTAAATGTTCATCCAATGACACAAAACACCTATTGGATGCACAAGATTGGTTAAAAACCCTAATTGTACAAGAATTAGCCTAGGGAGGACGAAAATGTTCATCCAATGACACAAAAACACCTAATGGATGCACAAGATTGGTTTAAAACCCTAATTGGACAAGAATTAGCCTAGGGAGGATGAAAATGACGTAAACATTCATCCAGTGACACAAAAACACCTAATGGATGCACAAGATTGGTTAAAAACCCTAATTGGACAAGAATTAGCATAGGGAGGACGAAAATGACCTAAATGTGCATCCAACGACACAAAAACACCTAATGGATGCACAAGATTGGTTAAAAACCATAATTGGACTACATTAAGTGTAGGGAGGACGAAAATCACCTAAATGTTCATCCAATGAAACAAAAATACCTATTGGATGCACAAGATTGGTTAAAACCCCTAATTGGACAAGAATTAGCCTAGGGAGGACGAAAATCACCTAATTGTTCATCCAATGACACAAACACACCAATTGGATGCACAAGATTGGTTAGAAACCCTAATTGGACAAGAATAAGCCTAGGGAGGTCGAAAATGACCTAATTGTTCATCCAATAACACAAACACAACTATTGGATGCACAAGATTGGTTAGAAACCCTAATTGGACAAGAATACGCCTAGAGAGGCTAACAATGACCTAATTGTTCATCCAATGACACAGATACAACTATTGGATGCATAAGATTGGTTAGAAACCCTAATTGGACAAGCATAAGCCTAGGGAGGACGAAAATGACCTAAATGTTCATCCAATGACACAGACACAACTATTGGATGCACAAGATTGGTTAGAAACCCTAATTGGACAAGCAAAAGCCTAGGGAGGATGAAAATGACCTAAATGTTCATCCAATGACACAAAACACCTATTGGATGCACAAGATTGGTTAAAAACCCTAATTGTACAAGAATTAGCCTAGGGAGGACGAAAATGTTCATCCAATGACACAAAAACACCTAATGGATGCACAAGATTGGTTAAAAACCCTAATTGGACAAGAATTAGCCTAGGGAGGACGAAAATGACCTAATTGTTCATCCAATGACACAAACACACCTATTGGATGCACAAGATTGGTTAGAAACCCTAATTGGACAAGAATAAGCCTAGGGAGGTCGAAAATGACCTAATTGTTCATCCAATGACACAAACACAACTATTGGATGCACAAGATTGGTTAGAAACCCTAATTGGACAGGCATAAGCCTAGGGAGGATGAAAATGAGCTAAATGTTCATCCAATGACACAAAACACCTATTGGATGCACAAGATTGGTTAAAAACCCTAATTGGACAAGATTAAGTGTAGGTAGGACGAAAATGACCTAAATGTTCAACCAATGACACAAAAACACCTAATGGATGCAGAAGATTGGTTAAAAACCCTAGGTGGACTACATTAAGTGTAGGGAGGATGAAAATGACCTAAATGTTCATCCAATGAAACAAAAACACCTTATGGAT
This sequence comes from Cicer judaicum, assembly GCA_037974835.1. Lineage (NCBI taxonomy): Eukaryota > Viridiplantae > Streptophyta > Magnoliopsida > Fabales > Fabaceae > Cicer > Cicer judaicum. The sequence continues at coordinate 1,652,786 of JBBPBS010000604.1, read as the reverse complement.
GCACAAGATTGGTTAAAAACCCTAATTGGACAAGATTAAGTGTAGGGAGGACGAAAATGACCTAAATGTTCATCCAATGACACAAAACACCTATTGGATGCACAAGATTGGTTAAAAACCCTAATTGGACAAGAATTAGCCTAGGGAGGACGAAAATGACCTAATTATTTATCCAATGACACAAAACACCTATTGGATGCACAAGATTGGTTAGAAACCCTAATTGAACAAGATTTAGCCTAGGGAGGACGAAAATGACCTAATTGTTCATCCAATGACACAAAAACACGTATTCGATGCACAAGATTGGTTAGAAACCCAAATTGGACAAGAATTAGCCTAGGGAGGACGAAAAGGACCTAAATGTTCATCCAATGACACAAAACACCTATTGGATGCACAAGATTGGTTAAAAACCCTAATTGGACAAGGTTAAGTGAAGGGAGGACGAAAATGACCTAAATATTCTTCCAATGACACAAAAACACCGATTGGATGCACAAGATTGGTTAGAAAACCTAATTGGACAAGAATAAGCCTAGGGAGCACAAAAATGACCTAATTGTTCATCCAATGACACAAAAACACGTATTGGATGCACATGATTGGTTGGAAACCATAATTGGACAAGATTAAGTTTACGGAGGACAAAAATGACCTAATTGTTCATCCAATGACACAAAACACCTATTGGATGCACAAGATTGGTTAAAAACCCTAATTGGACCAGATTAAGTGTAGGGAGGACGAAAATGACCTAAATGTTCATCCAATGACACAAAACACCTATTGGATGCACAAGATTGGTTAAAAACCCTAATTGGACAAGAATTAGCCTAGGGAGGACGAAAATGACCTAAATGTTCATCCAACGACACAAAAACACCTAATGGATGCACAAGATTGGTTAAAAACCCTAATTGGACTACATTAAGTGTAGGGAGGACGAAAATCACCTAAATGTTCATCCAATGAAACAAAAACACCTTATGGATGCACAAGATTGATTAAAAACCCTAATTGGACAAGATTAAGTGTAGGGAGGACGAAAATGACCTAAATGTTCATCCAATGACACAAAACACCTATTGGATGCACAAGATTGGTTAGAAACCAGAATTGGACAAGATTAAGTTTAGGGAGGACGAAAATGACCTAATTGTTCATCCAATGACACAAAACACCTATTGGATGCACAAGATTGGTTAAAAACCCTAGTTGGACAAGATTAAGTGTAGGGAGGACGAAAATGACCTAAATGTTCATCCAATGACACAGAACACCTATTGGATGCACAAGATTGGTTAAAAACCCTAATTGGACAAGAATTAGCCTAGGGAGGACGAATATGACCTAATTGTTCATCCAATGACAAAAAAATACCTAATGGATGCACAAGATTGGTTAGAAACCCAAATTGGACAAGATTAAGTGTAGGGAGGTCGTAAATGACATAAAAATCATCCAATGACACAAACACACCTATTGGATGCACAAGATTGGTTAAAAACCATAATTGGAAAAGAATTAGCCTAGGGAGGACGAAAATGACCTAAATGTTCATCCAATGACACAAAACACCTATTGGATGCACAAGATTGGTTAGAAACCAGAATTGGACATGATTAAGTTTAGGGAGGACGAAAATGACCTAATTGTTCATCCAATGACATAAAACACCTATTGGATGCACAAGATTGGTTAAAAACCCTAATTGGACAAGATTAAGTGTAGGGAGGACGAAAATGACCTAAATGTTCAACCAATGACACAAAACACCTATTGGAATCACAAGATTGGTTAAAAACCCTAATTGGACAAGAATTAGCCTAGGGAGGAGGAAAATGACCTAATTGTTCATCCAATGACACAAAAATACCTATTGGATGCACAAGATTGGTTAGAAACCCTAATTTGACAAGATTAATTGTAGGGAGGTCGTAAATGACATAAAAATTATCCAATGACACAAACACACCTATTTGATGCACAAGATTGGTTAAAAACCATAATTGGAAAAGAATTAGCCTAGGGAGGACGAAAATGACCTAAATGTTGATCCAATGACACAAAACACCTATTGGATGCACAAGATTGGTTGAAAACCCTAATTGGACAAGAATAAGCCGAGGGAGCTCGAAAATGACCTAATTGTTAATCCAATGACACAAACACAACTATTGGATGCACAATATTGGTTAAAAACCCTAATTGGACAAGATTAAGTGTAGGGAGGACGAAAATGACCTAAATGTTTATCCAATGACACAAAACACCTATTGGATGCACAAGATTGGTTAAAAACCCTAATTAGACAAGATTAAGTGTAGGGAGGACGAAAATGACCTAAATGTTCATCCAATGACACAAAACACCTATTGGATGCACAATATTGGTTAAAAACCCTAATTGGACAAGATTAAGTGTAGGGAGGACGAAAATGACCTAAATGTTTATCCAATGACACAAAACACCTATTGGATGCACAAGATTGGTTAAAAACCCTAATTGGACAAGAATTAGCCTAGGGAGGACGAAAATGACCTAAATTTTCATCCAATGACACAAAAACACCTAATGGATGCACAAGATTGGTTAAAAACCCTAATTGGACAAGATTAAGTGTAGGGAGGACGAAAATGACCTAAATTTTCATCCAATGACACAAAACACCAATTGGATGCACAATATTGGTTAAAAACCCTAATTGGACAAGATTAAGTGTAGGGAGGACGAAAATGACCTAAATGTTTATCCAATGACACAAAAACACCTATTGGATGCACAAGATTGGTTAGAAACCCTAATTGGACAAGAATAAGCCTAGGGAGGACGAAAATGACCTAATTGTTCATCCAATGACACAAACACACCAATTGGATGCACAAGATTGATTAGAAACCCTAATTGGACAAGAATAAGCCTAGGGAGGTCGAAAATGACCTAATTGTTCATCCAATGACACAAACACAACTATTGGATGCACAAGATTGGTTAGAAACCCTAATTGGACAGGCATAAGCCTAGGGAGGATGAAAATGAGCTAAATGTTCATCCAATGACACAAAACACCTATTGGATGCACAAGATTGGTTAAAAACCCTAATTGGACAGGATTAAGTGTAGGTAGGACGAAAATGACCTAAATGTTCAACCAATGACACAAAAACACCTAATGGATGCAGAAGATTGGTTAAAAACCCTAGGTGGTCTACATTAAGTGTAGGGAGGATGAAAATGACCTAAATGTTCATCCAATGAAACAAAAACACCTTATGGATGCACAAGATTGGTTAAAAACCCTAACTGGACAAGATTAAGTGTAGGGAGGACGAAAATGACCTAAATGTTCATCCAATGACACAAAACACCTATTGGATGCACAAGATTGGTTAAAAACCCTAATTGGACAAGAATTAGCCTAGGGAGGACGAAAATGACCTAATTGTTCATCCAATGACACAAACACACCAATTGGATGCACAAGATTGGTTAGAAACCCTAATTGGACAAGAATAAGCCTAGGGAGGTCGAAAATGACCTAATTGTTCATCCAATGACACAGACACAACTATTGGATGCACAAGATTGGTTAGAAACCCTAATTGGACAAGCATAAGCCTAGGGAGGATGAAAATGACCTAAATGTTCATCCAATGACACAAAACACCTATTGGATGCACAAGATTGGTTAAAAACCCTAATTGGACAAGATTAAGGGTAGGGAGGACGAAAATGACCTAAATGTTGATCCAATGACACAAAACACCTATTGTATGCACAAGATTGGTTAAAAACCCTAATTGGACAAGAATTAGCCTAGGGAAGACGAAAATGACCTAATTGTTCATTCAATGATACAAACACACCAATTGGATGCACAAGATTGGTTAGAAACCCTAATTGGACAAGAATAAGCCTAGGGAGGTCGAAAATGACCTAATTGTTCATCCAATGACACAAAACACCTATTGGATGCACAAGATTGGTTAAAAACCCTAATTGGACAAGAATTAGCCTAGGGAGGACGAAAATGACCTAATTGTTCATCCAATGACAAAAACACAACTATTGGATGCACAAGATTGGTTAGAAACCCTAATTGGACAAGCATAAGCCTAGGGAGGATGAAAATGACTTAAATGTCCATCCAATGAAACAAAATCACCTAACGGATGCACAAGATTGGTTAAAAACCCTAATTGGACCAGAATTAGCCTAGGGAGGACCAAAATGACCTGATTGTTCATCCAATGACACAAAACACCTATTGGATGCACAAGATTGGTTAAAAACCCTAATTGGACAAGAATTAGCCTAGGGAGGACGAAAATGACCTAATTGTTCATCCAATGACACAAACACAACTATTGGATGCACAAGATTGGTTAAAACCCCTAATTGTTCAAGATTAAGTGTAGGGAGGACGAAAATGACCAAAATGTTCATCCAATGACACAAAACACCTATTGGATGCACAAGATTGGTTAAAAACCCTAATTGGACAAGAATTAGCCTAGGGAGGACGAAAATGACCTAAATGTTCATCCAATGACACAAAAACACCCATTGGATGCACAAGATTGGTTAAAAACCCTAATTGGACAAGATTAAGAGTAGGGAGGACGAAAATGACCTAAATGTTCATCCAATGACACAAAACACCTATTGGATGCACAAGATTGGTTAAAAACCCTAATTGGACAAGAATTAGCCTAGGGAGGACGAAAATGACCTAATTGTTCATTCAATGATACAAAAATACCTATTGGATGCACAAGATTGGTTAGAAACCCTAATTGGACAAGATTAAGTGTAGGGAGGTCGAAAATGACATAAAAATCATCCAATGACACAAACACACCTATTGGATGCACAAGATTTGTTAAAAACCCTAAATGGACATGAAATAGCCTAGGGAGGACGAAAATGTTCATCCAATGACACAAAAACACCTAATGGATGCACAAGATTGGTTTAAAACCCTAATTGGACAAGAATTAGCCTAGGGAGGATGAAAATGACGTAAACGTTCATCCAATGACACAAAAACACCTAATGGATGCACAAGATTGGTTAAAAACCCTAATTGGACAAGAATTAGCCTAGGGAGGACGAAAATGACCTAAATGTGCATCCAACGACACAAAAACACCTAATGGATGCACAAGATTGGTTAAAAACAATAATTGGACTACATTAAGTGTAGGGAGGACGAAAATCACCTAAATGTTCATCCAATGAAACAAAAATACCTATTGGATGCACAAGATTGGTTAAAAACCCTAATTGGACAAGACTTAGCCTAGGGAGGACGAAAATCACCTAATTGTTCATCCAATGACACAAACACACCAATTGAATGCACAAGATTGGTTAGAAACCCTAATTGGACAAGAATAAGCCTAGGGAGGACGAAAATGACCTAATTGTTCATCCAATGACACAAACACACCAATTGGATGCACAAGATTGGTTAGAAACCCTAATTGGACAAGCATAAGCCTAGGGAGGACGAAAATGACCTAATTGTTCATCCAATGACACAAACACAACTATTGGATGCACAAGGATGGTTAGAAACCCTAATTGGACAAGAATAAGCCTAGGGAGGTTAACAATGACCTAATTGTTCATCCAATGATACAGATACAACTATTGGATGCACAAGATTGGTTAGAAACCCTAATTGGACAAGCATAAGCCTAGGGAGGACGAAAATGACCTAATTGTTCATCCAATGACACAAAAACAACTATTGGATGCACAAGATTGGTTAGAAACCCTAATTGGACAAGAATAAGCCTAGAGAGGCTAACAATGACCTAATTGTTCATCCAATGACACAGATACAACTATTGGATGCACAAGATTGGTTAGAAACCCTAATTGGACAAGAATTAGCCTAGGGAGGACGAAAATGACCTAATTGTTCATTCAATGATACAAAAATACCTATTGGATGCACAAGATTGGTTAGAAACCCTAATTGGACAAGATTAAGTGTAGGGAGGTCGAAAATGACCTAAATGTTTATCCAATGACACAAACACACCTATTGGATGCACAAGATTGGTTAAAAACCATAATTGGACAAGAATTAGCCTAGGGATGACGAAAATGACCTAATTGTTCATCCAATGACACAAACACACTAATTGGATGGACAAGATTGGTTAGAAACCCTAATTGGACAAGAATAAGCCTAGGGAGGTCGAAAATGACCTAATTGTTCATCCAATGACACAAACACAACTATTGGATGCACAAGATTGGTTAGAAACCCTAATTGGACAAGCATAAGCCTAGGGAGGATGAAAATGAGCTAAATGTTCATCCAATGACACAAAACACACCTATTGGATGCATAAGATTGGTTAGAAACCCTAATTGGACAAGCATAAGCCTAGGGAGGACGAAAATGACCTAATTGTTCATCCAATGACACAAACACAACTATTGGATGCACAAGATTGGTTAGAAACCCTAATTGGACAAGAATAAGCCTAGAGAGGCTAACAATGACCTAATTGTTCATCCAATGAGACAGATACAACTATTGGATGCACAAGATTGGTTAGAAACCCTAATTGGACAAGAATAAGCCTAGGGAGGTCGAAAATGACCTAATTGTTCATCCAATGACACAGACACAACTATTGGATGCACAAGATTGGTTAGAAACCCTAATTGGACAAGCATAAGCCTAGGGAGGATGAAAATGACCTAAATGTTCATCCAATGACACAAAACACCTATTGGATGCACAAGATTGGTTAAAAACCCTAATTGGACAAGAATTAGCCTAGGGAGGAAGAAAATGTTCATCCAATGACACAAAAACACCTAATGGATGCACAAGATTGGTTTAAAACCCTAATTGGACAAGAATTAGCCTAGGGAGGATGAAAATGACGTAAACGTTCATCCAATGACACAAAAACACCTAATGGATGCACAAGATTGGTTAAAAACCCTAATTGGACAAGAATTAGCCTAGGGAGGACGAAAATGACCTAAATGTGCATCCAACGACACAAAAACACCTAATGGATGCACAAGATTGGTTAAAAACCATAATTGGACTACATTAAGTGTAGGGAGGACGAAAATCACCTAAATGTTCATCCAATGAAACAAAAATACCTATTGGATGCACAAGATTGGTTAAAAACCCTAATTGGACAAGACTTAGCCTAGGGAGGACAAAAATCACCTAAATGTTCATCCAATGAAACAAAAATACCTATTGGATGCACAAGATTGGTTAAAACCCCTAATTGGACAAGAATTAGCCTAGGGAGGACGAAAATCACCTAATTGTTCATCCAATGACACAAACACACCAATTGGATGCACAAGATTGGTTAGAAACCCTAATTGGACAAGAATAAGCCTAGGGAGGACGAAAATGACCTAATTGTTCATCCAATGACACAAACACACCAATTGGATGCACAAGATTGATTAGAAACCCTAATTGGACAAGAATAAGCCTAGGGAGGTCGAAAATGACCTAATTGTTCATCCAATGTCACAAACACAACTATTGGATGCACAAGATTGGTTAGAAACCCTAATTGGACAGGCATAAGCCTAGGGAGGATGAAAATGAGCTAAATGTTCATCCAATGACACAAAACACCTATTGGATGCACAAGATTGGTTAAAAACCCTAATTGGACAAGATTAAGTGTAGGTAGGACGAAAATGACCTAAATGTTCAACCAATGACACAAAAACACCTAATGGATGCAGAAGATTGGTTAAAAACCCTAGGTGGTCTACATTAAGTGTAGGGAGGATGAAAATGACCTAAATGTTCATCCAATGAAACAAAAACATCTTATGGATGCACAAGATTGGTTAAAAACCCTAACTGGACAAGATTAAGTGTAGGGAGGACGAAAATGACCTAAATGTTCATCCAATGACACAAAACACCTATTGGATGCACAAGATTGGTTAAAAACCCTAATTGGACAAGAATTAGCCTAGGGAGGACGAAAATGACCTAATTGTTCATCCAATGACACAAACACACCAATTGGATGCACAAGATTGGTTAGAAACCCTAATTGGACAAGAATAAGCCTAGGGAGGTCGAAAATGACCTAATTGTTCATCCAATGACACAGACACAACTATTGGATGCACAAGATTGGTTAGAAACCCTAATTGGACAAGCATAAGCCTAGGGAGGATGAAAATGACCTAAATGTTCATCCAATGACACAAAACACCTATTGGATGCACAAGATTGGTTAAAAACCCTAATTGTACAAGAATTAGCCTAGGGAGGACGAAAATGTTCATCCAATGACACAAAAACACCTAATGGATGCACAAGATTGGTTTAAAACCCTAATTGGACAAGAATTAGCCTAGGGAGGATGAAAATGACGTAAACATTCATCCAGTGACACAAAAACACCTAATGGATGCACAAGATTGGTTAAAAACCCTAATTGGACAAGAATTAGCATAGGGAGGACGAAAATGACCTAAATGTGCATCCAACGACACAAAAACACCTAATGGAAGCACAAGATTGGTTAAAAACCATAATTGGACTACATTAAGTGTAGGGAGGACGAAAATCACCTAAATATTCATCCAATGAAACAAAAATACCTATTGGATGCACAAGATTGGGTAAAACCCCTAATTGGACAAGAATTAGCCTAGGGAGGACGAAAATCACCTAATTGTTCATCCAATGACACAAACACACCAATTGGATGCACAAGATTGGTTAGAAACCCTAATTGGACAAGATTAAGCCTTGGAAGGTAAACAATGACCTAATTGTTCATCAAATGACACAGATACAACTATTGGATGCACAAGATTGGTTAGAAACCCTAATTGGACAAGCATAAGCCTAGGGAGGATGAAAATGACCTAAATGTTCATTCAATGACACAAAACACGCCTATTGGATGCACAAGATTGGTTATAAACCCTAATTGGACAAGAATAAGCCTAGGGAGGTAAACAATGACCTAATTGTTCATCCAATGACATAGACACAACTATTGGATGCATAAGTTTGGTTAGAAACCCTAATTGAACAGGAATAAGCCTAGGGAGGTCGAAAATGATTGTTCATCCAATGACACAAACACAACTATTAGATGCACAAGATTGGTTAGAAACCCTAATTGGACAAGCATAAGCCTAGGGAGGATGAAAATGACCTAATTGTTCATCCAATGACACAAACACAACTATTGGATGCACAAGATTGGTTAGAAACCCTAATTGGACAGGCATAACCCTAGGGAGGATGAAAATGAGCTAAATGTTCATCCAATGACACAAAACACCTATTGGATGCACAAGATTGGTTAAAAACCCTAATTGGACAAGATTAAGTGTAGGTAGGACGAAAATGACCTAAATGTTCAACCAATGACACAAAAACACCTAATGGATGCAGAAGATTGGTTAAAAACCCTAGGTGGTCTACATTAAGTGTAGGGAGGATGAAAATGACCTAAATGTTCATCCAATGAAACAAAAACACCTTATGGATGCACAAGATTGGTTAAAAACCCTAACTAGACAAGATTAAGTGTAGGGAGGACGAAAATGACCTAAATGTTCATCCAATGACACAAAACACCTATTGGATGCACAAGATTGGTTAAAAACCCTAATTGGACAAGAATTAGCCTAGGGAGGACGAAAATGACCTAATTGTTCATCCAATGACACAAACACACCAATTGGATGCACAAGATTGGTTAGAAACCCTAATTGGACAAGAATAAGCCTAGGGAGGTCGAAAATGACCTAATTGTTCATCCAATGACACAGACACAACTATTGGATGCACAAGATTGGTTAGAAACCCTAATTGGACAAGCATAAGCCTAGGGAGGATGAAAATGACCTAAATGTTCATCCAATGACACAAAACACCTATTGGATGCACAAGATTGGTTAAAAACCCTAATTGTACAAGAATTAGCCTAGGGAGGACGAAAATGTTCATCCAATGACACAAAAACACCTAATGGATGCACAAGATTGGTTTAAAACCCTAATTGGACAAGAATTAGCCTAGGGAGGATGAAAATGACGTAAACATTCATCCAGTGACACAAAAACACCTAATGGATGCACAAGATTGGTTAAAAACCCTAATTGGACAAGAATTAGCATAGGGAGGACGAAAATGACCTAAATGTGCATCCAACGACACAAAAACACCTAATGGATGCACAAGATTGGTTAAAAACCATAATTGAACTACATTAAGTGTAGGGAGGACGAAAATCACCTAAATGTTCATCCAATAACACAAACACACCAATTGGATGCACAAGATTGGTTAGAAACCCTAATTGGACAAGAATAAGCCTAGGGAGGTTGAAAATGACCTAATTGTTCATCCAATGACACAAACACAACTATTGGATGCACAAGATTGGTTAGAAACCCTAACTAGACAAGCATAAGCCTAGGGAGGATGAAAATGACCTAATTGTTCATCCAATGACACAAAACACCAATTGGATGCACAAGATTGGTTAAAAACCCTAATTGGACAAGATTAAGGGTAGGGAGGACGAAAATGACCTAAATGTTCGTCCAATGACACAAAACACCTATTGGATGCACAAGATTGGTTAAAAACCCTAATTGGACAAGAATTAGCCTAGGGAGGACGAAAATGACCTAATTGTTCATTCAATGATACAAAAATACCTATTGGATGCACAAGATTGGTTAGAAACCCTAATTGGACAAGATTAAGTGTAGGGAGGTCGAAAATGACATAAAACTCATCCAATGACATAAACACACCTATTGGATGCACAAGATTGGTTAAAAACCCTAATTGGACAAGATTAAGTGTAGGGAGGACGAAAATGACCTAAATGTTCATCCAATGACACAAAACACCTATTGGATGCACAAGATTGGTTAAAAACCCTAATTGGACAAGAATTAGCCTAGGGAGGACGAAAATGACCTAATTGTTCATCCAATGACACAAACACACCAATTGGATGCACAAGATTGGTTAGAAACCCTAATTGGACAAGAATAAGCCTAGGGAGGTCGAAAATGACCTAATTGTTCATCCAATGACACAGACACAACTATTGGATGCAGAAGATTGGTTAGAAACCCTAATTGGACAAGCATAAGCCTAGGGAGGATGAAAATGACCTAAATGTTCATCCAATGACACAAAACACCTATTGGATGCACAAGATTGGTTAAAAACCCTAATTGGACAAGATTAAGTGTAGGGAGGACGAAAATGACCTAAATGTTCATCCAATGACACAAAACACCTATTGGGTGCACAAGATTTGTTAAAAACCCTAATTGGACAAGATTATGTTTAGGGAGGACGAAAATGACCTAAATGTTCATCCAATGACACAAAACACCTATTGGATGCACAAGATTGGTTAAAAACCCTAATTGGACAAGAATTAGCCTAGGGAGGACGAAAATGACCTAATTGTTCATCCAATGACACAAAAACACCTATTGGATGCACAAGATTAGTTATAAACCCTAATTGGACAAGATTAAGTTTAGGGAGGACGAAAATGACCTAAATGTTCATCCAATGACACAAAACAGCTATTGGATGCACAAGATTGGTTAAAAACCGTAATTGGACAAGAAATAGCCTAGGGAGGACGAAAATGACCTTATTGTTCATCCAATGACACAAAAACAACTATTTGATGCACAAGATTGGTTAGAAACCCTAATTGGACAAGATTAAGTGTAGGGAGGACGAAAATGACCTAAATGTTCATCCAATGACACAAAACACCTATTGGATGCACAAGATTGGTTAAAAACCCTAATTGGACAAGAATTAGCCTAGGGAGGACGAAAATGACCTAATTGTTCATTCAATGATACAAAAATACCTATTGGATGCACAAGATTGGTTAGAAACCCTAATTGGACAAGATTAAGTGTAGGGAGGTCGAAAATGACATAAAAATCATCCAATGACATAAACACACCTATTGGATGCACAAGATTGGTTAAAAACCATAATTGGACAAGAATTAGCCTAGGGATGACGAAAATGACCTAATTGTTCATCCAATGACACAAACACACCAATTGGATGGACAAGATTGGTTAGAAACCCTAATTGGACAAGAATAAGCCTAGGGAGGTCGAAAATGACCTAATTGTTCATCCAATGACACAAACACAACTATTGGATGCACAAGATTGGTTAGAAACCCTAATTGGACAAGAATACGCCTAGAGAGGCTAACAATGACCTAATTGTTCATCCAATGACACAAATACAACTATTGGATGCACAAGATTGGTTAGAAACCCTAATTGGACAAGCATAAGCCTAGGGAGGACGAAAATGACCTAAATGTTCATCCAATGACACAGACACAACTATTGGATGCACAAGATTGGTTAGAAACCCTAATTGGACAAGCAAAAGCCTAGGGAGGATGAAAATGACCTAAATGTTCATCCAATGACACAAAACACCTATTGGATGCACAAGATTGGTTAAAAACCCTAATTGTACAAGAATTAGCCTAGGGAGGACGAAAATGTTCATCCAATGACACAAAAACACCTAATGGATGCACAAGATTGGTTTAAAACCCTAATTGGACAAGAATTAGCCTAAGGAGGATGAAAATGACGTAAACATTCATCCAGTGACACAAAAACACCTAATGGATGCACAAGATTGGTTAAAAACCCTAATTGGACAAGAATTAGCATAGGGAGGACGAAAATGACCTAAATGTGCATCCAACGACACAAAAACACCTAATGGATGCACAAGATTGGTTAAAAACCATAATTGGACTACATTAAGTGTAGGGAGGACGAAAATCACCTAAATGTTCATCCAATGAAACAAAAATACCTATTGGATGCACAAGATTGGTTAAAACCCCTAATTGGACAAGAATTAGCCTAGGGAGGACGAAAATCACCTAATTGTTCATCCAATGACACAAACACACCAATTGGATGCACAAGATTGGTTAGAAACCCTAATTGGACAAGAATAAGCCTAGGGAGGTCGAAAATGACCTAATTGTTCATCCAATAACACAAACACAACTATTGGATGCACAAGATTGGTTAGAAACCCTAATTGGACAAGAATACGCCTAGAGAGGCTAACAATGACCTAATTGTTCATCCAATGACACAGATACAACTATTGGATGCATAAGATTGGTTAGAAACCCTAATTGGACAAGCATAAGCCTAGGGAGGACGAAAATGACCTAAATGTTCATCCAATGACACAGACACAACTATTGGATGCACAAGATTGGTTAGAAACCCTAATTGGACAAGCAAAAGCCTAGGGAGGATGAAAATGACCTAAATGTTCATCCAATGACACAAAACACCTATTGGATGCACAAGATTGGTTAAAAACCCTAATTGTACAAGAATTAGCCTAGGGAGGACGAAAATGTTCATCCAATGACACAAAAACACCTAATGGATGCACAAGATTGGTTTAAAACCCTAATTGGACAAGAATTAGCCTAGGGAGGATGAAAATGACGTAAACATTCATCCAGTGACACAAAAACACCTAATGGATGCACAAGATTGGTTAAAAACCCTAATTGGACAAGAATTAGCATAGGGAGGACGAAAAT